>VXBB01012099.1:107646-202775 GCA_013399915.1 Illadopsis cleaveri
CTTTCCCCAATTTAATTGAAGAAGTTTATTAAGCTTTTTTTTTTTTTTTTTTTTTTGTATGAATTTAGATTAGATGTTTAGTTACTGGGATTTCTTAGGCGTAGGCAACTTTACTATGCTACGGATAAACAGCGTAAGTCAATATTAATTTTCCTCCCTTGTAAAGCTCTCTGGTCTGAAAACTGTTAACATTTTTCAAGATTCAACCATGACCATATTTGACTATAACAGCCTTTTACTGAGATTGAAATTCTATACCAAATACTTATGTCTTTTAAAGACTGAAATTTTCAATAAAATACGTTATTTGTAAATATTAGAATTTCCCCTTTCTTCAATAGAAAGATATTCAGTATTAATCCATATTGCAGTACCAATTTGCCAGGTGCCTGTTGCCTTACATTTAGATTTAGAGGAAATGAACAGGGGTTTTTTAAGACCAAATGTGGTGCTAAGACCTTGGGCAGCAGCAGGAACTGACACTTCTGTCCTCACAAGAGGTACAGGGCATTTCAGGACTTGGGAAGAGTGGGTCAGAGCCAGGGAATTGGCAACCCTGAGCTGGCATATGGTCCCTCACTGATTATCTGCAGATAGGCAATTTACAGGTGCCCTGAAGCTGTGTGAAATGCGACCAAATGTTTCAATTTCCCAGAGAGAGCTGGCTCCATAATGGTCTCCACAGAACACAGGCCAGTCCCATTCCTCACCAAACACTCCTTCCAGTGCATCCTTTCTCACCCAGTTCCCTCTTGCTTTCTCACTCAGCCTTCTCCCCTCTCCTCATAACCCTGGCAGCTCTCAGCTCCCACAGTGGTAGAGTTGGAATTTTAAGCCCTTCCAGTGCAAAGGCATGGGGCAATCCTTCCCAGGATTACTTGGCCGTCTCTGGGAAGACCAAGGAGATCTGCTCACACTGCACCCATGGCTGGCCCGTGGCTCAGAGATCTGCTTCTGTGCTACCTCTTCTCTTGCTCATGACAGTGCAGGTACCAGCATGAGCATCCATCAGACCCTGGTGTTTACAGAGAGCTCCTAAGGACACATTAAATCATTCACACATTCACTCACATTCCTCCATCCACTGCAAATGGGAATATTTGGGGTTTGCCTTCAAGTCCCAGTCTGCATTCTGAAGTCCTGGTCTGTGGCACCCCATCTAGAGGGAACACACTAGACTAAGATTATGTGCCTGGCTTCCTTTCAAATGAAAACAGGCAGAAACCACAAAACAGCAGTTTTCACCTGAATGTGAGGAAGAACTTCTTAGCTGTAAGGGTGATTGGGCACTGGAACAGATTGCCAAGAGAGGTTTTGGAATCTCCTTCTCTGGAGATACCCCAAAGTAATCTGAACATGATCCTGAGTAATACGCTCTAAGGGACCCTGACTGCGGGAGGTTGGACTAGATGCCCTCCAATTGTCCTTTCCAACCTGAACCATTTTTGTTTTATTTAACTAGGTGGGTAAAAAGCAGAAAATCTCTATTCTTCTTCTAACAAATTTATTTCAAGGGGAAGAAGATTTTTCCTCTATTACGTCATAGCAACTAACACAGCTTTATTTGGGAGAAGGTGTTGACATCTGCCAAGGTGAATGAAGCAGAGAGCCACTGATGCCTCAGAAGTGTTCAAGGCCAGATTGGATAGGGCTTGAAACAACCTAGTGAAAGGAGGGTAGAACTAGATGATTTTTATGGTCTCTCCTACCCAAACCGTTCCATGATTCTATAAGTCTATTTCTCCTGGCCTGAGCTAGGTCCTGCCATTTCTGCTTGTGTTGATTCTGTGCTAGTTTCATTTTCATGAGGGAGGATGCAGATTTGACCCAAAGTTACAGAAGTACCCTAGAGAAGGAAAAGGGCTTTTTCACTGTATTCCAAGGAATAGTTCAGAAACTCCCTAAATTGTTATGAATAAGAAAATGTAGCCTAGAACTGTGGCATGAATTTCTCCTCTTCATTGCCAAGGACATAGAAAACTTTGACCAAGTTCTCTGTGCATGTTGCAAATAAAACAATTAGAGACTTATTTAAACCAGCAAGGCCTTAAACCTGCTGAGCTCCTAGAAACAGGGTAATCTATGTTTGGCTATAAAAGAGAGATCCCAAAGGATTGAGACTGCATGCAAGTTTGGTAGTAGTCATAATATGGTGAGAGCTTTGGCAAATATATATGCTATTGAAATTAGGGGAGGAAAGAATTTAATATGAGTTTTGCAAACAAATTTCTCTGCCAGGAGTTGTCTAACCGTGGTACCCCTCCAACTTGGGTTTGGTCTGGGAAATTACAACAATAAAGTAAAATTAGTGACAACAAATCTGTCTTTCAAAGGCAGATCAGACCTGCTGGCTGCAGCATCTCTTGTTTGTAGCTGGCCACTATAAAGCAGCAGCAATTACTGTTCTGGCATGTGAAGGAGCAGCTGAAAATACTGGGGTTTTGCTATTTTAGCTTATATTGGTACTTATGCTGCCCTCCAGTGATAAAGACAGTTGTTCCAACCTGTATTCTAGACTTCTGTAGCGTTTTATTTCTGTTCTGCTCAATTTGCACTGAAAACTGCAGTTCTCATTCCAGAATTTTAGCCAGTTCTTGTCTAAAAATAATAGAAAAATGCCAGTTAATTTTCTTTGGGTTTTTTTTAACTGAAAGAAAATGTAGATCAGTTCAATGTGAGAAATAAAATAAGTAGCATTAAGGATTTAAGTTTGAAAAAACTGCATAAGTATATAACTTTGGACCTACTAGAGTATCACAGTTAATAAGAGTTTCAGTATCATTTTAATGCAGTTTGATATTTTAGTTTTAGTTCTTCCAAAAAAAAATCCAAGTTCATTGCTGTTATTGTGCAAACAGCTCCCTCGTACTCTCAGTACTGGATTGTGGTGGTGTTTTGATGGATGGATCTTACATCTGTTTTGAGTTGCTGGTTCTCTCCCATGCACCTCTGAAATCCATGAATAGAATGAAAGTCAGGTGGCAGCTTCCTGGCAGCACACAGACAGACAAAGGATTGGTAACATTGAAGTTTCTATGAGCTCATGGTGCAACAAAAGAAATTTATATGTTCTTCAGCTCAAAGGATTGCCACAGCTTCTCACAGCAAATTGAGTGTTCCAGAGGTATTATTGGTGCTGTAAGAACTCATCACCTGCCAAGAACTGACCTGTATTTTGGCTGATTTTGGTACCTGTAGAAATATGAGAGTGGAAAAGTTTGAGCATATTTTACTGGGTTGTTTCATTCACGACCACTTTTGGATTTCTAGCTGCAATTTACATTTCACTTGGGAATGATGCAGTTGTACTGGTTGCTTTTTCTCTGTTTCTCCTTTGCTTAGTGCGTTTTCTAGCATGTATCTCAGATATATGTCTGCAGCTCACTTAGACATTTCTGAGTTTCAGACTATGGGGTACAAACAAAATATTTATGAGAAGCCGAGTAAGTGCCTGAGTGAATGGCTTGTGCAGAAATCCCTATTGGCCTCATTATCAGAGGTAACTTTTCTATTGCTCTTAAAACTAAATGAACCTTCGCCTTCAGCACCCATTGCAGCACCTGGGTTTGTACAGTAATCAGCAGGGCAGGACAGGTCAGAACAGAATTCCTGTGATCTGGACCTGAAGGAGTTGGCACGATCTTCCCTTTGACAATTGACAGTTTAACCAGCATTGACAGTTTAGAGACCGTTCACTTCTTCAACGAGAAGCGGCCAAAGGAATTTTTCAGTGTAGGATCAATCCAGGCTGAGCAGTTTTTCAGTTACAATGCAATGAGCAGAGACCTACTGTGAGGTGATGTGCCCACAAGACTCCCCTATATAGAAAGAAATTTTTATTAGTCTGGGGCAGTAAAATCCTTCTGGTCTAGACTTCCCCAAAATAGCATTGAACAAGAGCTTGAATGGGTGTGTGTAGCATCCAGGCAGAAAGCCTGCTGAGCAGATAATACTGAAAGAGTTAATAACCAAAAGGGTTTGCAGATTATCCTCAGGGCTTGCTGGATGTAGGTCTGGTTTTCAGCAGCCAGCTCAGGAAACAATTTTATGTAAACAGATGATGTGCCTGAAGGTATCACTGAAGAACAGGCCCAGGGATGGAAAAATACAAGACTTCATACCACACCAGAAGTTTTTCATCCTTTACACAATTTGAGCTGCCCTCTTAATTATCTCAATCTGGGCCAGGTTAATTGGAGCCTTCCCTGACGTGAGTCAGTCTCACACATTTTCTGCATCTTTGCTAATTAAGACAATTTTCACCTTTTATAGTTACTTTAGTATTCAGAGCAGTTTGCCATAGGCTAATTATAATTATTGAGTGATGGCTTTAAAATTTCATGTTTGTGATGACATTTTAGCACATTAAATTGAAATCCCATAATCCTTCTTGCTCTATGATAGACAAGGAGGTCATCGCTATTCTGGAAGTTATCCACTGTGTGATACTGTGCTGACATTGGCCATTTTCATTCAGAACCACTGCAATCTCTTCTACTCTTCAACTGAAGACATTCAACATCCAGATGATTATAAAGGAATACAAAAAAAACTGAGTTCAGGATCCAAGGCACAATCCCTTTTCTTTCATGCTACAGATGTCCTTGCTCTGTGTGATTTGGAAGAACTGGATATGCAAGAATTGAGGGGCAGGAAGGAAGAAGCCAAGGCAACATATTCCTCTCATCATTGCTTCCCGGTGTCCAAATCCATGGCATTTAAAATCATAATCACTGATGCAGAGTGGAAGGTCTTCCCTTGAGATTTACAAGGTTCCCTTGAGCTGGAGGAGCAAAAAGAGCTCAGTCTCATCACGGAGTCACTGCTGCCTGCAATCAGTGCTGTATCACAGCCTACAGCAGCTTTTCCCCACCTCTTTGTGAAGGTGAAGGCTCCTCCTTGCACCCACACTTTCAGGGGCTTTCCAGAATTGGCACTTCCCTAGAGTAACTCTGAACAGTTCAAGGCTTGACAGCAAGGTCCCAAAACCTCCTCTTTGCTGCATGGCCATGAGTTTGCTGCTTATCACTCTAGCTGCAGTCCCTTGGCTTTTGGTTCAAGTTTGAAAATGCTTTAAACAGCAAAATCAGGGCATAAAGTAGAAAAACTTCACTGATTGACATAAGCATAGTTTACTTGGACTCATCCTATAGTGTGCAAGGGAATTTACTTACTGAATTCCAAATCTGTGCCAACCTACAGCCTTGCAGAGGGATTTTCTACACTGAGTACTGCTGTGGTGGTGAGGAGACAGAGCAGTTGGCAAGCACAGATGCAGAGCTGTGTCAGCTCAGCCCAGTGCTGGGGCTCGTCCCTCCTGTGTTGAAACAAGGCTGTGGCTGTCCTGTGAGTGACATATACCAGCACAACCACAACATTTTCAAAATCAAACCAGTACCTTGGCTCAGATCCTCTACAGCTAACCCTGGTATCCACAGCCTGGAATAGCTTTACAAGCACAGATATTCCCTCTTTCACCCACACTTCCAAGCACATGCTCCCATCCCACTGGTGTCCGTAGGAGAGAACATGTGCTTATGAGCTTTGTTCATTTTGTTCACACATGATTGGAAGACTTTATTGAACTGTAAGTAGCTGGGTGTTTAATTCCTTCTAAGGCAGGGATAAAGACCAGTTGCAAATTGGATTTACTTTGTTCTTGGTTGAGGAGAAGAAGCTACAAAGCTAAAAATTAAATTTGGTGATGCAGAGAAGCTGCCATAGCATAACCATGCTGTTACTTCTTCTTGGCTTCTTGTTAGAAGACATAAAGTTTCTGTTTGTTAAAGTGCCATTTTTTCAGCCCACAAGATGCTGTAGCCTGTTTTACCAGAATTTCAAATAGACTTGAAAGTTTTTATCTATGGTAGGTTTTTTGCTGAAGAAATAATGTCAGATATAATTAAGGAGTCATGATGACTACAAGTTTGAAGCTTATGACTTATGACTGATCATATAAATAAGGCTGTTATTTCTTCTGTCTTCAGATAAGGTAAATATGGCTCATACCTCTCTGTTCTGTTGTGCTGTGCAGATCACAGTCTCTTCTGAGTAGCTGACAGAAGAGTCAGCTATTGAGTGTGCATGGACCAGCTCAAATTTTTTCTTTAGTTCTTGCTCAAAGCACCATGAGATTTTGGGAAGGTAATGGTATCAGCAGAGGTAGCAGAAACAGCTTTGAAATACACACCCCTGAAAAATTTTAGGACTACGCAGTAAACTGTGCAACTGTGGTAATACAGAATTCTATTCTAGAAAACCTCTCCAGGCTCCAGTGTTTTCAGAATAATTTCAGAGTTATACAGAATTCTCTTTCAAAGATGCTTGCAAATATTTCTTAACAAGCAGCTGGAAGTTTGCAGTCCTAATCATTTTCTCAGAGTACATCTTAACAGAGAGCATCTCTGAAGGAGTTCACAGCCCTTGGAGTATGAGTAAATCTGCAGCAGCAGAAGGCAAGGGAAAATTCACTCCCCTTCTACATTTATAATGTCTAACACCAGTCAACAAAGAAAAAAAAAAGATTAATAGAAATTGAGGTAAGAATAGATCTATTTTTAGAGCTTTAATTTTTTTCTTTTCCCTTCGTGCCAATTATCCATATTTTGGAGGTTGTAATCATTTCTGTTGGCAGAAGAAATCAATAAAGAATTCAGCTATTTCTTCAGCACCTTCCTCTGTCTCTGTGATGAGGCATGTGAAAGGCACAGCCTACAGGCAGGAGAGAGCAGTTTCTCTGGCTCAAAGAAAGTCCTCTCTTCTCTCCAGATTCAAACCAAGTCTCCCATAGGCATTTTCAGAACTATATTCCCACTCTGGCAGTAGTCCATATTTTTGTATCTCCACTTCCCTGGTGTCTTCTACACTTTTCTTACCTGTCCTTCTGACTCAGAGGTTCAAGCACCCCAAACTAATCAAGTCACCCTTTGCCACATGGACCCCGCACCCTTTGGATAACACCACAGGCTTGTGATGGATGGAGATGTGAAGGTTCTGCCTCCAGGGGTGAGCTACATATTTCATTTACCTGTCTCAACCTTCTTTTCCCATTTCTCCCAAGGCATATTCCAGAGTCACAAGATGGTTTGGGTTGGAAAAGATCTTAAAGATCATCCATTTCCAGTCCCCTGCCGTGGGCAGGGAAACCTTCCACTATATCCCAGGCTGCTCCAAGCCCCATCCAACCTGGCTTTGATCATTCCAGGCATGGAGCAGCTACAGCTTCTCTGGGCAGCCTGTGCTGGGGCCCCACCATCCTCCCAGCCAAGAATTTCTTCCTAATGACAATTCTGAAATATGACTGGGGCTAAGAAAGGCAGCACCAGCAGCAGATCCGATGGTAGACAACAAGTCTAATGCTGTCATAGGTGGTGGTCATGCTCAGCCACACTGCCCTTGACTTTTAAACCAATGGAGAGCAGAGTTTGACCTCTGAGAGCTCCAAATGAAGATAAATTCACGTTTATTATATTTACAGACAGTTCTGACCAAGTACTGTGCTACATCCACTAGGCAAAATAATTAGTCACTCACTGAAATCCTTTTTCCTGCTATCAGCAATGTCTCAGCCTTGGCTGTAAATTAAGATTATAACTGTGATCACAAAAATGCAGTTACACTGGCACAAATTCTCTATCCATATTCAGCCACGGAGATGATAGACACCTTTCTAAATAGAAATGTATCAATTTCTGCACTGTAACATTAAAACTCTTCCTCAAATCAATTAGTACATGGATGGAATACAAATCTGGTTATCTCATCATCACTTTTTCTGACATCTCTATAATGGAAAAGCTTCGGTTTAAAGAGAATGCAGTTGGCAGCAAGTGACAGCCTGGTAGCATATAAATGTTGGGTATTTCTGTATGTTATTATTCTCTCATTTTCAAGCATTTAATTATTCTCTCATTTTTCAAGCATTTAATTCAATCCCTGATATTCAGTGGTGTTTTTCCCTAAGACTTCATTGTGACATTACACAGCAAGTTCTCTAAACAGTTTTACCGTATCATTTTGGCCATCCTGTTATAAATAGCTCCTCAGCATAAATTTGCACTTATGTTCCCAATCAGACAACTTTCTATTTTTAATTCTTCAGAGGAATTCCCAGAGGAATAGCTCTTTTAAGACTGCAGAACTGTAAGGGATCTCCTGCTCATAAAATCTAACAAAAAGTCCCTTGACAGCTGGTTCCTGAAAAATGTGGTTCATGTGCTGACTTGCTAAAAATAGATGTGGCTGAACCAAAATAAAACTTCCAATGTAACAGAAACCCCCTTGAAACACTGCCAAAAGTATAATCAGCCTCCCCCACAAAGCATTAATGACTCAAGGTGGCCAAGGTCTACAAAAGTCAGGAAACGAGGTAGAATTTTTAGCAGTTTCCTAAAGCTGGTGCCTGGCTCCTGTTGAGGCTCAGTGCTCAGGATTTTTTTTAAATCTGGTAGAAATGTACTTTTATCATTGCAAAGGCTTTGAAAACCCTGGCTGTACAGCAGTTTTTAGATTGCCTTGTTAGTGGAGCTCCCCAGACGGAGAACTTTAGGAAGCCCATTTTTCTGAGCTTGTACTTTCATCACTTTTGTACCCAGTAAGGGATATCTAATCAAGGACTCAGAAATCCTTAGATGTGATCAAATATCCTGGCCATCCTAGTGTGAATGGAAGAACCTAAAAAATGTGAAATTGCCTAGAAATAAAATTGAAATAGAGCAAATAAATTTCAGTGCTTTTGAAGAGTGTATTGCAGAAGGAAATGGGAACCAAAGCCAGTTAAAAATGCATTAATCTTTTAAAAAGACATTCATTTTTAATAATATAAGGTATAGATTCCATTATTCATGCAGGTAAAGTCAACTTAAAGCAGCTTTTGCTAAAATCCTGACAGAATCCCTTTGATGTCTCAACCCTCAACTTTCATCAACAGGAAGGAAAAGCTCAATTCTGTTCCCTAAATCCAGACAGAGACTCAGTGAAATCAGCCACATTGCACAGAGCTCTCCCCAAGCTGACCCACTTGCATGATCAGCTCCTCAAAAACAATAAGTCTGTATTCTGGAAGATAAATCCAAGCAAAAAATAAATCCTGATTACATCACAGTTTAAGTGCTCAAAAAGAAAACACTTTGGGAAAACTGCTGGACGGTTCTGTGGAAATTGGACGTAGGAGAGGCAAGGGACAAAACACAGTTGTAAATGAAGCAGAGAACCTCTACAGACAAGAGGTTTTTAATATTGAGGCAGCACATTGCCCTCCCCCACTCTGTTCTGCAGGTGGCCAACACTGTCCTGATGTGTCTCAGGTCATCTGGAATTGTTTCAGAGATCGAACTCACTGCTGGCTTGAGAGCATTCAGCATGAGCCATAATCTTTGGATTAGACCTTGGAATGACAGAGTTGCTTACCCGAGAAATTATTCATGCACATTCTGTCATTTTAGGTCATTCCCAAGTGGACACAATCTGGACCTGGGGATCTGGTTTCACTCACTACAGCATTTGGGATTTGGTATAAAACCATGCCCTCATATGGTTTGTACCTCTGCCTTCTGTTTCGAGGTTTGGGAGCAGCTGTACCTGAACGCTTTTAGTCAGGAGCTGAAAACATAAATAAGAGCAGAACAAAGACTGTCAAGTCACTGAGTGCCTTTTAGCTGAGTAAGCCAAGAAGTGGAGCAAGTGTTTCACTGTGACCCAAAACTCAATAAACTTTAAGTAGAGCAAAGCAAAATGGAACTTTTTAATTAGATAAAGCAGGCAGAAGAGACAAAATATTTTTACACCAATGGCCACTGTTGAGAATATCTTTTTACTGGCATCTCTGATGTAATTAACATCCTAAATTAAAATCTTTGAAAAATAAGGGGACTGTGCAGACCACATGCATCTGAGAAACTCAATGCTACAACAAAAATATCCATAGTGTTGTCAGGAATGGCAGAGAGAAAACTTGCTATGTAGTGTATTCCTCTTGGATTATTATGTCCAGACACCATTAATTTCTCTAAGATCAATAGGAGCAAAAGATTTCAAAATTTCTAGAGTGTGTGAGGAGCCAGATCTGAGGCTTTAGATAACAGCATATCAGAAATTCCTTTTTATGTCATCTTAGTAGCTGACAGACTGACCTTCCTAGAAACATAATTCCTTGACAAGAAAGAGAGAGATAAAGTGTGAAATGCAAGATAACACAGTGAAGAGTGTATTGAGGAGGTGAGGGGAGATACAGTAGATAAGAGCAGAATAAGAGGACATTGTTAATGTGTTAATCTGCATGAGCAGCTTCTTGAAGGCATTATAAGGCGTTGTGCTGAAGCACATGGAACTACCTTGTCCTGTCAGAGATTATGTCTCTGAAAGATGTTCAGGTACCCCTCAGAGTTCACTTCCCTCTTCTACACCTTGCCCATGGTGTTGCCTTTGTGTGAACGCTTTTGCATGGCTGTAAGTACATGAATAGTCTGCCTAACTCTGAAACAAGCTTCTCCTGGACAAAGCAGGTTTGCTTTGGTGTCCATTGAAAGCTTTTTTCCTGCATAGAAGGATGTTGTTATTTACCTGCTGGCAGAGTGGATGTCTATTGTCCTGAGAAGGGCGTGTAAATGTTTTGTGTGTGTGTGTTTGCACATAGTCAAAGTCAATTCTTTGTGTGCTGACAGCTAAGGTTTTTGTGTATGATAAGTTTATTATCATGTCCCTTCCAACCAAAGCCATTCTAGGATCCCATTGCACTCAGCAACAAAACTTATCAAGTTTTCTCTATGAAAGTTTTGAAAAAATTTCAAGCAACTGAGTAGCCGAAGGTGGGAAAACTTGGTTGAGCTGTTGTCAAGCTCTCAGGGGAGCAGTAGAGTTTCTGCTCCCCTCAAGGCTGTTAACCATGAGCTGGTAAGATTTCCCAAATCACGTGCCATAAGCTGACTCCTCACTATCAGCTCGTTAAACCCCAGTTGCTGATGATTTTCAGTACCTTGAGGAGCTGTTGTACAAAGTTCTGTCTCTCCACCATGTGTTGGTCAGGCTCTACAGCCAAATAGCTCCTCCCATGGGCTGCCAAGATGGGGGATCTATAAATGTCCCTGAGAAAGGGGCCGTGGAAGCATGAATCCCATTGGAATTGTGTTGACATTTAAAGAGAGGTAGCCCAGCTTTGAGCTAGTCAGGATGCTGAAACTCCAATGCCTAAGAGGAGACAGTGAAGCAATGGCAGGGAAATGCAGTTTTATGTCCCAAGGACAAGGACTGGAGGAACTTAAGTTCAACAAACAAAATGTAATATTTTCAGGAAAAATATTGAAATGCTTGATTCCATTTCAAACACATGAAAATGAATAATTTATAAATCCATCTCTTTAAGGATTTAGGAATAAAATTAATAATTAATGATAATAATTACTAAATAGTCAAAACCAATAGTAAACCTCATCTTTTTATTCCATTTGTAAGAAAAGCAAGTGTTGATAAAACAACACCTTCCAAGGACAAGCACAGGGCAGAATTCACAGGGCTCTGGTATCTAGGATCTCTTGAAACAAAAGTACTCAAAGATTGCACCAAGGAAGCTACAGCTCTTGGGAGGGGAGGTATGTAAAGACACACAGATTCAGGTCAAAAAACCAATGAGAATATCCTGATAATAGTTGCTTATGAAAATTCCTGCACTATCTTACCAATGTGATATTGCTCCACTATTGGTAAAATGTAACAGCTTTGGACTTAAGAGCAATGGATTTATTGTGCCAAATGTAAGCAGGGATTCAGCCCTCACATCTTCCTCTTACTTTCATAATTATCTTAGATTTTCTCTTGTGGCAAGTGAAATTACATTATTCTCAACAAAAATAAAACAAAGAACACCCAAAAAGATAGCAGAAATAAAGGAGCAAGATGCTATTTCTTCTCTGCTTGAAAGCCTGGGCAAGGAGTACCATGTGTCTTCCCATCTGTGCAGAAGTGTTGCTTATTGCTCTGCATCAAAATTTAAGGAAGAAGGGACTCCAGGGATTTTAGTTCAGAACAAAATGTTGAACAGCACAAGCAAGAAAATTTCAGTGAAATTTTGCATCCCCATTCTTGTTTTCCACTGCAGGGATAAATAATGGATGAGCAATCTCATGTTTTATTGCCAAATGCAAATAAATGATTAATTTATGTGTGTGTATATATATGTACATATATATTTTAAAATCTGTTTGTAATCAAATGATAAATTTTACTAGCTCATGACCCATAGTTTAGTTCATAGTCCATGAGGCTGAAAATCTACAGTATGAATCAGCAAAAAGTTCTGCTTTCTCAGCACATGCATTGCAAAGGGTGATGCTTCGTGTACATTTCAAACAGAAAATTCCTCACTTTCTGTTTCTGTGCTCCAGCATTTCCCAATATTAGTTACCACTGAGCATTAAATTGTCCAGCATTTTAGTGAAATCATTTAGATTATGCTCTCCTAGGGGCAGCGTGTCTGGTGTTTGCTGAAGAGCTGTGTGGACACTCTTTGCCTGCTGTGTGCCACAGCCTTCACCGGAGTGGATGAACACCAAATGTTTTGAGTCCTGCAAAATCTAAGACAGAGGATTTGTTACGTGGCACTTTTGAGACTTGAGCCCTTTTGTATTGAGGCTCCCACTTGGGCTCATCCTGTATTTCACTTCCTTGCACTGAGGATTGTTCCACAGCCTCCTGGAACAGTTGGAAATGCTCCCTTTGACTTCTGCAGGGTTTTGCATCTGTTCATAGAGGGACAAGAGAAGGCAGTTTTCAAAATTGTTGGTATAACTTGACTAGAACATAAATGAATGCAGCCTTTTGTACAGAGATAGATGGACTGAGCAGTAATACAAGAGCAGATGCTAAAATAATACCCAGGGTAACATCAATCTTATATTTTTAGTCCAAATCTTTCCCAGGATCCATTCAGTTATTAATGATATTTTCAGGACAAAGAGGAGATAATGCCATGCTTTCTGAGCTGTTTCATTTTCACCTTTCCTTGTTGTTTTTTGAATTTCAGGACAGAAAATAGGAAGGGAGACCATATTGCATTTGCTACACAAAGTTACCTTCTGACCTTAATTTCATGTTTGAAATTGAGCACCAGGTCAACGAAGTCAAAACTTCTGTCTCATTAACATCAGAAGTTTGATTTTGTAAAATTTTCTTAGTATACAGTGCTTGCAGTTATGAAACCTTCAGTATTTTGAAACATGCGGAAGAGCCTGAAATGCATACATGTGTTCAGCCAAACCACCTGCACATCATAATGATGATTCTTTTGATTATGATAAGTGACAAAAACAAACAAACAAACAAAAACAAATAAACAAAAAGCCCATCTCAATTCTTTTCTAATTTTTTTGATAGAAACTCTGATCCAACTGTATTTTCTTAACTAAGACAAATTCATCCTCCAGCAAAACACATGGTTAGGAACCTCTGTGCCATTTCAAGGTGGCAGTTTCCCACAAAGTGTCAAAATCAGACTTTTCATTATGCTTGAGATAAGCAACCTCATGGCTTCTGCAGTTAAACTTTGTCTGACCTTGATCAGTGCTGATAAGTAAATCATGACTGCTTTTAAAACTTCCAAGCCAAGCATATAAGCATGAACCAAGACTCCAGCAGGAGAGCCTGGGATTTTACTGGCAAAAATATGGAGCATTTCTAGAATCCGTGTTTGGCCAGAAGACAGAAGCAGGCATTTCTTGGGCACAATCCACTGTGTCATTACAAAGGTGAAAAAAAACCCAGGAGAAATTAATTGTGCCCTAAAAATACCTACTTCTTTCTACTGAAGAGGAAGGAAGCTTGGGGACTCTGGTTCATGCACAGATGAATTATCAGACGTTCTAGTTCATGCACAGATATAGAAAGGAGGTGGGGTGAGTGCAATTCTGAAGGGATTTCTTTTGGAGTAAACTTCCTCTGATGACAGCCAACAGTCGATGGGCACAGCCAAATATCAGCAAACTAATTCCCAGGGAATAACAGGAAAACTACAAACATCAAGTAAGGCACATCCTGAGACTTGCCTGAAGCCTGGAAACAAGAGTATTTTTATGCCCATTAATGGGCTTTAGAGCAAGCCTACTGAGAGAATGTGTTGACAAATGCACCTCAGAAGAGGTCTGGATATGTACAGGGGAATCAGCAATGAGGTGTCTACCAAGAAAAGCTGCATCATTGCTAAGTGCATTGCTGATCCCAGCCTTGGGATGACAACAAATAATTATTTTCAGTAGGGCTTCCATTACAATCCAGACTTAAACCTGTATGTATATTTGTAGCCTGGGGTGAGGGGGCGGGTAAAATCATGAAAAATAATCTAGACAGTGTCTAAAAGTTGGTAATTTAACAGTGACTATTTTAGACAGTGCAATATACTTGCTCAGTGTAGTAATAAATTATGTGCAGTTTGCCAAGTAATTTACCCAGTCCTCTTTTCATCGTTTCAGCTTCAAAATGCTTTAAATAAACTGTGACATTATGTAAATGACTGTGTATTTATTTAACTGTTTCTCTTAGACTCTAATCATGCAAGCGAGAAAATACGGGGTATTAAATGGACTATGCAAAATAGATACAAAATCCCAGACTTTAGACTCTGTTCTATTAATTAGATATGAATGATAAACTGTTCTTCATTTTAATGAGGGACACAAGGTGATGTAGATATTGTATATTCATTTTTCATACGAGATTTCATTCCACCGCTCGGGTCCTTCTTCCCAGGGAAGCAGCTGCTTTGTAAACATGTAAACAAACTTTGGGCTGTTTCCAAGTGCCCTTGCATGTCGGAGCATGAGTGAGCTCATAGTGGTCACATCATTTGATGCAGTTCTGTAAAAATGTCCAGGTCATGGTCCTGCACCTTTAGTCGAAGTCTCTGTGTGTCAATCCCATGTGAATCTATCAGGAACACCCTGATCCATGGGCATGCCCACACCTCACAGGCAGCACAGCACACCAGCACCACGTTAGCAGCATCCTGGGTGCCAAATCTGTAATATAAAACTGCAAGCTCGACTGTGTAATCAATTCAATGTTGTCATGCTAATTAACACTCAGAGTTTTCTTTTTAAAAAGGTAGTGTTATAATCATCAAGATTGCTGTGTGCTCCCCTGCAGGTTGTTATTTTGTTGAGTTTAGAACATTAAAATTCCATGTATGGGTTAAGATCTAAGCCTGCTGTGTTTCCACTACTGCCATTCAGCCACAGAAAATTATTAATAAATCATCAAATATTAATATCATCCTTTCAAGTCATGAAAGGCTGCAATATACATCTATGGTTTTTAAATAAAAATTGATGACTATACATTTTTTGTAATTGGGAACATAGTGGGAGGGGGGAGAGATAATATGATGAATGCTGTTATTTATTTTAACTTTTATATTAGGTTCATGAAAAAAATATTCTCTCTATAATCTACCAAGATTTATCAGCCTGTGAAATTTTGTAATAAATAAAAGACTGATTTTCTAATTAAAGATTTCTCAAATAAAGAAAATAAGTGTGCATGTAGTTTCTGTCTTTGGGGGACAGTCATGTGAAATAAAATTGTTGAGCTGCATTTGCCAAGTGCTGTGATAATGCATTTCCTTGCTCTGTGCACATCCATTCCCACTGCCCTGCACTGGAAGTGGTTGTCAGTGCATGTGGATAAAATACAGAAAAGGGCCATCTCTCTAAATTATTAACCTGGCATCAATTTCAGTTTTAGCCTACCCATTTTCTTATGCATGTGCCTGATGTTCTGAAAGCAGCAGAACTGTGCCAGGGGATTATATCACTGTTACATTGGTGCATGGCAGATTATCCTGTCCTTATCTGCTTCCACCAAATGCCCAGAGAAACCAGATATGAAGTTTGTGCTTCAAATTTTGCTCTATAAGAGATGGGATAAATCCAAGCCCAGGATTTCCATGAGTGAGGTGAAATTCCTTATCAAGTCCTACTGAACACACAGATGTGCCACATAAGATTTTTCCTGTGGGAGAGACTTGTCAATGCCATCAAGAAAGAGTGAATGCCCACAAGGTACAAATTAAATATCTGGAAAACAAGGTTCAAACCTCCCAACAAAGGCAAGGCATTTTTGTTCTTATTTATTAGAATTTCTCTTGCCAATCTTTTTATCCTTGTAATAACTCACTCCCTCTTTGAAGGTCACTATGGTCCACAAGGTACTGCTGAGAGCAGGAATTCCACAGACCATAAATCATCTGAAAAAAAGTATCCTATTCCAGGGTGTGAAATTTGCCACTACTTGATTTCAATGACAATCTTGTTGTCCTTGTGCTGTAGATTTCAGTTTTGCTACCCCGAAATCAGTCACTGACAATCCATGTCAGAAACTCAACCTTCCAATGGGATCATGTTAATCAAAAAAACCCCTCAAATTCCTATTCTTTTCCTCCCTATCACAGGGAGAGAAAATTCACTCCTGTGGCTCCTGAGACAGAAATGCAATTTTCAGAAAGATCTGTTTATTTTAGGAGTCTTGGACACACTGTCATTTTTGGCATTTCAGAGGAAGGTTAATCGCATTGTCTATTTTCTGTTCCACTTTTCTTTCCTCTCTCTGCTCGTGTTTACTTCATCTTTGAAACACACAGGATCAGCCTCACGTGAAAGGCAGCTCTTTGCAGACACAAATGTCCATTAACCCCACTTTGGAACACCTACCACTCCTTATCTCTGCAAAAGTAGCACTAAGCAATGGTCACAGCACATTCTCTGGGCCACAGTTTATAACAGCTGCAATGCTGGAAGTCAGTTTTCTGACATCCTTTCCAAATGAATACCTACAAGATAATTACAGCAGCCTTAAAATATGAGATAATGTTAGAAAATGAGCATTATTTCAGCCATTTTTTTTTTGTAGTACTTAAGCTCTGGTACTTCTGTGTTGCCTGTTTGATGTTCTTGCCTTTGCTTTCACCCCAAACAGATCACTGTTTTGCAAAGAGCCCACCAATTTTCTTTGATTTTTTGTGAGCAAAGGTGAGAATGTTTATTGGGATCTGCACAGTGATTGTAACCAGCAGACTTCTGTCTGTGGGAAACAGAAGTTCTTAAAGGGTTGGATGAATTCTCTCTTCAGGCAGCTGTGCCATGGCTGATGTGAAGTTAATCTCTGGCACAGCTCCATAAACACCCAGGGAGGTGTTTGAAGGGAGATGATTTCCCCATGCAAAGTTTGGCGTGATGAATTCCCTAAGTTGGTCCTTAAGTCCAGTGAACTGGTTCCCATCTGTGTAACAATGGGGGAAAGTACCCAAATAGAATCATATCTGAATCATTTGAAGTCTGCAAGTCAGTCACTTTGCATTATGGTAAGTGAGGAACAATTTTGCAGTGGTTGCAATATCACATCTGTAACCTGCATTGGACACAAGGCCAAGGGGACAAGCAGTGGGATTGTCCTGGGTTGTAGTATGGGATGTACACAAAGTATTCTATCACCATCTTCATGAACTGTTGAATCCAATTGTTGAAGTAGTTTTCCCCCTAGGCCCTGCCCCCTTCCCTTTTCTGTTAATGTATCTTCTGTTAATGGCCCATCAATGCCTTGCCCATGACTCATAGATAAGCTATCTCTCGTTAATGGGCCATCAAGGACCTCCCTGTATGACTCATCATCCCATTGTGACATGCTCCGCCCAGGGGGAGGAGCCAAGCATTTTCACCTGGATATAATCAGGGATTTGGGACAGTACTGACGCTGAATTCCCAGAGGACCAGAGCTACCAAACCTTTCTTCGGGATCACTGCTTCAGGAAGACCACCTCATCTGGAGCACTTCCATAACCCTGCTCAGGTTGTATTCTGACTCCATCAGTGGGTGGGAGTTTTGTTTTTATTGCATTTATCTTATTTTATTTACTTTTTTTCCTTCTTATTATTAAATTGTATTTTCTGACTTGGAGCCTCTCACTCGGTTTGCTTTCAAACCACTACAGGGATGGAGCCACTGCCCAGACTCCCCTGCCAGCTGAGACACTGATGGAAATGTATGTTCTTCAAAAATGGGATCCTCTTCTCATACAGTGCTCTGTGGTCTGCATTTACTAGTGTCAGCATTCATAAACGTAGGGAAAATTGATACAGAGCATTTGTTTTCAGCACACCAAATCACACTGCCTTCAGTAATAAGGGCTGCAAATGAAAAACTGGTTGGATGAGATTGCTCAGCACAGTTTTGCTGTGATGACTAAATTCTCTAGGATCTCCAAAGGACCCTAAAATCCACATTTTTCTGATATGCATTATGTATAAATATGAATTTCTAATCAAGCTATGCACTCTCCTCCTGGTATATATAGAACAGTCCTGAGTTAGTAAGAAATAGCTTTCTGCTCTCTTAAAAATTGAGATTCTTCTCTAGTGGGTCTTTAAATCTTTGTTCCAGGAATTGATCATCCTCTTTTGACGTCAATGGCCCATACTGAGGTTATTGAGTACAGCAATTTTATAGCCAGCTCCTCTGTTTTCCTTCATGTTTTACAATTAGCCAAAGTATTAGCAGAAATATCAGCTGGGAAGAGAGCCTCTTGTCATTTCAGATTCATCAGCTGCAGAAGCCCCCAGAAGAAAGGTCAAAACCAAAAGCAAACATATGTCTTCATATTTATATTTAAAGCAGACAGCCCAAATAGCAGAGAGCTCTTTTCCTTTGTTAAGCACAAACAAAACATTCTCAAGTAGTGAAGTGTGAAGGTGACTGGTAAATCAACCAACAATATGTTATGTTAAGTGTTTGCAAAAAGAATAATTTAGGATGGAAAACACCACTTCTCCCTGAGAGTATACTATCCATGATTCCATGAAAATGGCTCCACATTAAGAAAAAGGAATTGTCATAACACCATCATTTCTTTCTTTCTATTGTTTATCTAGGTGCCAATTTTTTCTCTTATTCCAAATTTTTACCTCTGAAGATGAACCTTCTTTCCAGATTGTTGCCTTTTTTTCCACTAACACATTATTTTCCTTCTGCCTCAATATGTAGAGCTACACATTGATAAACCAGAGCAATTTTACCTATTTACCTGTTGTTTTATTTTTGTAACTTTTTTTAACCTATTCCTTTTTTTATTTACCTATTGCTTTTTCATAAAAATCACCCTCAAGCTAAATTTCACAAGTTTTCTCTTCACATGAAAAAAAAATGTGCATACCTTTCATAACATGGGATTAAATTGCTAACATTCTGCAGCGGCCCAAACACTGAAAAATATTTTTGTATTTTTCTCTTTGTAGTAGCAGAGCCCATTGCCTGAACCATTTGCACCATGAGAGTTCTATGGCTGCACACTGTGGTGGGTATAAGGTGGGCTCAGGCTTCCAGCAAAATGAGGGATAAAAATGTCACATATTTTGTCCAAATTTTATTGTGTACCACAGAATTATACATCTCCCTTTCCAGTACAATAAGGACATTGCCAAATTGGGGAGATTCCACCTGAATGTCACTGAGAGGTTCAGGGGACCAGAGATGAATTTGACAAAATAAATTTGACAGGTAAACTGAGGGAGTGGGGTTTATTCATATTGTTTTTTAAAAAGCTACATGGCAAGTGTCACAGGAGACTTCCACAGATTATTTGGATTAAGGAATTTAGATAAAGCCTGACTTTCCAGAGAAGTAAAATGAGATAAATAACAGCACACATAAAACACTACAAAGGAAATTTTGATGAGATCCAGGGTAAAATTGGTTTCACTATAAGAGTAGTCAAATATGGAAACAGGTTGCTCAGGGAAGTCATGGAATTGCTACCTTTGGAGACACTCAAGACCAACCGGACATGGAGCTGCCCCGTGAAATCCAGCTGGCCTTGAAAACAGACCTGTTTGGGGCTTGCACTACCTGACTTCCACCTTATTGCTTCCTACAGCTGCCTCCAAGGAGGGCGTAGCCAGCTGGGGGCTGGTCTCTTGCCCCAAGAAACAAGAATGAGAGGACACAGCCTCAAGCTGTGCCAGGGGAGTGTCAGGATGGACATCAGGAGGAATTTCTTTGTGTAAAATGTTGTTTAATGTTGGAGTGGACTGCCCAAGGAAGTGGTAGAGTCACCATCCTTGGAGGTGTTCAAGAAATGATGATGTGGCACTAAGTTGACAAGATGGTGACCAGTAAAATGTTGGACATGATCTTGAAAGTCTTTTCCAGCTTAAAAGATTCTGTGATTCTGTGTGAGTCTGTGGTCTCCAAAGCTAACTCAGCTGAAAATAAAGAGTTAGCTACACACGTACAGCTTGTGCATCAACCTGCACTGACAATTTATTGGATTTCTCTCCTCAGCTCTTGTGCCATGAAGGAGAGAACTTCTTTGCTAGGGGTTTGGAGCTCTCTTTCCCTTACCATGTGGCCTGTAAGTCAATGGATCCACTGCAAGAGATCTCAGAACACTCAAGTCCCAAAAAGCACTTTTTGTACGACATCAAACAGAGTACAGGAAATCTCTGTTATAACTTGGAACTAATCTACGTTTATAATCATTGAGATATTATTTGTTGGATACACCATGGTTTGTTGTTACTAATTAGCTGACCTTGATTCAACTAAAACTGCAATGTCAGAAACGTGGTAGAGCTTTCACAACTTTTTCTAAATGAAGAGTTGGTCATATACAGTGAATATTCAAGAACACGATAGTGTGAGATTCTGTTTTTTTCATTCTTTTTAAATTTTCCTACAATAGAAAGCAGCACTTATGAAAGCCTTTTTGGTTTTGTCTTTTGCTTTTTAATCGTGACCAAAATTTTTCAGCGGGAAATAAAAATAGAAAGAGCCTTGCTTAATAATGTAAAAATCCCTTCCTGTTCCACACAAAGGCTTGTTGATGCAGATTTATACTTTATATATGCATATAGTTCCATGTATAGGCATTGTGAATAGTCACAGAAGACATGCAAGAGAAAAATAGTCTTCTGGCACCTAGTGCCCCATTTTTTAAGCAGAAAATCTTCATCTGTGCAAGGATTAAATAGTGTTAGTGACCATTCTGAACAACCTGAATGTGCCAGTGTTAGGCACAATCTGAACAGATCTATGATATTAAAACAAAGTATTGAAACATAAAGTCTGCACTATCTGACCACTTGCGCTCCAGACCCTTCTTCAGCTCCATTTCCCTCCCCTGGACTCACTCCAGCTCCTCAATGTCTTTCTTGGAGTGAGAGGCCAAGGGCTGGCCACAGTACTCGAGGTGCTGCCTCACCAGTTCTGAGTACAGATGGCCATGGGAAAGTGCTTGTCCTGAGCTCCTCTTTGTTTTCCTCTTTGCTCTTTTTGAAATCAATGTTAAATTCTCATTGGCTTTGTTGGATCTACCACAGCTGGATTTACCACAGCTCTCTGTGGCAGACCTGCATCATCTACCATGTACAACACCTTCAGTGCTTGAAGAATCTGTAAACTCTCTCATATGTATAAGAAAAGACTCACATCCAAGTGACCATTCAAGTCTTTTCCTTCCTGATTAAGACCTGAATCACTGAGGCAGTTAATATATACAATGACCTCTGTACTGTACCTCCACGCCCAAGGAACAATGACTGTGATTCATAAGGCCCATTATGTGCTACATTTGGCACATTGTCAACAGTGCTACCTCTTCAAGAGCCAGGATAAAGGGTAATGGAATGGAAAATTTCCTTTTATCCCATCGCTGGGTCAGTCTGGGTGTATCCCATGTATTAACTTGCAGCCAAGAGGCAGAATGTGTCTTCAAATCACATGCCCATTGGGAATTTCTGAAGGGAATACTACTGGCACAAAGGAAAAGGAAACAAAGTAATGTTCAGCGACTTGAAATAATTCTTTTATTTTCTTTCCTTTTTCTTTTCAGTTGGCCTTTCCAAGTTCTTACTAAAAGCATAATTCAGTCAGGGGCTGTCTTCCTTTTTAATGCTAAATATGTGGGTTGAAAAGTACATATTGTCTGGAACTTGGGGTTAATAATGAAAATTATTCACCCTTCCTTGGACAATGCAATCAGTGCCTGGCAATAGAACTTGGGCTGATTTTAGATGATTGTAAAAATTTTCTTTGTAAAATCCACCAAAACCAATGAGATTTTTTAATTCAATCCTGAATTTTCATTCCATTCAAGCCAGTATTGCCATATTCCAGCTATTATCTATTTTTATCTCAGACCTGGAAAACCTCTTTTCCCCCAAGTTGCCTGTCTACCCTGTCATGCAAGGCAGTCCAACATCTGTGCCAGCTACAACATCACACCTGCAGGCTTGGGCTCCATGATCAGTTGTTGCTTTCCAGGATTCAGCTTAAGACAGAAAACTCAGAACATCTGAGAATGTGAGGTACTGAAAATCAGTATTTTCAGCAATTTAATGTATTCTATACTAAATGCACATTTGTCTTTGCTGCATAATTAGAAATGGAGCTGAAGGCCGTATGGATACACTGGCTGTTGAATAGTCACACCAACAGGTTAATTTCAAGAATTTTGCACAAAATAAACAGTAATGAACACTGATGATTTATCAAACTCTGTGGCAGAAAACACCTGGGAAAAAAAAAAAATGCCCCAATGTTGCCAGGGTTGCCCGAAATAAAAGAGAGAGTTGGACAGAGGCAATGCAGGATCAGTATGGTTACCACTACGTTCTTCCTTTATTTTGTCTAAAATGNAACATTTTACAGTCTCCAACTGTCAATACTTATATTTGAGGAACCAGGTATCATACATCAGAAAAAATGGCATCCAAAGTCTAGCCCTTGCTTTTTTTCCTTTTAGTTTTGTTGCTATTGCCACAGATAGAAGCAACTTCACATTCACTCCTTGAAAAATGCGGTTCCCTTGTCTTTTCTTAAGCTTTGTGGTAAATTCTCTGCTTCTCTGTCTTTCTAAAATAATGTGCATGGCCTTAGGAATATCTTTATCACATTCCTACTGCATGCTGGGCTATATTCCATTCAGCTGGCCTGATCCATATGCATTTCTATTTTCCAGATAATTACATTGTTCTACTTGTATCATTAGTTTTATTGTTGCTGTTTCTAAGAGGCTTTTCCTATCTAACTTATTTCCAGGTTTTCTTTTTTGAATTTTTCTGAGATACTGAGTTAGAGGAGAAGGCAGCAAACCTCTTCTGTTCTTAATCATAATCCCCAGTCTCTGAAACCTTGAGGTTTTCTACTCCTAACAAAAAGCACTTAAAAGTCATTATTTCCCTTCTTGTTGCTCTGTAGCAAAAAATGGCTTTCCCCATATAAAAATTCCGGGTTTGAACTAAGGTTGTCAAGGAATAGGAAATCCTCCTTTGCCACCATAATTTGTTTCAACTCGTAGTCGAGAGTTGCGCCTAAAGCAGATTATCCTAGTGTTTATTATTTATTATAATTATAATTTAAGCTCTCTATTTGTATACTGCAAACTCAATCTCCTCTGAAACATCTGCCAGACTCCATAACTGGACACAGTAACATTTGGTTCTGGGGTGGAGGGAAAATTCTCACACTCAGCTGCTCCTGGAAAAAATGTTTTTGCCACCCTGTCCTAAAGTTAGGAGGCAGCTGTCACTGCTTAACCTGCTGGTGTGTGTTGGTGCCTCCCCACACCAGGGCAAGGAGGCACCTCAGACTGGCTAGGGGTTGGTGTGCCCAGGACATATGTCCATGGCCTCCTCCATCAGTGGTGGATCCAGCCCTGGAAGAACCTGATACGCAGTCACAAAAGCAGGGGACACTTTTCCTGGCTTTGTGGGTATTGCAGCAAAACCTCCAAAAGCAGAAATGGCATGTTCATGGGAGACCCTGTTGAAAACATCTTCTGGGGTCTGGTGTCACTTCATTTGGATATTAGTCCAAATTTCTAACTAGCATCCCAAAGGGGCTACTGTTAGTAATCACATGCACATTAAATACAGGTATTCCAGCTCAGCTTTGGTCCCATCTAGTTGGCAGTACTTTTAATGTCAGTGCTTGAATAAACACAGTGTTCCCTGTGGTATTCCTCAAAGTTTATTTATGCTCCCTTTGCTGCTAGCCTACACATGGTCCCCATTAATGGCAGAAGAGAAAGGAAATTTAGTTGTGACTAGAAAAGGGGTTTTACTCTGGACAATAACTTCCCATTCTTAAGCATTTCCATAGGCTTGGGAGTCTAGATTTTTCCCTTGCAGAAACACTGCTTTGCCAAGTATCTTTCTTTTAATAACACAGATCTTTCAGTGGGGCCACACCATTCCTCATTGAGCTGAACCTGACCTTGCAGGAGCACAAGGCTTATTTGGTGTTTGGAAACAGAACAACACCCTGTCCTTCCCTAGTTGCCCCACAACTTCCTTTTCATCCAGTTGCCATCCTTTAATAAGCAAAGGAACTTCACATTAAGGTAAACAAATATAATAAACCAATCTCTTTGAAGATGAACTGTGCCTTCTTTTTATTCTTTTCTTCCTGTAAATCTTCAAGACTGAAATTCTAATAAACAGCTCTTCATAAGATATCTCCTGTCACTTTTTATTTGTCTGAAGCATTTTTTTTCCCCATTGGTATATCTTTCAGCATTTACCCAAGCCAGAAAAATGCTACTTACTGACATTAACAGGCTTGCAATATTTAAGTAAAGCATATAAGATATTTACAAAAACCAGGTTGACAGCAACATTTCAAAAATGAGATTATAATGTAATAAAAACATTATCCTGGCTTGTGTCTGATCAGGGAATAAGAAAATGAATGAAATATTGCCACAAATGAGAACTGGGAGAATTTTCCAGAGAAGGGAAAAATGAAAGTAGAGCTAGAGAAAAACAAGTCAAAACCTTCTGAAAAGACCATGCTTGACTACAAGAATTTATGGTTTCTCTTCTTATCTCAATGTACCCTCTGTGAAAGCATTGCTCATAACAAACCTGAATGATTTGTCAGCTGCCCACTAAACCCTTTTTCTTCAAAGGGCTTAACCACAGTTACATGTCCATTGTATTTCCACAGAACGGCGCATCCATGTTTCGAACAGCAGAGCTTAATACATCCTAGAAAGCATCCCTGCCACTGGTGTTAGCTGCAATAAATGTGGCAGGCTGAGGATATATTCCCAGCAGGGCTGTTACAGTGCTTAATATAGGTCCCTATATGCCCACCTGTGTGGAAACAAATCTTTTGCTTGATGATCTCTCTATTCAGCCATTCAGGTGCAAACCTTTCTGTAGCTGTCATTCCTTGGTGAGATACAGCTTTTCTGTAAATAGCACCACAGGCTGATTTCTTCCTTCTGTTCCTGCAAAACCTGAAGCAAAATCTCTGGAAGCAACAGGCTCTGGCACCAAAAGTGGGTGAAGTTTCTGATACTCAACTTTTATTATGCTTTGCCACTTTGCATTTTGCATTATGCATTGCTTTTGCATTGGTGCCATGCAGCCCTTTCTGGCATCAATCCCAGCAGCATCTCTAGGGAGTTGTTTGTCTTAACCCAATCTCTTTATATAGATGGAAGAGAAATGAGAGATAGGACTCTGCACAGTTACCTAACAACATAGCCAATGGACTATTACCCAACATAGCTATATAGACAAGTCAAACTGACACTGAAACTGAGAGGAACCTTTGGAATAAAGGCAGTTCCCTGAAGAGATGGAGAAAATGACAGCCAATAAAAAAAATGGGGGTGTTGGAGTACAGCCAGAATATTGGTGTGCTGCAGATATTTTTGCTTGCCTGCCTTTGAGTGTCACTGTGACCTTGGAAGAGTTTGCAATGGCAGGAAGCTGTCTCACTCTTCTTTGCACAAGGCAAGAATAAAACAGATGTTAGGCCAGCTTGGTGTGCTCCTATTTCAGCTCAGCAGAGTTCAACCAGAGCACATCCAGGTTTCTCTGCTTGTGCAGTGCCCCAGCAGTGGGGCATCAGGGAAAAGAGGGGGGTGGTGAGTGTGCAGCTCCTGCGCATGCACTTGTGCCCCACTGACAGACCATGAGAGAGAGCTTGGTTTGATCAGTAGATAAGCAATTTCATTTTGCTATTTTAAGCCTCAAGTCTAGTTCAACACACCACGGAAGTGGGCATCATCATTTTCTCACCCTCTTCTCCAATGAAACTTGGCTCACTGTCTGCTTAAAGATGACTGAGATTCATTAGAACACTAATGCCTACCAATTTCCATGCAAAACTCCACATGACTAAAATCCAGTGTGTATTTCACACCTCTGGAAGATTATGAATTGGATGAAAATGGAACAGGAATAGAAAACTTCAAAGCTATAAAACTTCAAACCTGCTTATTTAAAGCTGGCCATTTTATCTCTGTTGTTCATGATGTCTTTAGCCTTTATTCCACGTCCTTTCAATAATCATCAAGACTATAATTTTTTTTTCTTTTATCCCAAAGTCTACCTTGCTGTGCACGTGGACAGAGCAGCAAACTGCTTGTAAGTAGAGTATCATTTTTGTCTTTTTCTTTTCCCTCTTTGTTCTTTTTTCTTTTTCCTGCTGAATTTCTTCTTCATGTAGCAGTAGTTCATGTGGGTTCCTGAGACAGGCACAAAACTACATCCTGTGGCTATTGATTTACACTAAACCCTAAACACCTTTCCAGGCACTCCACTAAGGGATTTCAAAACCCACACAATTATTCCAGGGGAAATTCTAAGTACTGCAAGATTCATCTCTATTTAAATGAATGAATCCCTTGCTAGGAGACTTTTCTTTCACCATGGTAAGGAATAACTGTTCTAGAAAATAATTCCAGCAAAGAATGATCTCATAGTTTGAGATACTAATCACTAACAGTGAATTTGGCAAAGACAACATTCAGAGAAGTAGAAACTGAGCCTCACATCCATATCAAAAAAAGTTTGTTTATGGTTTTGGGGTAGAGATTTCAAGTCTAGTTCCTTGGACAAGAGCCCTCCTTGCATAAGAATATTTATTGGAAAGGTATGGATACGCAACTCCATTTCTCCTCAGTCTCTTCAGGTGGGCAACTCACTTTGCCTAAACAGTTAAATAGCACCTGGACCAGAGAGAAACAGAGAAACTAATGGTACAGGCATGTGACCCAGAGTCTTTGAAATACAGTAGATCCTGGTTAAAATCCCTTTTCCTAATAGGAGGAAATGGACGCTTGGACCTCCATCATCCCCTTGCTCTGTGTGCACCCTACACTACTCAGCATTCTGGGTCCTCAGTAAAGCTTTCAAAAACCATAATAGAAAATGGGGAAAGCATCATTATTAAATTTGGTATTTAGGTGAGGTATTTAGACTAAAGTCTGATATTTGACTCCCACTGGATGTGTGCAGCCTTGAACTCCATCACAGCTTTCCTTCTGATCATCATATTTTAAGAAGGAAAAAATTCTGAAAAGTTATTTATAACCTGTATAGCTGGAATCAAAAGTTGTCCCTATCCATCAGCACAAAATCAAAATTAGAAAAGTCAAAACATAAAATGTAATGATCCAGCAGAACAAGATCAGTGAGTAAACAACCTCAAACTTTTTCCAATTGAGTCATTCCACTTTCTGATTTCATTTTTGACTGTTAAAACTAATGAGAAAGAATTGAGGGGGAAAAAAATCTAACATAAAACTTAATTATTGTTGACCATCCTGAAACATCCTTAAAGAGAATTGCCTTCCACAAGGTGAATATCCATCTGCTTCAAACATTAGGTCCCTGGGAGAAAATTTGCCTTACCACACCACCATCCTTTCTACATGATGAACACCTGGAAAACTAGCAGTAAAACTAAAGATGAGTTCACAGAAACTTATTTTCTTCTTACCCAATTTTATGAGTCTATTTTTGGCCCAGCCATATTCCCACAAACCACAGCCCTGCACCATCAGGGAGTGTAGCTATAGCCAAGCTGGGCTTTTAAAATCTCAGGGTAGCCCAAACCCCTGATTCTGTGAGACTTCGAGCTGCACCAGCACCACATAATGGAAATACTCATGGTTCACAGTATTTTGTACCTGAAAACCAAAATCGGACAAAGAACAAGTCTTAGTCTAATACAACAGTAAAATCAGTAATTCATATTGGTATTCAAACCCCTGTTTCATTTCTAACAGCTACCACTGGTTGTTTTATCGTCCACATGTAGGTGTTAGATGCACCAGAACCACTTTTTTTTTTTTTTTTTAATAATCCTCATTTAATTCTTTTATTTTCAGCTTCAACTCCAGAAAAAGCTTACCATAAGCAGAAAGCTCCTTGTTAATCTCCAAAATCTCCATGGAGAGTGCATCTGTTATGGTGCTCCCTCTGATCTTACTGTTTTCCTACTGATCTAAAAATAAATATTTGCTCATAATTTATTTTTAAAAACCAGTTTCTTTTTCAGGATATCAGAGTTATGTCTTTGAAAGAAAAAGAGGAAAAAAATCTGTTCTTTTATTCTGTCTTTGAAGAAAACTGATACGAATAACACCTGGTTCACCCAGAGAACTATTTTAAAGCCATTTATAAGTGTGACCTTCAAAGAAAGATAAAACACCTTCTTCAGTGCCTGTCATTGGATCTAAACCTGCCTCAATGAAATCAAAGTGCTCTGTTTAGCTGGAACCATAGGACGCGGGCAGGACCATCCCCCCCTGGGGTCATTAAAACCAGTCTGTCTGAGCATCCTTCAATGCTTTTTCAGGTAACATTCTTTTTGTCACCTCTGTGGGATAGACCCTGCCAGGAAGGACTCCTGTGGCTCCTGCAGAAAAGTCACTTTGTACCTTTGCCTTTGTGTGATGCACAGTCAGCCAGTGGCCCAAATTCCACTGCTGCATGAATGCTCCCTCACCAGTTAATGATGTGCTGCCAGGACAAAGCATGTCCTTCCCTTTGCCTCCTGCCTGATGTTTTACACTGGGATGTTTTTTTTCGGTGCTTTCCAACTCCTGCTTCACGATAAAAATCTGTAAATATGATCCTTTCATCCTCTCCATGCCACTTGTGGGCCCTACTATATCCCACCAGATTGTCCCTCTTCCAAAACAAGTTCATTTAACCTGCCATTGCACAGAAGCTGTTCCATGTTTTTTTTACTTTTTTTTTGCTGCCCTTAAGCAGGTTTTCCCCTCTTCTGCCATTTTCTGGGACAGTGTGTTGGAGCTGTGCATGACTGGTGCAGATGTGGTGTGCCAGGACTCCTGGCAGCAGCCTGGCACTCTTTTCTAGCTCAATCCCAGTTCCTCCTACCAGGTTTTTTACTGTAGCTGAGTTTGCTGTGTGGGCAGAGTAAAATGGGGTTGAAACACTGCCAAGTCTAGTCAATACCACCCAGCACTCAGGCTTGCACTGATGAAATCTGCCGTTTCTCAGCCTTGGTTGGTCAGATTTACAGACAGGTTACTGCTGAGGGGGCCAGGAGGAGTCTGGGAGGAAAAGCCTCCACCTGCCTGTATCTCTGTGCACAGCCTGGCAAGGTTTTCCACTGTGCACCTGTTGTCAGATGAATGGAGAAAAGAGGACGAATCCTTTTCCCCAGTTTCCAACTCTCCTCAGATGTCTCAGAGACAAACAGGACAAAGCTACTAGTAAGATGATCATCTCACTTTGATGTCCTCTCAGTTAAGAGTATGCTAAAAGCCTGTCCAAGTAGGGCTCCACTGCGTCAGGATGCCCAAATCATGGCAACTTCCAAACTTTGATTTGTAGGATCACTTTGCCAGAGCTGCCAACTGTCTTTTGGGGTTGGGGAGAAAATAGTTGGAGACTACTTTTTCCTTTATTTAGGGAATCATTTTAATAAGAGTAACTGCAAATAATTTCTCAAGGGGAGGTTTTGCTTGTTTCTTGTTAGACTGAAATGGTCCTCACACACATTTTGCAGCTACTCAAGACATAGAATCATAGAATGGCTTGGGTTGGAAGGGACCATAAAAATCATCCAGTTCTAACACCCCTGCCGTGGGCAGGGACACCTTCCACTATGCCAGGTTGCTCCAAGCCCCATCCAACTTGGCCTTGAACACTTCCTGTGTCAGGGCCTCACCATCCTCAGAGAGAAGACTTTTTTCCAATTCTCTAATCTAAACCTACCCTCAGTCAGAGCAAAGAATTCCACTACAGACCAGTGCAGGTTAATGATTGCAGTTAAATGGCACCAAAAGCAGGCTTGATGTAAAAACATACCATTTTGTGATCAAAACCCAAGACAAAACCACAGGTAACAGCACTGATCCATTCTCTTGCTTTATTTGAAAACACATTCAGATAACAAAGTGCAGAAAATAAAGTCTGCCCATGATGTCATTCATCTGGTTGTGTGTTTAGGGGAATGAAAAGGGCAGAGAACAATGAAAATCACCACTGTTGTTCCAACACAGTGACAGTAAAGTGTCCCCTGATGTTAAGTGCAGTCAGTAAGTGAGGTTCTTTACTGCTTCATAACACAGTGTTATATATTAATAAGATATTAACTCAGCAACACCACTTGAGAACTTACACAGTTATTTACAGGCTCGCCCCATAAATTTTCTCTTACATTGGTGATTGCAGTTCCAGGACATTGCACTGACACACAATGTGTTGGAAACATTGATGGACACAAACAATTGAATTTTATACCATGAGATACTAAATCATAGTAGTTAATGAACTCTCCCACCGCTCTGACCTCTGAGGTTCATTAATCACCATACTCAGATCCTCCATTACAGTTTGAGCACCAAAGTGCTGAAAAAAAATCAGTAATAAAGGTTCTAGGTAGTTTTATATTAGTTTATTACAGTTTTGAGTGTAGCTTACAACACCAGCATGCTATGACTGACACTTCAGCTGTGTACTCCAGCGGGTCATTGGCAAGGTCAAGTGAATCTTTTAAGGACTATAATGAAGCAGAACATGAAGGAAGCTAAAATCACTCAAAGCCAGGTGCAAAGTAGCCTTCAGCCTTCCTGATCTTTGTGCTACCAGCCAAGTTAAATTTTTTGTGCAGTGAGTAGGTGTCCTTATCAAAAAGGACCCTCTTAGCTCAAGGTCTAGTTGTTTACATCAGAGTTGGAGAAACAGCTCCCAGACAGTAGTCAGTACATCCGGCATTTCTTGGGCCTCTTAAAACTGAAAAGATATTTTCTCCTTTCATTACTATCACAGTTTCAGAGCAGTACCTTCATTTTGGTGGGGTTGCTCCTGGTTTATCTCATCTTTAACTGAGAAAGGAGCCCACATTTTCCCTACTTTCCCTTTCCCTATGGACCCACACTCCCTATTGCGGGTTTTGTTAACAAGGTGCAACTCCAACAAGGCTGCTGAGGCTGCTGTGGTGGGAGATGAGCAAGGCAAAGGAAACACAAGATCCCTTTTTTACATTAGAAACTGTAAAGAGATGCAGACCATGGAGTTCCAAGCAGGTGTGCACGTATTTTCAGCAGGAAGGAGTCTGATCCCCTAAACAGAACAGAACAGTATCTAATACATGTCTGTGATTTCTTGATCTACAATACTAAGCACAGATCAGTGTCAGGACATTAAATGTGAATAGAATCCTACTGCCAACAAACTGAAACAATAAACACAGCACAGTTACACAAAAATTACACTTGACATTATTTCTTAATAGGACACACATCCAGTAGTAGAAATATATTTCTATACAATTAATACACCTAAACTTTGAGACAACAATCATATTGTAGTCACACTTGGGTCAGTATCACTAAAAGTCTATTGGTATCTTTGTAAATATAAGTCTATTACAAATATAATTCCTAAGAATGAAAATGTAGATCACAAACCACTAATATATGTTTTTCTGAAGGTAATTTTCTCATGTAATTTCCCTGTGGTTGTTTGCTGTATTTTAATTTAATGACTCTGGGATTCCAGATTTATTATCGTGCTCAAAATCTAAATAGCACAGCTGAATATATTTTATTCCAACAAATTGTCCATGGCAACAATTACAGCTCTTTATTTCAGCTTGAACTGCAAGTGTTGCAGAATGATACCTCTCTGAAAAGCTCATCTAATAACTGGGAAAGCAAAGCTACTTCTTTCATATTAAAATTTAACTCTGCATCTGCACATGGCACTGCATTGCATCAACTTTGGATTTTGAAATCACTCTCTGAGAAGGGAAGTTTCAAGGTGTGAGGGGTCTTTTGAAGCCAGTTCCAGAGTAAACGATCCAACCATCTGTACAGCAAGGTCGGCAGTCATTACTTCAGCAGCACAGACAGCTCCTACTAGTGTTTAAATTAGGAAAATGCTCAGAAATTCAGATATCAGGACTAAAATGGCTGTTTAGAAATATTGCCACTTCTTAACAATTTTTTTAGTAGATTAAATAATCTATTCTTTAGTATCTAATCCCAACTTCTCCCCTTGAGAACTCTTCCAAAGCCTGAATGTTCCTGTAGTTCAGAAAGTCCCATTCCAGCTTTTCCTGCCTTAGCCTCCAGCTTTGATTTCTCATTCTATCACCTTCTGAGACTGCGAATAACCCTCCTCCTTCATTTACATTATTATTTTCCTCAAAGTTATTTATAGACTGATATAATATTCTCTGACCTTTCCTCTTTTAGAATACTTTGCTTAACTCTGTCACCCCCTCACCTCTGTTTCTGCTGCTTATACATTATCATTTTTTTCTCCGCCCTGTTACACTTTCTCTAAAGTTTCCCTTAGCTTTGGGGACCAGAACTGCAGGCAGACAGGCAGGTTCTCCACCCACTGATCAATCTGAGATGATGGTTTGTAATTCAGGAATGAGGATCTTTAGGTGCTCCAGGGAAACATTCTTTTGGTGTTGCAGACTGCCTCCATGAATGCAGAACCCTAAGGTAAGATCCCTTCCTTGACATGTTTTGCAAGATTTGTGCAGAAAGAGCAAGACTTTCACACCAGCCTCTGATTTTAGGATTCTAAGCCTCTGTGTAGCCCCTTTTAAAAACCAAAAAGGCCATCTCTATTTCTGTACCTATTTTCTACACATACCTATTTCCTAAGAGTTTTGTATTTTCACTAATGTAAGATAATGCTTGATGCAATGGAAACATTATTATAATTTAAAATGTTTTGTGTACCACACATGTATCCACCATTTATATCTGAAAATAGTTCTGTGCAATGTCAGGTTTTGGTCAGTGCAATGCTTACTTGTTATTTCACAAATTTATTAACTATATTCCACAGAGATGAGATCTACTCCCAAAACTTCCTTTAGGTACTACATCAAAAATTCAGAACAATGACCATCTTACTGATCAGGGAACCTACCAAACCTTTACCAGCAATTTTCATCCATTTGTTGCAGTCACCTGATTTGATACTGAATGTGTGTCTCAGAATAGGTTTCTAACAAGCCAGATGGGTTTTCTTTTCTACACAACTGAGACAAAAACTGCAGTTATTATTGGGAAAGGCTTGTTATTAATACCTGATGAAGCACCCTCTAAGTTCAGAAACAACAAAAGCATGAAAATCCGTAACTAAGACATGTTTCAAAAGATTTTACTCCAGCTTACAGGTCCAAGACCCTCTCCCCCAGCTGCAAGGTGAAAGAGGAGTAACTGGGGAAGTGAAGATCATTCCACAGAGTTCCAAAAACAGCCCTCACCATGTGCACCATATTCCAAGTGAAGGAGAATATGAGCAATCCTGAAAAGCAAAGCATGTAGATAAGAAAAAGGTTGGTATGGGATGCACAAGAGTTCCAGAACAGGTGTAAACATGGTGATGATAATGGTGGTGCTCATCAGCAGCTCTCCAAAGAATCTATTTTCAGGCTGCTAAATGTTCTTCCTTGGGCCCAGAGACCTACAAAGCTCTGTGAAATTTGGGAAAATACAGATGTGGGGGGAACCAACCAGACATTCCTTGAGAGGAGGGAAGAAGAGAAATTGGTGCTATGATGAACATCATTTGTCAAGAGCTTCTTACCCAGGGCGAGACTCATGTGGGGACATCCTGAGCGGGGAAATGTGACTAAAAAGAAGGCAAAGCAGCTTTCCTGAGGGATGCAGAATGATGTGTCTGAAACTTCCCTGGTGGGAAGAAGAGGTAGAAACACAAACATAAAATGAGTAATGTAGAATTACAGGAGAAATAAGTGGCTGGTCATTTAGCAGTTACTGAGATTCATTCTCATGACCAAGAACACCCTGCACAATGTAGATGGGACAACCCCTAAAAAACATTGTCAGCCAAAAGAAAATTTCCACTAAGGAATCCAATTCACTATCATTGTGCCTGTCATCCATTAATCACACTCTGTTTGTCTGAAGACACATCAATTTTCTCTTTCACTTTCGATGCCACAAAGCCAAAAATCTTCTGCTATCAGCAGTCTTGTGCTGTGGGTGATAAATATTTTTAACAAATCACTTGTTGGGTTGGGTTCTTTTCATTTTTATTACAGGTCTAGAAATAAAATTTGCTACAGCTGCATTTACCTGCATGGACAAATGCTCTCTGCTGTCTTCCAAAATCCCACAACCATAACTTACATTTTTAATGCCTTATTTTTTTCAACTTCTGTCATAAAAGTTTGTTTAAATCTCCCATTTCAAGAGCCTCTTCAGGCACTTGAAATCTTGATATTTCTTTACTGTTAACAGATTTCCAAGTCTGCAGAAGATTTATAGTCATTCTTCATCTATGACTGAAAATGACAAATAAGAAATTCCATATCCACATGCTTTGCATAATTTCACTGTTGCTTCAAAATACAATATTGCTGTCATTACTCTCTTACTCTCCATCTTGCTGTCCAGGTCAGCTCATTATCTAAGTGGAGTCTTTTAGCCTGTGTCAATTACTTCCTCCCAGTCGTGGACAGTGAATTCAAATAGAATTTTGCTTCTTGGCAGCCCACTCTGAATGTACACAAAGGTTACATAATAGTCCTCATTTATAACTATTATTCCTGATGGCACTATCTTAGTTTAAAAACATTTAGTTTAATGTTTATACATAGAAAGAGGAAATTTCTTAATGTAACAAGGAGGATGAAATATTGAAAATGCAATAAAGAAATCTTCCTTCAGAGTCATATTCCTTACTCATCCATCACACTGAGTAGGCTTTGTACTGTTGGTGGTTTGACAAAGCCCAGATCACAAAATGGCATAATTTTGAAATTTGTAAAACATTTAGAAGATTTCTAGAACAGGAAAGTGGGAGATTCACTGTCTTTTGATGACCTCAGACCAAGCTTACATATCTCAGTTTTATATAATAATCAATTGTCAGCCTCAACACAGGGAGAGGAAGAAACTCTGTCCTGAGCATCAGTGGCAAAGTATTATCTTTAGAACCATCTGGCTACAATCTTCAAATCAATTCAAAGCTGACCTTGAAAATCTGAATCCATAATAAGACCCCTCATTCCTCTACCACTGTGATCCCAAACAGAGCAGGAATTGTGTGAGCTGCTTTATATGCAGGTGAACAAAGAGTGTTCCAGTTCTCTTTTGTCATTGAATCCAATGAGATCCATTTGCTCTTAGGTTCAGATTCTGCATTTAAATTAAGCACTGCATGCTGAAATGTGCATCTCCTGCTTGATTCAGGGGAACATCTTTTACCTAGAGACAAGTTTATGCTGAGCATGTGTTCAACTCCTGCACAAGCTGCAGTCCTAAAGTTCCTTCTAGAACAAGATACTGTTCAGTTGTGGCAAAACTGGGTTTTCAGAGCAGTTACGGCACTGAATAAAAAATAAATAAATTTAAATAATATGAAAATAAATATCTTTTAAGTCATATGAAACACTTTTATCATTAATACAGAAGTTCGTATTTATGGTTTACTAAACCTCTGAACTCTTTAGGTAGCACATGTATCTAGTACATTTGCTATAGTAGAATCCAAAAATATCTTACACTCCTTAAAAATAAAAAAATCAGCCCTACCATAAGTATGTATCCACTTCTGGGATGACCTAGCAGCAATTCTGAGGAAAGTACATAATTTTAACAAATAAAGAGAAAAGCTCCCCCAATTTAAATTAGAGGAAGTGTTCATCCACAAACTGTGAGTTGATTTACCCCTAAATCTGGCCAGAGTAGTGAGCAATTCCTAGTTTTACCAACAGTGTTGCTCCAGTTAATCTCACCTATAGAGCCACTGTACATCTGATTTACATCACACCTTACTTTTGATAAACACCTATAGATACAAACAAAAGTCTGCCTGAATGAAGAAAATAAAAGCTGCAAGAAGATGCAGGCAAGGTTGTTAATATCTTCATTACCAAGTCTGCAGATATTGTCAAAGATGCCCTCTGCTCTGGATCAATTTGTGGGCACAATTTGCAACCATAGTTAAGAAAGAAGTTTGTCTTATGCTGAAAGGTCTGTAATAATGAAAGAACTCAACTTCTGGGGAAAAATCAGCACAAAGCAATGTACAGGTAACATGGCAGCTCAGTACGACTGCAAGTTCTCTTTGTTTTTATTCAAACTTCTTTAGCTAAAGCATTGCAGAGGAGGAAGCCATACTTCAGGAAAATTCAACAAAATTCTACTTCTGCTACGTGTTCTGAATATCATTTGATAAAATAGCAACTGCAGAATGGGAGTGCTGGGGCATGCCAACAAAACATCAGATTAAACCTTTATGATATTATTGCATAAAGTAATATTAACATCACCGTGGATCAGCTACAAAAGAAGCTTGGTTCAGCATGGCAGAAAATGCATGTTAAAAATGATTCTGAAATAACAGTAGGATAAATTAACGTTAAACAGGAAATATTAAACAGGAAAGTAATTGAAACTCACTCAGAAATACTTTTTGGCATTTGGCGTGGGTTCGAATCCCACTTCCTTCTTCCCTTTCCACCACAAATCAATTAATGCAACCCAGCACATTTCCTTAAAGGAACAACTCAGAAGAAATCTCTGCCCTTGTAACTTTCTTTTTTTTAATCAGTTAGCAGAAATCTGTGTGGGACACTCTTTGATTAACTTATTTTTAATAGAACATCATATCCTTCTTGAAGAAATGACATAGAAACACCAAAACCATTATTTTAAGCATTAAAAATATTCTTTTACTGAAATGCTTATTTTTGATCTGTAGTGATGCTTCCACCTTAAGATAAATCCAAAGGAGAAAAAGGAGATAATAGGAATAACTATGTCTCCTATCCAACACAACTTTTGGCTGTTTTAGCTGCCTTACTCTGCAGGTCGTTTCAAGACACATTTTTTTTTGTGTTGAATGCATTAGGAACTTACAGAACTTCATTCTCTCAAACAGTTACTAACCCTCATCCTCCCAGGACTTAGTGTTTAAAAATTACTCTGCAGCTGCACTTTGGAAAGACAACCAGTGCTGTGATCCTTCTCGTAAATACACCAGTTTTGAATCTGGTTTCATGGTTTGGATTGAGGAATGTTTTGCCATTTTAAATCTCATTAATTGATCTCACAAAGAATTGTGATGAGTAAAATACACAGTGAAAAATTCAGTTATCAAATCTTTCTGCTTATTGCCATCATACTTCATTGTCATTTTGGCCAGAGAATGAAAAAAATGTCTGAAATACTGGTTTGCTTAGTTTGGCTTGGGCTGACTTTATTTCAGTTCTGCTTTTTTATTACAAAGTTATTCATAGCTCCTAAAAGAATCTACAATTTGAGCAAGAGATCTTTCCCCTCTCATTCACAATTGAGTAAAGATTTGTAATTCTGTATCTCATAAAGTGATCCTGTGTATGAATGTGGCACCTCTGACTTTGCTGAGACTAAAATCAAAATATTTCTGAGTATTGAAAGACTGAAGTCAAAGTGGGTTTAACACAGCTTGTAGCATCATGATTTGGAGAGATGCTCACCAGGGAAATGCAGTCAGCTAGTATTTCCCCACTGTGTAATTCAGAGCCTTGAGAAGTGAAGCTCCAACTCAAGATTTGTCCTCTAAGGAATCCTTTCTCTCATGCTCCAGGTCTCCAGTGACTGCAGCAGGAATTTGGGGAGATTAGCTTTGGTAAAGTAAAACTGGCCTTTATGAATACTTTCCTTCCCCTGGGGGAAAATATTGCTCAAACTATCATTTCTGTTAGAGCTAAGAAGAACAAAACAAGGGCATTTTAAAGAATCTGAAGTGAATGAAATGAAATTTTTTTTTAATATAAACAATTTTTCTCTGTTTCTTCTTCCTCTGAGTACTTAGAATATTTGCCCAACTCTAACGCACTATTTTGGTCAGGATGAAAAGAACTGTACATTGTACATAGGAATAGGGAGTAAGATAAACCTGTCACCATGTTTTAATTCATTTACAGAAAGAGAAACTTGAGCCAGTAGGGTTATTTTTCATCAGGTTTTCATTTGTTGTAGGTGAGATGAGCTCTCATGTTTCCAGCTGGGTTTCGTCCATCGCTGTAGAATCTCTGTGTGCAGATATTGTGTATGTCCTGTGGGGCAGAGAAGGTACAATGGTCATTTTGCTCACACCAAGCTGGAAATTAAGTTCCTACTTCTGGGAAGTGATTCCTCCAAATCATGCACAGGCCTAGAGAAACCAACCTGCATTCAGCTTGAGGGACTGGGTGAGATCTTCTTCAGATGTTAAACAAAAATCCAGCTACCAAAAACCTACTGAAAGTTACTTCAAATTTGTGCTCCATTTGACTAAAACTGCAGAACAGATCTTGGAAAACTATAAATTCAACACCTCAGATATTTACAACATATATAAACTCTGTATGTTCTGCAGATGAAATGTATCTCAGTGCAAGATTATGGAATGGTCTGTTACGAGAAGCTGTGGAAGCTCAAGACTGACTCACTGAGCAACACACCAAAAATGCTGGAATTTGTAAGGGAATAATATGGATGACAAAATGAACCTTCATGCTTCTATCGAGGCACATATGTTTTAGGCCTTTGAAGCAAATTACTGGAATTCTATTGCTTCACAATCACTTATGTGTGGTATGGTGTTTGTGACAGTCTACACTGTCAGATTAACATCCATTATTATCTCAGTGCTCAATCATCAAAGTAAGGTACTTGTCTGGCATAATACAGAACTATGCTTTTCCTTCAAGGACATAATTAGTATTTTCAGGAATTCCACCGGTATGCAGCACAAATTTTGCCTGAAGGTTGTAAATTAAAAAAAGGAGAATTTCTTATGAGACAGTAATACTTTGATTTGTCTTATTTGAGGTAGGTTTTCTTGGTAGGAGTGGGTACCTGAAAATGTACCCATTTATGAATGGGTAGTTGAGGAACTATTGTCTCTCCCTCCTGATTCTGTGGCTGAAAGGCATAGTATTAACAGGTCAATTATGGAAGGTATTTACACCATTCTCTGCATTTGCTTCACTAGCAATAGAGGTCATCAACACCTCCTGGAGAAAACTCACATGATGATGTGGAAGAAAAGGATTAGGAAGACAGGATTGATCCAAAACCCATTAAAACCAATGGGACTTTTTTCCAAACTATACCAATGGAGTTGCAGGTGGATCTAAAAACAAGGACTGTCTTCTTGTTTCTCCTTATACACCTACAGTCACTTTACAAATTCTCATGGCAAGAAAAATCTTAAATCAAAACAGTCATGGCCAAACCCAAGAAATAAGATTCAATGAGCTGTGATTCTTGGCAGACCTCAGTTTGGTACTTTTTGGAACACCGTGTTCTTAAAGGTGTCCTACTCCCCAAAGAAGAAATTACCTTGATTTCTTCGAAGAGCTCTTGGCCTTCAGCCCTCCTGACCGGCAGCAGGCGAACTTGCAGTCGATGACCTGGTAGATGATGGGGTTGTACATGGCTGCTGACTTTGCCAGCAGTGTTGGCACCACTGAGAACGGGATGGGGACGGAATCGGGCCGTCCGAAGGCCGACCAGACCGAGACCACGGCGTAGGGGATCCAGGCGATGAGGAACCCTGCGCAGATCAACATTGCCACCTTGTGAGGGCAGAAAAGAGACAGCAGGGTTTATCCAGAGGGGTCTGACACTGACACAGCAGCACAGAGAAATTCAGAGAATTGCATTCCACTGAATGCAAAAGAAAAAGAATAACTTGCTTTTTCATATGAATTTACAATATGAACAAAACCTCCCTCTTTATCTCGTGCCTGTGTTTCTTTTGCCTGACACAGAGCAGTTAATGAGTCTGCTATCAGACCCTTAAAAATGCAGCAAAGTCTGGCGAAGTATGAAGAAACTAAATGAGATTTCAGAAAGTAATAATAGCTTGATATTGAATTAAAATTATTTAAGGTGAGGATTCTTTTCGAAACACAGAATCTTCTTTTTAGGGTAATATACTGATAATAGCAGAGCTATGAATGTTCTTGAGAAAAGATCTTTTGAAAACTGGGAATTTAACTGAGAGTGAGAATGCTAGTAAAATGTCTAGATTTATTTCTCCTAACCCATACCATGGATTTGCACTCCATTAGAATATGCAGATACTTTGAAAAGCAAATTTATGGTAAATAATTTAGTTCTGATAAAAAAGTTCCTGGTAAATTTGTAAGTGACCTCCTTATAATGTGAGGAAAAGTAACAATAAGAAAATTTAGTATAAATACTAAAGAGAAAGTGTTTGTGGCCAAAATCTGTGATTTGTATACTTTACCTGAACCAGCCTGTCTGCACTCGGTCACAGCCTGATTTCACTTCAAATGATGCCATGCCATCATACATCCTGAAAAACATCTGCCTTTATACTGGTGCCATTGACAGATTATTGCTGCATCCACACTGGTAGCAGCACATGTGCACTCATTTGGAATAAGGCAATTAGCAGGATTAGATGCTAAAAAAAATTCACCAGAAACCACAAAGGGTTTGGACATCGCATAACCTTTCCTGTAGCCTGTTGTTTTTGTTGTCTGTCACTGAAAGAACAGTGCAGATGAGCCAAGGATCTCAAACACAGCCTGCTTGTTATAAATTGTGCTGTGGAGTCAAATGGGTTTTAAGGGAGATTAATTTTCCATATTTGTATTTATCCCAACATTATGCTCTCCAATGTAGATCCAAGACAGGAGGGAAAATTACTGGTGTTATGACTCGGATCACATTGAAGTTCTACATGATCCTTCCAATATGCAAAAATAATAATAAAAAAAAATCTGCAGTCTCAAATCAAAAGTTTCCATTGCTCTTCAAAGGAAATTTGCTGAATAACCACCAAAAAAAGTAAAAATTTGAAACATCCTTTTGAAAGGCAAGTGAAGTTGTACCATCTGTACTGGTAGCACTGACTGTGAAGGTACATAGCTGAGATTTTCAGATATGTTTAGACATAATGTCCCTTATTGCTGTATGTTATATAACTCTCAGTTCAACTCACAAAAATTGAAATAAAATTTGATCAGCCAAGAAAAACTTGCTGCTTGTCTCACTCTTGGCATGCCTTACATAGGTTGGTGAATCTTTTACAGCCAAGGAATCTGATTTTGTTCAATACAAGCATTTCTTTTGAGAGATTTCCTGGCACAATAACCAGTATCAAGGATCATGGCTGTCACCACTGCCAAACAGAAAATAGATTCAATCAGAAAGGGAAAACAGGATATGGTCCAAGATGGAAAATTAATTTTAGCAATTCAGTGCATTTTTATCAGCAGTTCATGGCTGAGCATAACTGGTAAGTTATTTGCATAAAAACAATTGCAGTGTCACAGGACCAATTTTGTTTTATATCTTCATTAACAGAGGAACGTAAACTGTCTGAAAGTTTTATTTCCCTGCTACAATAAGCTGCTCTCTGTTTTCTGTTATAATTCCTATGCACATCTAACACCTTAAATTAGTCTTTACAACAGTTTCTGAAAGCAAAGGGTGATTTATGGTGGGGAGCAGGGCCACAGGGATTTGATATGACTTGTGAAGTCATAGGGGAAAGCTGTGGCAGATCTCCAGAGTGTATTATGATCTCAGGGACACAAGTGTCCTAATCACACAATTATGTTTCCACTCCTGTTTTTTCCCCATCTTGACAATAACAGGGGAGAAAGCTACACAAAACACCGTCAGAGCATCATACTATTGTCTCTAAATCTGCTTCTATGACCCAGCACAGCAAACTGAGGAAAATATTCCTACCTACCTTGGTCAGCTTCATTTCAAGTATGTGGCTGTTCTGGATCCTGGTATCGTAGTGAGCGACTTCTTTGGTGGATGATTTGACTTTTAAAATTATTTTGACGTAGGAGAACACAATCACAGCAGTTGGCAACAGGAGGCAGAAGAAAAGGATGCTCAGAACAAAAACCTGTCCAGCCACTGAAGCCTGTGCCAGCCACCAGTCCAGAGTGCAGGAGGTCCCAAAGGGCTCGGGGGCGTAGCTCCCCACCCCAGCAAAAGGCACCGTAGCCCAGAACATAGCATAGGCCCAGATTATTGCCAGACAGATAAATGCATGATGCCTCTTAAGCCAGGTACCTGGAAGAAAATTCAAGAGTAACAAGTTCATGTTCAGATGTGTTTGGCACCATGGAATATATTGTGGCACATGGAAGCATTCAAGGCCAGGCTGGATGTGGCTGTGTGTAGCAATGCACCCCTACACCTTAACAGGTGTTCCCATGTTAGGAAAGGATTTAGGTTTCACTCTTTGTTTCACTTATAAGGCAAAGAATCAGAAACTTCCATGCTCTTCTCTCCATAATTGGCCTTGTGCCAGGACAAAGGCACCTGTTGGATCCTTGAAATGTAACTCAAGACCTGTAGCTATTTCTATTGGGCAGCATGCCAAAAAAACCATCCTAGGTCATTACATACTTAAAAGAGAGCACAGACACTCTCAGGGCATTTTCGGGGTATAGCAAGTGCAAGGATCCTCCCTGGACTTTGCACAGCTTATTTCACTTTTGTATAGTTTTTTATTTTTGTCTTTATTAAACCTTTTGCTTTTCAAACACTTCTCATCATGCCATCTCACTATTTTTATAAGCCATTTTCTGAGGCTGCAGGCAGCCCTCAGGAGGTGACACACCTTCGAGGAGCTAACAACATTCTGGCCCCACACAGGTCCTTTCAGCTGTGAGACATCTGGTCTAGTTGGAAGCTGTCCCTGTGGGGCCTTTGGAAGTGGATGGTCTTTGAGGTCCCCTGCAACCTAAACCATTCCATGGTTCTGTGAAATATGAGGGGTTTTAACTGTTTGACAACAACTCTGTCATATTCACCTTGGCTCTTTGCAGGTGTCCATAGTGACCCTGAGCTCATGTTGTGCCTCATGAAGACAAAGGCACACTTACATGGAAGGCTCCACCTCTCCTTATTTCAGATCTTTGCTTTAATTTGTGATGAATTACAACGGAGAAGAGTCCAAACTAAAGAAATCCAAACAACCAGTTCAGCAACAGTCGGGGGAATCTTGTCCAGTAATTTCAATCCTTTAATGTAACTTAGGTTTTTTCCTATTCTTTCTCTCCTATGTTACCTGACTAAAGCTCAAACTCAGTGACTGAAAAACAAGGTTTTACAGTGGAAATAAGATATCTAAGACTTCATTTTACTTTTTCATTCTTTTCCACTAGAGAAAAGCACCACATGTGTCTTGTCAGAAGTATCTGTAATAGGTGTTTTCATGTATCCTTGCCCTTTTTTTAAGTAAATGCAAATAGAATTCCTGAAGATCAGAGCACTGTCTCTCTGCTCATCTTTCATATGGCTCTAATTCATCTAGAAAAAGTTTCAGTTTGCAGGGTTTTCATCATCACCTACATGTTCAACATGTAGGACTCAGGACTAACAAATTTAAACCTTTAATTTTTGCAGAAACTTGGAATATGGTGTTACAACATCTTCTATCTTGGAACTCCCAACTCCTTTGCAGCCTCTGACTCACAGGGGACTTTTCATTCACTTCACACTAACATTAAGGAGATTTCTTCAGGATTTCAGAGTGACTTGGAATAAAACCTAAAAAAGAAACACCTGTAATTTGGATGTGTCCAGCATCCCTTCACAGCTGATTTTACATGTCCAGATCATTGGAAGGAAAATGAACATTGCCTGACAAATGATGTATTCATTTATGATGGCTGAGAGACAGAAAGGTGGCTTGTTGTGTTCAGGGGTGGAAAAATGAAGCAGCAATAGCATAACTATTAAAAGAGTAACATTTTTGCTCTCCATCATTTTGTATGGACCATCATGATCAGAATCTTTGAGAATAAAGGTTTTGAAACGTTTTCTCTCCTGTGAACTAAGATGTCATGTTAAACACCACAGCTGGTGGCATGAATACAGCCAGCCATGAAATATTCATTTCAGCTCACCAAGTCTGTGAAAAATTGTCTGTGAAAAATTGTCTGTGATTTGGGTTACCACTGAACTATTTTGAGAAGGCTTCTATGGAAAGAACTGAAATCCTGCTTAATAATATTGGTGTATCTAAAACTCAGCTAAAGAGACCTCTCCTGTACTCTCATTTAGGGAAAAAGTATGGACACACCAGGGTCTGTGATAGCACATCTTAGCACAGTACCACAGCTTTTATCTGCTTGCACAGACTGCCTTACTTACTCTTCTGAGCTGCAAAAATTCCTTACAACTTAACATGATCAATATTATATGTCATTATAAAGAAATCTGTTATGTCCCTCAAGTCACATGTGCAAGGGGTTTATTATTTGTAAAGTCACCTTGAGCATTTGGATGGGAATTTAGTCACTTACAATGCAAAAACATATTTTCTAAACTGTGACAATTTCATTTGACTGCAAGGAATGAAGCACATAATACATCATATTCCAGAGGTACAAGATATTGATGGATATGGTGGTAACACACTGCTAAATTCATTTCATCCTCTCAGGTTCCATTTCCATATTTGAGACACTATTTCACATTATGACTTATTGCCCTTCCAAATCTCTTAGGTGTTTTAAATAGCTTGCCACACACTGCAGAGGAATTTAGGCATCTAATAAGGAATATTTTTATGTGTTGGTCCATAAGGCCCTGCAATATGTGCAGTACTTGCATCTGTTAATGCTAATAGGCCTTGATAGACATAAAGTGATTTATCTATGAGAGGTTACAAAAACTCATAGCTTAAGCAGACAGCAGAGGGACAACAGAGGGGGTGGTATGTCCAGCAAAATTAATTTTACCGGGATTTCTTGGATTACACAAACATGTTTCACTCCTCTGTGTACTCCCCTCTATATTTAAGAAAAGTATTCTGAAGAAATTAATTATTATTTCAGCGTAGTAAACTGCAGCATTTAATACAACTTTCCTGCAGTCATAGATAATACAGTTATCTATATATAGACACATATTAGTCTTACCATAGGACAAGTGGCAGATTTTCAGGTACCTGTCCAGGCTGACAGCTGTCATGGTGATGAGGCTCCCACAGCCAAAGAAGAAACCAGCCCACCCATACCAGCGGCAGCCAATCCACCCGAACATCCAGCGGTGCGAAAAGAAGGAGATGATGCTGAAGGGTTTGCCTACAACTTCAAAAGGGGGAGACAATGTTAGCCCACTGATAAAATCCATCCTGTAGAAAATCTCCTTTCATCAGAAAGGCAAACCCTCTCCCTTGCTCAAAGCTAATACCTGTAAAGGTGCTCTGCAATGTGGAGAAAGGGCTTCAGGCACAGTATGTGATGACTTTAAGCTTGAGGGTAAATTTAGATGGGATATTAGGTAGAAAATCTTTACTGTGAGGGTGGTGAGTCACTTTCATGAGTTGCCCAGAGAAGCTATGGATGTTCCATTTTTGGAAGTGCTCAGGGCCTGGTGGGATGAGGCTTGGAGCAACCTGGTACACTGGAAGGTGTCCCTGCCCATGGCAGGGGGTTGGAACAAGATGGTCTCTAAGGTCCCTTCCAACCCCAAGCATTCTGTGATTCCATGGCTTGTGAGGGCTCCATGCACAGGACAGAGCCTACAACAGCTGTAGGTAGATCCCATGGCACCCATGATGTGGTAGGATGAGCCAAGCCTGCAGAAGGGCTGGTAATAGGTGCTTTACTATAAACCACAGAAACCAGAGGTAAACCAACGCTCTGGAACCGACCATGGGCAGGCTCTTCTCATTATGAAACCTTCAGAGTATGTGTTAAATCCATAGGCCAGTACCTAAACACGATGGCTGATGGTGAGTCAGAGCTTGAAACAAGCACAGATCTACTTAGTCTACATCCCTGTAGTTAATTGGGTGTCTTCAGGCACAAGGTGAAGAAATTTGCCTTCCAAAAGGACTTTTTCAAACCTGTCAAGGCCCAGCAGTAGGATACACAGGGAGGTAAAGTGTTAGGTGGGAAGGAAAGATACCGACTTGAGCTGCAGAAGTGGTTTCAGCTCCTCTCCACGCCACACATTTCTTTGGTGCCTCCTAGCAAGCCACTGCACACAGATATCAAAACATTCTAAGCTTTCCCAAAGAGATGGGAAATGAGTAACTATTTTTGAGGCTTTCTCTTAGTGGCACTTTAGCTCATTCCTCTACAGGTAAAAGTGAGTGCTGCATTATGGAAGAAGCAAGTTTGGTCAAATGATATTCCATTCTCACCTTAAAGCAGGATTACATTTTTCATATTCTTTGTAAGCATTGTGACAAAGAGAAAGTTTGAAAATTGTAATTATCTAGTCGGAAATCTCTGCTTTCTCCTAATTATTACCTTTCTCTTGGTCTTAATTTAGGCAAAGTAAAAAATCAACTTTAATGGAACAGAAAACTCAAAAATTTATAATCTAGGGACATCCGTTTTCCTAACACTTCAGTTTTACATACCAGCCTGATCTTAAATTCTGCCAGGCCTGAACATTCCAACTGCAGCATTCAAACAACATTAAATATTGAACTCTACATTCCTGTAACTGTGTTCCTTCCTTCACAGGTGCAGCCAGAGCACCTCAGCGATTAGAAAACACTCAGCTTCCCTGGGCTGGTTTCCCTGGCTGAACCACAGTGTCTGTAATGTCATAGAAGCTCAGTGAATTGGTTTATGAGAGGGCAAAAATGATCTTGCAAACTGTATTTCCCACAAGGTAACCCATTCATAGAAACCAAGACAAAAATCTTTATTTTGTTGAAGCAATCTGCGGGAAAATATTTTTCCCTAAAAAACATTGCATTTCACATTGAGCTGATGTAAAACCATGCATTCTCTTCTCATTCTTAACAGAAAATTAAAAAATTTCTTCCAAAACCAAATATTGCAGAAAATTACCTTTGCTCCATCTTCTATGAAAAAAGCATCAGGGTTGAAAACCTTTTGAAATCAGACAAAACTTTTTAAAAGTTATTTTTTTGATTACTTTCCTTCAGCCTATGCCTGTAAGGAAAATTCTGCCTGGACCTGCAGGATGTGCTCAGGTCAATGCATGATGTGCTTTTCTCCAAGCAGAATAAACGCACTTTTAATTTTTCAAGCAAAAGCTGACCTCAGTGATAAAGGTTTCAAGAAAAACATTAAATATGGCAAGGTCTAGGTTATGTGCTAACAATCAAGTCAGCAACTTTAGGCATGTAAGTGGCTGGCAGCTTTAAAGGCCGACACATTTCTATGCACAAAATCAAAATTCTCTTCAGCAGCAGGACTCAGAGCAGCCCAGAGCACGGTGTCAGTGCAGGATGAGCCTGAGGCGGCTTTGAACAAGGGGCTGGTGCCACCCTGTGGAAATCTGCAGGAAGCAGAACTCTTTTCTTCAAAAAGTTGTTAAGACAGGTGTGTGAAATACGAAGATTTTGTAGAAAAAAATCCTATCTTCAGTTTGTTCAGCAGACAGAACCCATCATATTTCTCAACTTAGCACCTTCCATTAATTTAAAAAGAAAAAAAAAAAAAAGAGAACAGAGAAAACCAAGCATGGCTCTGGCAATCACTATTTTAAATTCCAAAATTTAAACCCCAGATGGATTGAGATCCCCATGGACAAAAGCAAGGTGACCAAGTGGTGCACTGATGACAGATCTGGACAGAGACATTGGCAGCCCTCACTAAGAGAGGGCCCAAACAAGCTGTGGTTTGAATGGTTGGGATACAGAGTTTTTATGGTTACCCGTTTAAATTCATCGAATCATAGAATCACAGAATATTCTGGATTGGAAGAGATCTTAAAGACCATCTCATTCCACCCCCTGCTATGGACATGGACACCTTCCACTATCCCAGATTGCTCCAAGCCCCATCCAACCTGGCCTTGGACGCTTCCAGGGATGGGGCAGCCACAGCTTCTCTGGTGTTGATTCAGAATATAAAGCTGGGGGAATTCTCCTGAAACACTCCTTCTCACTGGAGTGGCTAATATGAGCCTTATAATACAGATTCTTAAAAACACAAAGAAAACGGGAATATCACAGAGAAGGGAAGAGCCAATCTGGGGTTTTTCCTTAACTTCTAAGTGTTGAGAGATGGAAGTAGTGTGTCCATGACAGAAATGCCAAAGAAATAACTGGGATTTCTCTGTGTAGTAGCAGTGATATTTATACCAACTTCTTTCTTCTACTGAATTAGTATTTCCTGCAGAAATCCATGTTTACTGAGCAAAACCACTGGAATCTGCAGGGATGAGCAGATCTTTGGTCTTGTGTTGTGAGAGCTCAAACAAGCATCAGTCTGGGGAGGGTGGAAGCCATCATTTTATATTGTTCAGTGATATTTTTGGTGTTTAGATGAGGGCAAAAGCATCTGAAAAAGACAAGGGTAGGAAACGGATGCACTGGAGCTGAGGGCAGAGGTCCCACTGCATACAACACATAGGGGACAGATGACTCTGCAAGCATGGGAATATAATTCCATTTATATGGCACTGAGGAGATCCCATGGTCAGCTGGGTCCTGATACCCATTTGATTGTCTGCCATCCAAAATATCCTTTTCTAAAGGACATCCAGCCCTGTCCCTGTATTTACCCGTGAGCAGCTGAATCAGTCTCATGTCAAGAGCCAAAACATCCATCTCTGCAACTCTGGATAAACCTCTCCAAAGCTCCCTCCTCCAATGCCAAGACGTCCAGACTGTGGGGTTGAAATTAAAATCCTCCCAGTTGGCTCATACTCTACAGATTGACACAAATGCTTATTTTTTCTGATCCAGAGATAAAGGGGAATGGCCACTATTGAGAAAACTATTAGCTTTGATGGGCTAATGGCCACTGGCATTTTCCAATTATTGGGCTACATGTGTATTTTTGAGGCATTTGGATCCTTTCTATTTCACCCTATGGCAAGAAAACATAATTTTCTGCACCTGTAATAGTGAGCTATTTTGTGTTTTTTGTGCCAGGGTGCACATGGAAGCTGCCTTTGGAGACCTGCCCAGTGCTGGGGTGAACAGCTCTGCCTGTTTGATAAAATCAGCCCTAATTTCTCCTCTGTACTGTTCATTTCTTCCCATTAAGTTGTTCAGAAATGTTGTTTTCCATCCTCTCCTATTATTTACATGCAAATAATACAGCAGAAATATCCACAGCAAAAGGCATTTGATGCTCCCATGATTTCCAGAGGAATGTCTCTTGCTGCTGCCAGGCAGAATGGTGAGATAGTAAAAACAAGGGAAAATAAAAACATGAAATTACCTGAAATGCCCAGATCACACACTGCTAAATTAACAGTCATTATCTCAGCAGGTCTCAGCTTCTTTTTTCGCTTTGAGGACATAAAAATAACATACCCATTCCCCAGAGTTGAAAGGATCCCTGTAATAATGGAAAATAGAATAACATTCAAATTAAAATCATCCTCAAAAACAGCAATCTTCCATCTTCCTTGTGAAATTCCCTGATCTTTTCAGCCTGAACCTGTGGGCATTTTAGTCTGAAACGTGATCCCCTTATTGTCATTGTGCAGCTCATAGAGACCTCGACTGCAGGCACGTCCCTCCCACAGCAAATGCTGCTTTCTCCTCTGCAGTTGGGCATTACTTTCACCACCTGAGCCTGCACAGCCATCGAGGGAATGCTCACAACAGAAACCCCAGAATCCCTCTGCTCCGACCAACCCAGTTCTCACTGAAACATCTATACAGCCATGAGAATCAAATTCAGCTCTCTGTAATCACAGGAACCAGAATCTGACCAATTTCAGTTTTATTAAATACTCTAATCAGACATTGAGGGATAAATTTCTAGTTTATTTTTTGTTATAATATACATAATTATATAAAGTATTANGAATTCAGTGCATGGGATCCTTCTCATATTGGCTGACATATTTTTTCACCTATCATCACCCAAGGACCAGCACTGCAAGTGGTTCATCTGCCATGGAATTAATCACATCTGTACAGAAAATTGTAGGGTATCCAGTTCCCTTAAAGAAAATATGTCTTCACTAACTCACATTTGAAAGAGTTTAAGGTCAGAGTGAGAGTTTTGCTGTGGGAACACAGGACAACACACAACATCCCTCTCATGGAGCAAGAAAGTGAAAAACCCAAAGGGACCACAGACCATTGAGCCTCACACCAGATCAGGGGAGACATGTAAGAAGGAGGGAAATGAAGAAAAGAGTGAAGAGCAAAGAGTGCCTGTGCTGCCATTGCCTCATGAAAGGGCCTTACAACAATACTGAGGGAAAAGTTGGAGAGAAGTTCAGCCCAGGAAAGGGTGAGGAAGGGTGGTTTCTATTAGTATTTTGGGTTTGACACCTTTGTTTCTTACTGCCTAAATCAATAATTAAACGTTAAGCTCTGGAGGTTGGATGATGTGATGAGAGGTGGAACAAGATGATCTTTAAGGTCCATCCAACCTAAACCATTCTGTGATTCTACGATTCTGAATTTATTCCCCGCAAGGAGCCTGTTTTCCCACTACAGTAACTGGGAGTGAATCTTCCTGTCTTCATCTCCACTGCTTTTTCTCTGCCTATTTCCTCCCTGTCCCACTCTGAGGGTTGTCCCGAGTGCTTGGCTGTTACAGCAGCCCTTTTGTTAGAGGGCAGAAATGAACCAAGATACAGACATCTTGTTTATCACAGCATGAAAAGGGTCCTGGTTTATTCCTCTCTGCAGCTCAGCCATCCTGACTCCAACCATTCACTGACTCTGGCTGCAGAAATCTCCAGCTGTAGGGAAACCTGCTGGTTATTTCCTGCTAAACTCTGACTGCAGGTATCAGTTTGCAGACTCTGACTGCAGGTTTTCCCCTGGCTAGACTGTGACTGCAGGTTCCAACAACAGGCTCTAACTGCAGACCCAGACTGACCTCAGAGAAGTGATTCTCTCCCCCCTACCCCAGGATCCTTCTTCTCCAAGGTTCCCATGTTCATGATCTGCCATGATAATCCTCTCCAGCTAACTCACTCCCTTTTATCACACTTATCTTTATTGGGTATAGCTGTGACTCATCAGGGGTGAGGCTGTATTAGGTAATTAACACAGCTGTTACTTATCAGGGGCAAAGTCACCTGTATTCCCTTCTCCTACACTTGACTACTTTCTGAGGCCAACTCATCACACTACTCCAAAAAAAGTTATGAACAACCCAGCTTTTTCTGTTGATAAGCCATCGGAGTCACCCTTTGTGCTGCCTTGTACATGGGGCTCTCCTGGGGCAATCTCTGTTTCCAGAAGGTCCCAGCACCCTCCATCCTCCCAGCAATGCTGCCCTCTCCAAATGTTGTACCTTTGAATACCATGTAATTTTCATCAATCTTCTGGCAGGCCAGACCTCAGGAATAGAAGCTCACTAATTAAATGGGTATTTAATTATTTAGTGATTAATTTGGTAATTCAGTAATAACTAATCCAGTATATAAATTGGTATTTTATTATTTACTCTGGTTCATCAATAGCATGATCTTCTTGCAAGGGTGCCTTGTCCCCACAAAATCAAGAAACCCAACCTGGGATCATCCATGAGACAGAGAGAGAAATGGTTCACAGATGCTAAAACCAAATTATTTATCAATAAACATGAGTGACTGAGGAACCAAAAGTTTACCAAATTCAGGAGAAAAATACTTTGATTTTGAATTTTCCTGTGTTAAAGGCAACACTTATTGGAAACTTTTTTTTAATATTGACAGTATTGTTTTCTATATTATTTTACAAAATAAACAGAAGGACAGAAGCAGCTTATTATTGATCTTAGGTTTTCTCATCAAATTTGATTTACCCTTGGTGAACTAAATTTTAAGAACAACCTACTCTTATGTCTCTGCAAATTTAATCTGAATTATAAGCAGATAGAGGTATTCATTTGAGTAATTTTCTTCCTTGCAGCTGAGTGAATGAATCTCAAAGCTGCGAACATTTTTCATATATTTTAATCCTTTTCTCTCTTAATGCCACTTTCCTCCCCAGTGACATTTAGAATAACTAGAATGCCAGCATCCAGTTTGAAATATCTTTTGAAAGCATTTGACATTTTCCTGAATCTTTTTCAACTGACTGGCAGTCTAGAGAGACATCTCTATCAGCCAAGTAGCTCTGAAGTTGCCAAGTTGCTCTGAAACCACTGCTCATTATTAATATCAATGTTTCAGAAAGCCCCAGCCCATTGACCTCCTAATTCCACGGCTGGAAGGGGTCCATCGATAATTTGTGCTGCCTTTTGTCTATGCCTGCATCTGAAGATTGCTTATCTGAATCTTTTTTTAACTCCTTAGTGATCAAAACAATCTCCTTAGGTGAGGCATCTAATGCTCCATTTCTCCTGCTATGACATGACTTTCCCAGCAGTACAGCTGAAGCCTTCCTGGAGCAGGCTCCCTGCTCTGGTAGGTTGGAAACAGGGAAAAAAGACTTTTCAGATATAAAAAAGAGGCTCTTTTCCAGGCACTGTGGCACTATTACATATACACAAACAAAGAGCCAAGGATGTGATAGCTAAAAAAGTGACACCTGAAGAGATAGGGCCAGGCTGAGACACACAACCTGCAGCAAGAGGGGAAAGTGTTTACGAGTAGCCAGCTGGAGAAATAAACTTCCACTCCTCCAACCAAAGAGCAGCACTAAACCATCAGAGAAAATAAAAGGGAAAAAAAAAGGAAAAGAAACAAAAGGAAAAGGGAAAAAAAAGATAGTTCAGGATTTTGTTTTCAATTAAGCTGTTTCATAACAGGCTGAGGGAGTGTGCACAAGAGTTTGTAAATCAATAGTGACTTCTCAAGGCGTTTCAGAGGATCTGACAGCCAGCAGGTCCCTGCTCAGTAGTTTGTCACCCTGCCTGGCTGTACAGTGAATCAATCAAGGCAGTGATGAAAAAGCTGGTTGGGGAAGTGACAAAAACAAAATAATTGGATTCTTATAACCATGTGCATAGTCTGATTTTATTTTTTTTTCCCTAGATGATATAGAAAACTACACATGGAAATGAGCTATTCAGGACAAAGGATCATGCACTCACATAGAATTTATCAGACTAGTTAAGACTCCTGATTTCCTTCAAAGACAAAAACCCAATTATTTTTCTATTTCAAATGACAACACTTCAACTGTACTACCAGTCTGACCCTAAAAGTTCTGCAGTTTCCTGATAAGATCCAGCCTTGTTCACTCACTGTTCTGCTTCTTCTCCTTTTTGAAAGAAATTTTAAATTCAGTTGCACCTTACACAGCTCAAGTGCAAAAAGATGCACAAAAGCAGTCCTGGTTTCCCACCTCCTGCTTCCCTGTCCCTGCTGTCAGGATGTCCCCACAGGCCATCCTCAGGAGGGGCCACAATTTCTTGGAAGGGATCTGCAAAGGATTAGGGAATGCAGTTCAGTGGAAAAATGTGAGAGGTTTAGTCTGAATCACAAGTCATAATAAAAAACCTCAGACATGGAATCATAAAATCATTTAAGTTGGAAAAGACCTCCAAGATGATCAAGTCCAACTTTTGGCTGAACACCACCATGCCCACCAAACCATATCACAAAGTGCCACCTCCACACATTTTCTGAACATTTCCAGGGCTAAAGATTCCACCATTCCCTGGACAGCCCATTCTGGTGCTTAGCCATTCTTCCAGTGAAGGATTTTTTTCCTAATATCCTTATTCTATAGATCCAAGGAATATGCAAAGACAGGACTTGCATGCATATGGGAAGATCATAATTGGCTCTAATGAAAGCCACTAGTGAAGTTTGTTATGCATACAAGGGCAAAGTAATTAACCAAGTAAAATGCAATGCAAAACACACAATTTAAAAATTTAATTAATTTAGAGCTAAATGTGGGATATAATGTGTAGAGAAACATACAGGTACAGCAGAGCTATGGCTTGAGCTATCCTGGCCCATACCACTGGGTACAATGAATTCACAAGTCCAATATCAAAATGATTGTGAGACCTTTTAAAATTATAATTTCAGTTTCCTCACATTGCTGTGAAAGTCTGTTCCTTTATGGTTGGCTTTTGGCTTTTCCCTAGAAAATTTTGATTCTTGTTCCTTGCCTTAATTAGATTCTGTCTGTGTTTTTCAAGATGTTTTACACCTGACAGGGGTAATTTTTGGAACAGGATAAATCTATACTAAATACAGTGAATACAATAAGGCAATACAGTGTATATTGGGAGGATTCATCCATCACACATATTTCCTGGGATTAAAGCTAAATTTACTTAACCAAGTGAAAAAAGAATGGGGATTGTTTTGTATGGTTCAGTGAAGACATCCGTCTGCAGAGCAACAACAACAAAAAAGTGTGAAAAGTGGGGATACCTACAAAACAGTGTATGAATAGCAAGAAAGCATCAAGATGCAGCTTTGCCTGTCACCTCTGCTGCTCTGAATTCTTTTTTCAATAAAGACATAAGCAGAAGAGGAAAGAAAAACAAACAGAAACATAAACAAAAGGGAAATAATAATAAAACCTCTGCTACGTCCACTATGGAAAAGATTACATTTCTGAGATCAGTCAGAAGAAAAGCAGTGAGACAGAGTAGGAGGCGGGGATGTAAAGTAGTGAATGAGAAACGCAAAGCTAGGACTGATTGACAGATCTTGGTATTTTGTGCACAACTTGTTGAACAAGACAATGAATCAAAACTGAAATAAATGCCAAGGAATCACTGTACACCCTGTATTCAACCTTGTCTTCAGACATCTGACACTTGGAGCCCAGGTTTTTTGTAGAACAGTTCCGTCCTCTGATCAGTTTTAGTGAGAAAATTGCTGTTGAGCTGTGAGAAACTGCGTGAGCGAAGATCATAAAGCATAAAGGAACTTAAAATATATAGAAGAAATATAAAGAAGAATGGAATGGAGTGAAATGGAGTGGAATGGAGTGAAATAGAATAGAATAGAATAGAATAGAATAGAATAGAATAGAATAGAATAGAATAGAATAGAATAGAATATGGAATATGGAATATCCTGAGTTGAAAAGGACCCACATGAATCATCAAAGTCCAGCTCCTGACCCTGCAGAGGACAATTCCAAGAATCCCACGATGTGCCTGAGAGCTTTGGCCAAACACTTCTTGAGTTCTGTCAGGCTGGTGCTGTGACCACTGCCCTGGGGAGCCTGTTCCAGTGCCAATCACCCTCTGGGTGAAGAACCTTTTCCTGATATCCAAGCTAAACCTATCCTGACAGCTTCATGCCATTCCCTCTGGTGTTGGGGCAAATATGGACACAAAAGGATATAACTCTGCCCTCCTCCATAAAATAAAGAAGGCAAATTATTAAGAATAAGGCCCAGTTTATCCCTAGAAGAAATAGAGACCAGCATTTTCCTCCTTGGCATGTCAATACTTTAAAGAGAAATCAGTCCCAGCTATCATAGGTGTGCACTAAGCAATAGGTAATTGTATTTATTCTGCTTGCAAGGTTACTTTGAACCTTGTAATGGACTCCAATACAAAAGGATGGGAAGGGTGCTAGGCAGAAAATATTGCTCAGTGTGATGTGTAACAGAGGACAGATGATGCCAGGAGCTGAGCAAGGGTCACATGAACATGTCTGAGGGTGTTCACTGTTGTGTAGGCTCACAAGAGAGGCTGTGAAAACAAGCCATAAACCCCACAATGCATAGTGAGAAAAACCCTTTTCTGCCCAAGGACAAATTAAACTGCAGAGTAGCAACCTATCAGTCATTAAAAACAATGAGTATTTCTTCACTTTTTGCTGGAACATCTACTGCTAGTCACTTTTGGCTACCTGCAGCAACATTATCTGTTGACATTAACTGTTGACACCATATTTCTAACACATTATCTCTCCTCCCTCCTAGATTTTTCTTTCTAGTATGAAAAAATGTGTAATTACACATCTAATGAACAGCAGTTTCTGCCTCATTTCTGAGAGCTGCAAGGATGCAGCAGCACAGTCATATTTCAAAGGCCAATTATAAAATCATTACCAATTATTGTCAAGTAAAAGCCAGCTATGATGTCAGCTTCTCTAGAGAGTTTTGATGCAAAGGGGTCTTCCCTTTGGAGATAGTGTGGGATGTACCCTTCCCGGGAAGAATTGTTGTGATCTGACGCCATCCCACTCATGTCCAGCTAAGTATCTGAAAAACAAAAGAACAGAGTTTGCAACAGATCACACCTGCTGTTAGAGAATGTGAAGATATTTTTGTTCATACACAGGATCCATCTTCCTATCATCAATTCTTTGACACTCCCCAGGGCATTTCAGGATACCACTCAAATTTGCATAAAGCATTATCCCATGATTTAGGTCATGACTCACTTTATCCAAGAACATTATTATTTACATGGGACCACAACAGGAAAAAGGCACCAAGCTACTGGAGAGTGTCCAGAGGAGGCCACGAGGATGGTGAAGGGTCGGGAGAGGAAGCCCTTGAGGAGCAGCTGAGGTGACATGGTCTGTTCAGCCTGGAGAGGAGGAGACTGAGGGCAGACCTCACTTTAACATCCTCATGAAGGGAAGAGGAGGGACAGGGGCTGATCTGTTCATTCTCATGACCAGTGACAGGACTGGAGGAGAGCTGGAGCTGAGTCTGTGCTACTTGTGTCTGTCTATACACTTGGTTCTCACAATGCCAAGGAACTGGGAATTATCTGCAAGACAGTCCCAGCAATTTGTTTGTATCCTGAGGGGCACTATGCCTGCAGATGGCAGCTCTGCAAATTTTACAGGTAAGTGAAAAATTACATGCATAAACTCTCCTTGGAGTTCCTTAGTTGTGTTCCAATGTAAATAACTTGTCATGGCCATGGTTATAAACAATAGTTGGCCATTGGAATTGTGAAACAGCAGGAGTATTAAATAGTAGAGTCTTCTAGGAAGGCTTGTTGGGTTTTCTTTCCATTTTCTTTTGTGTGGAAATGGGTTATTGAGGTCAAACGTTCATATAAATAAAGGGAACCCTGGTAGGGAAAATGAGAGCCTGCCAAACTCCTATGAAAATCATCCCTTCAGGACAACTGAAGAAGTAAAGTCAGGAATTCCTGCATAAGACAAAACCATTCCTGCCATGTTTGAAACAACCCAGCCAGGAGCTATTTAGGACATTCAGACACCCCAGTTCCTCTTGCTGGTGCTCGCTGGAGCAGGAATGGCTCTCATGACCTTAACACTTGACCCAGGGCTCCCATAACTTTTGCTATGGGACCTGGGACAAGCTGTGAAGCTCTAAATTTTTCCCCTCAAAAGTCCAACTTGGAGGGAAACTAAATGAGAAACAAAAATTATTTCTTTATTTTACTAATTTGCTCTCTCTTCTGTATCTTGAACAGAGGCAATCTTGTCAATGACAGACCTGTGTAGCCAGGTACACCCATGTACACCTGATGCACTCACAACCCTCTCCCTACTGTCCTTCTAGCTTTGGAAAAAAGAAAAAAGAAAGATTTTACTGAAGGGCATTGAACCATGAAGGCACATTGCTACTCTAGACATGGAAGAGACCAAAAAGTTACCCAGGCATATGGGTCCAAGCAGCATTAACTATTTAAAGTTCAGAAACCTCACTGTCTTTCTTTTTTATTTGTTTTCTTTTTTTTTAATGAAAAAAAGGATGGGTAATTTTAAAAATAAGTAACTATTAAAATAAAAAAATCCACTGTTCCAGACAGCAGAGCAACCATTTAGGTTTGGATCAGGTACTCTGGTGCAACAGCCTGGACAGACTGAAGAGACCATCTTGTACAAGAGGATGGACTAAAGCATGAATCTGGGAAGTAATCAGGATCATCCTGTCCATCCTATCATAGTCACAGGTCTTGATTCAGGTTCCACCTGGCCTTTAAAAGGATCCTGATGCTTTTCTATCCCCCAGTTGCACTATCCCACAGCTCCTCTGTGGCTGCAGCACTTGAACCATGTGGGTGGCTGAAGTGATGCAAATGGAAAGGCACATCTGGGACCTGTCAACATAATTTGGGTTTGATACAAATATCAGAGAGTTTAAGGGCATGTTCTTCTTTTGATCCACGGCAGAATTTCCCACTCAAGTCAGTATCAGGTGGCTCCCAAGGACAATATTTTGCTATGTCCAAGTGCAAAAACAAAGTAGCTTTAAATAGGAAATTTCAACTTCTGTGTGTGCTAAACCCAGCCAGAAGTGCAGACACTGGGATTTTTAATCTGCCTTAAAGCAAAGGTGCAGGTTTGCCAGACAAATCACTGCCTTGGGACAGGAGGGAGCCTTCTCTGGCCCACCTAGACACAGGAAATTTTACTGCTTCATTTAATATCAGTTGTTTTCCTGCTTGCAAATGTTAACATTGTGACAGACTACCCTCTCTTGTTGCTAAAAAGGAAACACTTTTTCTCAGCTTTAAGCAGAGACAGCACATTATTTCTAGAAAATTTTCAATAAAAATAGAAGAAAATTAATGTCTAACTTTCAAGCAGGTATGCAAACTTTCCTTATTGTTTTAAATCATGTCTGGCAAACTAAGAATAAGCTTCAGATATAAGAAGACAAAAAACAACTCTACTTGATTTACACAAAAATTGTTAGTGACATATAATGCTGGGGATTAATATTCAATTATGGCTTTAAAAGATGTTCATCATCCTGATTAGACAGGAATTAACTCTGCCCCCCAAAATGAAGCTTTATTCCAGAATCAATCTTACTTTTAGAGTGCATAAGACAGAAAAGTCTAATTAACAGGGCAGAATAATTAGTCCTCTCATAATTCCAAGTCAAGAAAAGCCATTATCCTAAACAGCACCTAGTGTCTAATTATTGGGTAAAAAATGTGGAGAGGGATAACTTACATACTAGTAGGCAAAGCCTAGCAAATGTATGGGTTCACAGATGCATTATTTCAGGAACCAAGATATGAACTGCCAACTCTATTGGTTTTATTTATATATGTGTTTTATAAGGTATCACAGTATTAAATGCCTGATAAAGGTCATAAATCTTCTGATACAACTCCTAAAATTTAATGAGTCAGCAACAGGGACTATAAAATATTATTTTAATAGAAACACAAGTGATCCATGCTTGTACCAATCCTCATTGCTTGCAAGTTCCTTGGAACTCCTAAAACATTTTGGGAAGTTACAAATGGGAGGTGTAGCAACCCAGTTTTCAAATTATTGTGTCCTCTTACATGGGGCTTAGACAAATATGGGTAAATCATGGCAAAATCTGAAGTCCTTAATCTAAATCTAATCTTAATCTAAACCAGCCAAAAATGGATGTACTCAATTTATGTATGACAGCCAAACTGGTATGAAGTAGGGAATGCATTTTTGTAAATTTGCAAGCAAATAAGGAAATATTGATGCCAACCATTAAAAAAATCTGAGAAAACTAAAAACATGTTGTAGCTCGANTAATGAAGGAAATATTGATGCCAGCCATTAAAAAAAAATCTGAGAAAACTAAAAACATGTTGTAGCTCGATGATAAAAGTTATTTGTATGGGAAACAGCAGTGTGTAGTGACTGCCACAGGAATCCCAGAAACTGAACTATTCTCAGAGGCTGTCAAAATCCTCTGTGGAAGTTACTGTGGCAGGAGTGCTTTAATGTACTTGACAAAAGAGCAAAAGAAGTCAAACATTATTTCCAAAGTCATGGCCCACAGACAAGTGTTGCAAGTATTTGTAAAAGCAGATTAATGGCAGGGGATAAATGACAAAGCGAAACAAAAGATGTCTATGGACCCAGAGTCACTTCATAGAAAGAGTCAGTAGGGCTCATTTGAAAGATTAATGCAGCTAAAATGATAACACTATCAATTCTGTTAATTAAGAAAATAATTTTCTGTTCTCTCATGATATGCTAAAAACAATAAAACTACGAATAATTTTATCTGAATCAGTAAAAGACAAAAGCTAAAAGGATAAATTAGTGCCAGCAAATATTATCTTTTCAAGAGGAATAAAGGTAATTATCTCCTAATTTGTCCAGTGACATCCATTTCTCAGTATCTCCACAGCAAAGTTAGTCTGCTCTCAGTGTCTGCTGGATCCCAACTCACACTGTCAAGTGTCATGTTTATCCTAAACTTCCCCTGGGTATTTTGAGGAACTCCTTTCATAGACTGGGGCTGTGGAAGCAGAGACAAAGGTCGCAGTGGGCATTGCCCTGTCCTGTCACACCATCCTGGCTGCTGCTCTGCTGACACAGAGCCTGGTGACTGTCAAAACTCACATCTACAACACACATCCTTAGCCAAGTATTTCCCAATAGTCCAACCAGCCACTCTCTTTAGGAACAAAAATAACAAGGATCAGAAAACTTGTCTCAAAACACCTACAGGGCACCATCCTTTTTCTTTTCTTTTCTTTTCTTTTCTTTTCTTTTCTTTTCTTTTTTTTTTCTTTTTTTTTTTTNTTTTCTTTTTTTTTTTTTTTTTTAAACCTCCTAGTGTAGTAAGAGAGATTCTTTCAAGAAAAATGGGCTTTGTTTCATCTCACTTTAGGACTGACGATTCAAGCTATGGACTGGAAATCTGTCTTTTGTCCTCAGTAGGCTTGTTCAACCACCAGGGTGCTGATTATTTTACAGTGGATTCACTCCCACCTGTTGAAGAGGAATCATCACTTTGAATGCACTAAATTAAAAGATTAACATTTTCTACATTTCAGGCGTGCACTGCGCTCCATCACATCACGTCCCACTGCTGCATTTGTGTAAATAATGATATAAAACTGTAAATTTGGTATGTCTCATGTTTCTAACCCAAGAGAGATAAAGAGAGCTTTAGAAACAACAACTTTTGGTCTGCTGATAGCAGGAAAACACTTCATGTATACCTATCACTGCTCAAACAACCTAATGCAACATCCCACAGGAACACTGGAAGGGCAGAGGTGAGAGAAAAGCTGCACTCAGATCACAGAATCATGGAATGGTTTGAGTTGGAAGGGACCTTCAAAGATTATCCCATTCCAACCCCGCTGCCATGGGCAGGGACACCTTCCACTATCCCAGGTCACTCCAAGCCCCATCCAACCTGGCCGTGAACTCTTCCAGGGATGGGGCATCCACAGATTCTCTGGCAACCATCTCCTTGCTGCCCTCTGTATATGTGGTCTCCTTCTCAGGCTAAACACCACTTAGGCATTTTAAATAAAGCCCTGGTTAGGTGCTTCTATTTCTTTCAGTTTCAAGACTATGCAGTAAGACTTATTAGCAGGCTTTGAAAAACATGCAATAACTTTTAAAAATAATAATTTAGTGTCTGCAGCTACTTTCACTTTCCTAGGCAGTGCAGACCCACAGCAGTGGATCTGCAGAGCAAAATAGCTGCTATTGAGGACCTTCATTTTACCAAGGCTGTACACTTTTCAAGCACTAAAAAGAAAACAGAAAAAAACCTAAATGATAAGCCTATTTATAATTGATTCCTTGATTCTGGTTGATAACCATAGATTAAAACCCTGGCTCCCAAACTATATTTTGTGACATAAATGCCTCATGCAGTGTGGTAGGCACACTTGGACAAACATAGGGAAACAATTCAGCTATCAAGGACTGGTTTGGTTTTGGTTTTGCTGGCTCAGAAGACCAAAAGGTTCCACATTGTTCTGTCTCCAATGTCCAAAGCTGGGGACAGAGAGGACTGCACCACAGGCTGCCATCCAGCCTATCTACTGACCTTCTTTCCAGCACATTCTGTGCTGGAAGGCCCCCAGTGCCTGTGAAAACAGATTTAAAACCACAACAAAAGAAACCAACTCACTCTGATTATTAGAAATGGGTTTGTGCTTATATCAGTGCTGCAGACTCATCTTTAATTAATACACAAACAATTTCACTTTTAAATAATATATTCTTTAAAATGGAATAGTTCCACTATAGTCAGCCTCAAGGGGTACAAACTCCTCACTCAGACACTATAAAATTTCAATATCAAGCCCCGAAACTTCTGAGATTAAAGAAAAAGAAGTGATTTGAGGTTTCTTGTTTGGCCTAATCAATGCAGCTTTGCCAGCCCTATGTTAGTTTTCTTCTCCTCATCTCTCACTGGGGGTATTTCAACATGTCCTTCATGGCTTGGCCAGGCTGTTCTTACCATCTTACCTGCACGCCATCCCTATTTCTTTCAGCATAGAAGTTGACCACATAACAATGGTTACCTTCCTGACCTCTTCCTCCTGTAGGGAGGGCACAGAACAAGGTGGGAGAAAATCTTGGTTGTTGCTGCAAAGCACCTGATGTTTTCCCTAAGGTTTAGACAAATCCAGGGAATTTCACACAGAGTTGCCAAAAGCATGATGTTTTGCAGGAAATGAGTGACAGCAACCAACAGGACCTGACTGTAACCTGTCATTTATCACAGAACCACAGTAGAGAGTGGTTGGGGTTGGAAGGGGCCTTAGAGACCATCTCATTCCAATCCCTGCCATGGGGCAGGGGCACCTTCCACTAGCCCAGGTTGCTTCAGAGATCCATCCAACCTGGACTGGAACACTTCCAGGGATGGGGCATCCACAGCTTCTCTGGGCAGCCTGTGCCGGGGCCTCATCAACCTCAGAGTAAACAATTTCTTTCTGATATCAAACCTAACCCTGCCACAGTTGGTTTATTTCCATTATTTATTTATCTGGCACTGAAATTTGGTTTCTGGGTTTTGCAGACCCCTCAGTGGCTGGATCACAGCAGGCACAGCACAAGATTTTCTAAGTCCCCAGAAACTCCAGCCTGTGAGACCTTTAGGTCCCATATCCATCTACAGCATCACCTGGAGAAGGAGGGAACTTCAGGATAATTGCTGCCTTGGCAGCTCTAAACCACTGACACAACCAGTCCTGGCTGGGGTTTTGTCCATTTATATTTCATCAGACAGCAAGATTTTGCCACTGCCAACATTTCCATCCTAGTGTGTCTGTTTTCCCAGCTTCTGAAGGAAATTCTTAGTCCCCTAAACTTCTGAGGGAGCAGACAGGTCTGGAGGACCAAGCACAGAGCAGCCCCCTGGGTCCTGCCAAATCTCATCCCTTCTTCTACTTCATGTGGAATTTGCAGCAAATTGCTAAACCTCTTTCCCCCACCAAAAAAGAAGAGAGGGAATTTGCATCTACAGGGGAAGGTGGGGCAATGGACTGATGTGTTCTGGTGCAATGGCTCCCAAGCCAGTGATCCAAGCAAGAATAATGTGTTCTGCTGGTTTGGAAAATTATTATAAACCACAAGGTGTCCTAAGGGATGGGGAGGTACCATGAAGTACAAATTAAATTCTTAGCTGTAACAGACTAAGATTCTGCAGATATACTCTGAGATCTGAAGTTGTGGTTTGTTTTTGTTGTTTTTTTTTCCCCAGGACAGCATCTTCAGAAGAAAACTGATTTATTTACAATAAAGAGATCAAAATTGAAATTTCAGATTAGTCTCAGCAGCCTGATATGTTTTCAATGTTTAATGTGAAAAAACCACAAGCATTATTGTTTTCAAAATTTATACAGTTTGTTCTCAATATCCAGAGAACGCCTAACAACATCCAAAAGCCTGAAGTCATACAAATTATCCAATTTATTTGTGGGTTTGCTTTCCCATAGCTCAATAAAACAACAAAAAAATTGCTCTCTTGCCTGCTAATATCCCTGAAAATGGCCATATATATGTATTTGTCCAGGAACAGAATCTGAAGGTGCTGGGGCAGCAAATCATGGAATACTTCCTTCAGCCCTTATCTGATTTCACAGCAGGTTAAATTCTGGGTTTGTTGTTACAGATGAGTGTCCAGACTGTTCCTAATAATGGAAATTTCACAGCCCCCCGAGGTAAATATTTCCTGAGGTAAAACAAAATTTTCAAAGAAAGAAACTTGAGATCTCACACTTCTTAAACAACTGACATCATTAGGTCAGAGAGACTCATTTTCCTCCCAAATCCTTAATATCTGATCTAGGTAGATCCTTTTGGGGAAGAACAACATTAGGGATTCATTTCAGTATTTTAGGGGTATAATTAGTGCAGATCAAATAATCTGCTGAATTCAACCTTGATAAAAACCTTGTTAAGGCAAAATGGATTGTGAACAGGGCTGTGTGCAATGAAGTGCCTTGAACAGCTAACACATATGGAAAAGGGTAGGAGAATACTGACTTGGCAAGAATGGGGCATCAAAAGTGCTTTTAATGACTCCAAAAAAAAATTCAATTCACCATTATAATATACCACAAAATACGCATGAATTTTAAGAGGTCTAAATACAGGAAGGTGAGAGGAAAGCAATCAGATAAATTCACAGGAATCTGAATTCAAAACCAAGCAATATTTTTTTCTGGTGAATAGAAGGCATTTAAGAAGCACTGAAAACAACTCAATTTGGGATATTAAAATTGAGAACCATGAAAAGGTAAATGCTTGATAAACAACAATAGAGACTTCCTGCTGCTTGGGCTTTAGGCCGTGAACCCAAACTAACTGCAAATCATTGTAGGCAGCAACCCCACAACAAGATCTGATCACTTTCTGATCCTCAGTGATGATAGCCAGCCTATTAGGAGGAAAAGATCTGTGTTCCCACTGTATTCCCAGGAATCCCTCTGACACATCAGAATTTTCTTACATCTGTGTTTAAGCTCACCTTGACCATTAATTTCATGACACCCATCTCTGCTCTTGTCTGGGGCAGAAAGGGCCATATTTTCTTGCAATGTTTTTCCTGGGAGCGGGGGAGTGACCAGATCAACTCTGTGAACTTGCTACAACAAAGTAACCTGACAAATTACCCTTCTCCTAATCTTGCAGAGGGAACCTGGCTGTCTTTGTTGACCTGAGCCAAAACAAAGCTTAAGAAAACAGAGGCAGGCATTTCACAGGGTCTGGAGAGGCTGTAAAGGTTTTATTAAATCTTTCTATGGCAGCGACACCACAGCATTTCACACTCCTACTTCCCTAAGGCTGACTTGTGAAAAAAGCATGTGCCACTCAAATGTGGGAGCTACATAATCAGCAGAGGCTGTCTAGAAGAAAATGGAAAGCAGTCACAGCCAGGAATCAATTAGAGAGGAACAAAAAATGGTCTCAGTAACCCTTCAAGTGACATCTTAACCAAGAAATCTGTACCCCAATTGTAGCACCACTGGAGAAGAAGCAACAAGGAAAACCCATGAAAACAAGACCAGATGAAGAACAGAAAGGCAGTGACAGATCGCAAGATACAGCACCTGAAATTTTGCTTTAGGCTCCTGGAGCACTTTTCCATAGAATTTTCCTATTGCAGAGGAAATCCTGTCACTCTGCTTCGACATCACTGTCTGGCCACTAAACAAACGTCCTGCAGGCACACAAACACCTGAGACTGCCCCAGGGATGAACAAGAGGTTTCCTGGCAGACCAGTACATGAAATCTCATCTGATCCTTCCTCATGTAAAACAAAATGCTTGGAGTAACTAAATGCACAACTATTTTCCAGCTCATAAACTTAATTAGGGCAGCTTAGTCATCTACGTGCAGTCATGTAACAAGTCAGGGGCTGGGAATGCAACTTCCTCTCTCTGCTGGATCTCTCTCCTCTTGTTACAGGCTGACCCTGATATTAAAATTGTCCTTTTGCTGCCTGTTTACTACTGAGGAAGTTCAGTGCTGCAAACTGGGGTGCAGGCAGGCACACAGAGCGGGTGTCTGCATCCAGCTCAGAAAAGAAACATCCTCCAAATGCGTGCAAATACAAGGATGTGCTGATGCCTGATACTCAGGTGAGTCCTTCAATGCTATTTTATTATTAAATGAAGCTTAGGGTTCTGCTAAATACAAAGAACTGCATTTTCTTTGGTGCAAAGCGCCATCACAACTCTGCTCTGACCTACAGTTGTACAACTCCAAGAAGTTCCCTTCTGTCTGTGAGCAAAGTTTCTGCAAATACTTTCTCTCTTGTTGAAAGGGAATGTTTTGGGGTGCTAATATTAATTTCTTACTTTGAAATTAACCAATGATCAGCATAAAATCAATACCAATCAGATAACCAGTATCAAATCAATCGATGTTTTAGGCTCCTGGTATTGCCCAAAGACACAAATAATCAGTCCTTTTCCAAATTCTGTAATAAAGACAATGCCAGATTTGGGCAGAATTTCGGAAAGACTAATGGAAACATCAGTCCAAAAAGGACAGTATTTATCAAAATTGCATTAGACTGGCCAGTCCTGTTACATCATGAAATCATCCCTGGTTATATCACTCGTGCCTGGAGACTCCAATACCTTCAGAAAGGATGGAGGAGAGAAAAGAGTAAATGACACCATGCAATGTCAAAACTTTCAGGAATTTTTTCTGAATTTCTTAGGTATATTTCAGAAACCTGCACCCTGACATCTTCATTCCTATGATGGGAAGGAGAAGACAAATAGAATAGCAATCAAAAGGATCCTCTGAGAAACTAAGTATGGGCAAAGATAATATGAAAATGGACCTAAATTAAGAATACAGTGCAAATAGGTAAGATAAGCACTTTGATGTTTATCTGTGTCTATCATTTTGCACCTGCATATTCTTGTGCATGTAAATACTCACACTTTCAGCACCTTACTAGAAGAGGAGAAAAAGGACTTACCTTATTAATGAACTCTGTATGGAGCATTCCCCCTAGAGCTCCTCAGCTGCTTTTATTTCAGTCTGGACCACAATGATCTATAAAAGCATAAATCCACAGTGCTCTCTCTTGGTATTTCAAGTTTTCAAGTTCAAGAGGGAGAGGGGAAAATCATTCTGTTTCTCAGTACGAGTCAATCCCCCTCCTTCAGCCACTTCCCATCCCGGACTCCCAGACTCGGGATTCGGCGCTGTTCCTCCCTCCCTCACTCTCCCCGGTGGTGCTGCTGTCGATCATCCATCTCACCCCATGAAATTCCCTCTCTCCAGTACCCTGCCCCTCTGCCTGTGCCAGGCAGCTTCTCACAGTGCAGGGGACCCCAGGAGTGCACCAGGCAGAGGAAGGGGCTAAGCCAGACCCAGGCAAAGTCTGTCACACCACATGTCACATGCTGCTGAGTCCCTCCTGCCAGCACAGCTGGAGTTCTGAGCATCCCCCCCTCCACAGAACGGAGGATGCTTTTAAACTAGAAGATGCTTTTCCTCATCAAGTTATCCTTACTTTTCTGGTAAGAGAGGAGAAAGATCTGCAGTACTAAAAGTTGCTTTCACAGAGGTAATAGATGCTTCTCTCAGTATTGCATTTCACTTTTCTTCGCCAGCACCACCAGGCACTTATAAGACTGGGCTGGATGGTAAAAAGATGTGTGTGTAAGTCATCATTACTACCCTGAACGCAGAAAATTGTTACATTAACTGGAGCCCTTTCAATCCCCACTGCAGCAAAATAAAATCTGAAGCCTGCAAAAGAAATTTGCAAAGATACAATAGAGGGATTGATCCCCAGTTTTCTCCACTGAGGCAGATTTCTGAGTCTGTATAGCTGAATCTCAGAGTCAGTTCTCTTTCATCAGCTCTGGTCAAGAATCACTTTCCTAGGTAACACAGCAGACTGAATCCAGTCCTGGATACAGAAATAATAATGCAGCAAACATTTTTAGATGCTTTGTAACTTGACACTTATCCTATCACCTTTCTGGCAGGGGCTAGGAATTAAGAGGCTGCAGAAGTCACTGGAAGATTTTAATAAATGACTACACTTGACATTTTAGTATTAGAGATAAATAAAAATGATGACACTCTTTTGGTTTCATTTTAAAAAATATTGTCATGATTTCATGGGTGTTTTTCTATGCTTGCCAAAGGTGGGAGGATTGTGTTCTGGCAGTAAAAGACAAAAAAAAAGATTCTCTCCTAAAGTGGTAAAAGAAGATAAGAGGCAGCAAATGATTTCCAGAAATATTGAGATTCCTCTGAGCCAGGGCAAAGTCTCACAGTAAGGCTGGATACCACTCTCTGATGGTTACATACAAAAGAAAAGCCACTTGTTTTTTCATTTCCTTATGAAAGAACTGGGAGTAGCTCCGTTTTTGGGTTGAGATTGGCTCCAGTCAGCTCACACTTCCTTGGCACACTCAAGTTCTTCAGCCCAAAAGCACTGCATGCAAAAGGAGAAGCATGAAGCTCCATAAAATGACTTTCTAACTGACCCAAAATCCAGGCTGCACCATCAAGGACCCTGTGTGGCAAGTGACTTGAGGCCAGTTCACTGCAGGATTAACAGGAACACAGAGCTTTATGCTCAGCTGGTTTGAGGCTGCTCTGCAGAACAAGCTCATCGTTTATCCCATGTTTTATTCAGGGGGTGAACAACCCTGGCAGAGAAAGGTGAAAAGTACATGATTTTCCAAAGAGAAAATTCACTCTAGGTAAGAACTTCAGTCTTCCAAACTGTCAGTGTGTGCCAAAACAGCTGCAGACACCAGGACAGCTCTTAGGATGTGGAGCTCTGAGCCCTCCAAAACCACCCCTGTGCTGCTGCCCCACAAGCTTGGGAAGAGACCAAGGTAACTGCCTGCTTTGAGGTGTAAGTGCTGAGGACAGGTGACATCTGGTGTCCTTCTTACCTCCAGTTCTTCACACATGGACCACAGCAATAACCATCAGCATTTAGTGAGGGTTAGAGAGAGCAGCATAACTCAAGATTGGCCAGGACTTGGAAAGCACAAAGAAAGGTGGAAAAGAAGGAAGAGATGGGTGTAATTTAGAGCATCATCCAGAGCCCTTGACACTAGGGGCAGGAACATGTTTTTTTCTCAAAACATTAGTTTCTTTAAAGAGGACTTTTATAGTTGCTACAGACTCAAAAACCAGTAGATGTGAAATACAAATCAAAGTCCTTCTGGGCCATGTCACTTATCTCCAGGAAAGAAGTCACAGAAATCATGGTTAACAACTCATGAAAGCTGGAAATGGGAGGAAATTGAGTTTATTCCCCAGTTTATTGCAGGTGGTGACATTGTCATTGTTAGTAACAGATCACTGATGCTGTCCCCATCTTAGCTCCCATCTTAACTGGTCTTACTAACTTGACCTGCTTTCCTTGCTCAAGCAGCAAAGTAGACAGGGCACTAAAACCTTAACAGCAAAATAAGAAAAGAGGTGAGGGTTATTTTTCTAATCATAGTCCTTGTCCAGTAGCTTTAAATCTTGGAGTTGCTTATATTTGATAAGATTCAGTTTTACTACATATGGCAAAATCCCAGAAAAAAAAACCACATGTGAGTGAAAGTCCTGGCACAGTAAGGGTTCATAGATGGCTGGGAAAGAAGCTCATGAACAAATATAGTATAAAAATAGGCCTAGGCAAACCACAAAACCAAGACATTTTAGAAGATTTTGATTGTGCCAGGCCAGGTTGAGGATGTAGTTTAATGTTGTGAGTTGTCTCATGAACTAGTTCAGGTTTAGTGAAGAGGTGAGACTCAAGGGTACAAGTTGTTGAACAATTTTTTCAGGAATCTCAGAGGAAAAAACCCCACAGTCTGGAAAATGTTCCACCGACTGAAGAAAACTAAGAAACTGCTGGTGTCCCCAAGCTTGATTGAACATAAGTGGCATGTACCATGAGAGACAGAGAAAGAAAAACCAATATTGAACATGCTTGCAAGGACAGAAAACTGAATATTTTATCAATTTTTTTAGAAAAAAAAATGTACAGGAAAAAAGAAAGGGATGAGAGAAAAATATTCTTCAGCCTGCCAGTTCATTCATTCAATTTTTTTTTCTATTTTTAAAGCAGCTTTTTTAAAAAAATATTGTTTTAATGCAACAGCAAATAAAGAATAAATCAGAATGGCAGCATTTCCATTACTGATACACCACAGCACTGCAAGGTGTCTTTTCAACACCCAACATGAAGCACAGCAAAGCTCCATGCTCACTGCACAGCACTGTGGGGTAATCCTGGTGCAGCACAAAGAACACCAGTGCACAGCAAATGTGGTCATGTGCCAAGGGCAGGGTGTCTGAAATGTTCAGTGCATTTACCCTCATGGTTATTAAAAAAATAATAATTGTGGCTTGATGCTTAATGTCACACTGATCAACTGGGATAAAAATTAACTCCCTGCTCTGCTTACACGATTTCATCCTTGACTACAAGAAATGGAGTGAAAGAAGGGGATTTGAGTGCAAGGGCTTCATCCATCTGGATGTGTCCAACAAAACTGTTCCTATTCCTATTATTGTCTGAGAAATAGATGCCAGGACTCATTAGAGGGCCAGGCTGTGCAGACCTCCCAGTCATACACTGCAGCATGTGACACAGTCAGTTAACACCATGCCTGTGCAAAGCTTGAGGCACAGAAGAGCTCGGTGAGGTGGGTGCCATCATCTCCTCTGGGGGCTCATCTTCTGTCTGCCAGAACGTGTCAACTGAGCCATGGACTCTGCTGGATTGACTCACACAATTGTGAAGGATATTTTAAATATCCCTGCTGATGGGATTTTCCAAGTGGAGCAATTGTGCTCATGCCCAGGTCTTCCTTGTTGGAATGACACTGGAGGAGCTCTACTGCCCTCACCTTTAAAACTTCTCCACTGTGCTCCACCCTCTGGAAGGGGGATACCTTGCTAAGCAAATGTGTAGAGCAGTAAGAACCAAAATAAAATCTCAAAACACTTTTCCCCCACCCCTCCCTTTTTCCAGGGCTCAGCTTCACCCTGGATTTTCTGTCCCTCCTTCCCTCAGCAGGGGGACAGGGAAGGGGGCTGTGGTCAGTTCATCACATGGTGGTCCTGTTGCTCCCTCCTCCTCAGAGGGAGGACTCCTCACACTCTTCCCATGCTCCAGTGTGGGCTTCCTCTCCCAGGAGACAGATCCAGATCCCAGGACGAACTGTTTCTGTGTGAGTCCTTCCCACAAGCTGGAGTTCTGCATTAACTGCTCCAGTGTGGATCCCCTCTATGGGTTGCAGTCCCTCAGGAATGGGCTGCTCCAGTGGGGACCACTGCAGGTTCACAAATCCTGCCAGAAATCCTGCTCCAGCGTGGGCTCCTCTCTCCATGGGGCTACATGTCCTGCCAGGACCCTGCTCCAGCAGGCCTTCCTGCAGGGTCACAGCCTCCTTTGACCATCCCCTGCTCTGTTGTGGGCTCCTCCATGGGCTGCAGGTGGACCTCTGCTCCCCATGGATCCCCACGGGCTGCAGGGTCACAGCTGCCTCTCCATGGTCCTCTCCATGGTCCTCACCATGGACTGCAGGGGAATCCCAGCCCCAGCACCAGGAACATGCTCCTCCTGTCCTTCTGAACTGACCTTGGTGTCTGCAGAGCTGCTCCTCTCACACATTCTCACTCCAACAGGGAGGCTTTTTTCCTTCTTAAATATGTAATCACAGGGGCCATTTGATCTCACTAAGAATGAAGAGCTGAGAGTAGTCAAGTGAATTGCCCTCTAAAAATGCCAAGTTTTCTAGAACTGGAGAACTAGGTCTAAAATCAGTCCTAACTCTAACTTTTTCTCACACATCCCTCCAAAACACCTTGTACCAACCTCCACTGCAAATGTAGGCAATGTCTCCTTTAGCACGCCTGCATGCAGCAATGTATTTCTCTTACTAAGGCATATAAAATCTGTGTGATCCATCAAGCCACTAATTCTGTCCTCTGGGTGTGCAGAATTTGCCAAAGACAACTTCAAACTAGGCCACCTGCTGACAGTTCTCTCAGGCCATCTGGGTGCATCTCACTTTAAAAAAGGCCTCTCTCCAGCAGTGAGGACACCTTGGGATGCTCTGCTTTCAGCCGATAAAAAACAACAAAACAACACAGGGATGGCACAGAGCAAAGAAGCAGCCAATAAAGTGCAGGTGAGCAGAATTCCAGAGTTTATCCTATGCCATGTGAAGATAATTTATGTGCAGACTAAAATCCATCCCACCTAATGGGAGTTGGTGAAATGTGAAACATCAAAATTTAAATATCTGTCAGCTTTTTATCTTTAAGCATGAGGGATAAAAAACAACAAAACAACAAACTCAAAACAAAAACAGAAACCACTTTTATCATGGAATCATTCAAAAGAGCAGCAAATCCCTTCTTTGATACCAAATCCCTTCCCTGTCCATCTTTATCTGAAGAGATGTGCTCGGGTTTGTGCCTGCCATTCTTTCAGCTGCAAACTTCCCTGATATTTGTGTGAGTTTTGTTAAACTAATCCAACTTATGCCAGTTGGCTTAGCAAGTGGTTGTGATAAGATTCCATGCAAACCATTTCTCCTAACTGGGAGAAATAAGACTCCACTTGTGCAGTCACCACTGCTCCAACACAATCCCTTCGGCGTAACAGTGATTTTAATTTTGTGGTTCTCATTTCAGCTCCTGTTTATTCAGTTTCTGGACACACTGGCAGCCTGGTCTGACTACACCCTTTTGAGTCAACAGCAGAGAGAATTGAGACTGTCTTGGTATCACATCCTAAAAAAAAATAAACCGTTTGCAGAAGCTGGCAGAAGGTGTGAAATGAATCAAGTTTTGTTTTCTGGGGTTTTTTTTGGTTTTTATTTAATGAATGTGATCTGAAAAATTTCTTCACCAAAAGGGTTGTCAAGCACCAGAACAGGGTTCCCGGGGGGGTGATGGAATCACCATCCCTGGAGGTATTTAAGAGACATGCAGATGTGGCATTGAGGGACCTGGTTTAGTGGTAGGTGGCAGTTCTGGGTTAATGGTTGGACCTGATGACATTCACAGTCTTTTCCAACCTAAATGATTCTGTGATTCCATGAAAAGTTGAATTTTTTGATGAGCTCCATATCCTTGAAGCAATGTTGTATCTTTTCTTATGGCTCCAGGCTTTTTTTAGCTCCATTCTCCTGGGGGAAAGAGAGTAAAGAAATAGAGGGAATAATTTTTATCCACCTCTGTTGACTCATGGCCTATTATACATGTTCATTTAAAAGCAAAATTGGATGCTACCTGATTCCCAGGAAGTCACACAAGTCTCTCCTGCAGTCACTGGTTTATTCACCACAATGAGAAGGTTTGATTGTTGTCTCCATGACCTCCAACAAGGAGCAGTGATCAAGGAACTGCAGCAGTCACGTCAGGCAGTTTAACACAAGGATGACTCAGCTGAGGCCACCAGCTGAGATGTCCAATGTCAACTACATGTGTAAATTGTATTTTCAAGTGTCTCTTCACTCTGGGTACACTTTGGGCACAGCAAGCAGGAGAAAACACAAATNAGAAGAGAAGAGAGAAGATTGCAAAAGAAAGGAAAAGGAAAATAAATCAAGAATACGCAGCAATCAACTTTCTACCAGCAGTAGGAAGTTGAAAGAAAAAAAAGAAACAATTTCAAACTGGCAAAAGCAAGAGAGAAAAGTCTTGAAGTAAAATGGGTTGGAAGATGAAAGAGGCTCAAAGGAATAAAAGAAAGAGGGAGAGTTTCTGAAAATACATTCTCATTCATTTAAACTGTATCTTCTATGATGCAACAATCCCCAAAATCCTCTTTAGAGTTTCAGGGTAGAGACATCTCCTCTTTTCATCTCCCTGTGCAATTCCACACCTCAGCCTTGTCTATCACTTGCCTTTTCCCCTCTCTCCTCACTCCCTTCCCAGGCACTGTTGCTTCCCTGTGCATGTTACACATTTCAGTCCCTGGACCAGTCTCCTCACCTTCCCAGTCCCACCAGTGTGAGGCTGGAGTTTATTTACTGTGCTCTATTTACTTGGAAGGAAAGCCAAGGAGCTGTGAGGTGTTTTGCAGACTTTTGTGCCTGTTCTGGGTCATGCCCACAGTCCAACACGGATTGTCCCAGCTGGGTAAGAGCAGGTGTGGGGGCAGGGAGGTCTCTGCAGGCAGCACAGTGGTCAGAAGGCTCTACCATCAAATTAACAATTTTACCACGAAAAAAAACCCCAGCCCCAAACAGATTTACCTTCAATGCCACAAAGAAAAATTACAAGTTTCTCAATTCACCTAGAAGGCATTGGAGATGTGTTTGGAGATGTGAAATATCAGCTTGTGGAGCTTTCACCATTGATTTATTTCTAGTGGATTAATTAAAAACTAAAGGTGTAGTTAGTAAAAGATATATATATAATCACAGCAGAAGATTACTGCTTTTAAAAAATTATTATTTTTTCTGTAAAATAGTACAAAGGAAATGTTCCTCTTTCTCCACTTGAATATGTTTGTAATAGGTGTGAGACACTACATCCAGGGTGAGGGTTTATATTTTATATATTTGTATGTATATCCCATACCTGAGGGATTAATTTTCTCTGTGTTTTTGAAAGATTTCTGTTATAAAATTTAGGAGACCTTTCAGATTTTTTACATCAGTGGAATGAGGGTTGTATTGAGACCATGATAGGAAGAGTCTTTCATGTCAGGATAAGCTGAGACCAGGAAAAAACATAAGAGCAGTTCCTCACATTATTCCCTAAGTACCTCCCTAGTCCTTGGATATTATCTACCTCACCCCATTTCAACTCATTTCAGACTTCAGAGTGACTCAGATTTCACTGACCATATCACTGCTGGGAAATCCTCCCCTGGCACTGAATCTGTCCCCTGCACTGAAGCTGAATGTTTGGCCACACTTTCAGCCAAGACAAACCAGCACCCAGCCAAGAAATCCCAACTGTGGGCCAGGAACTGTTCCCAAAAGGGGGCTTGGATGTAGCTGCATTATTTTGGAGACCAGAGTTTCTCAATACAATGGAAATCCTGGCTGGTACCAGGGCCAAAGAGCTGCTGTGACCCTGATAATTCTCCTACTGCCAGCTCACCCTGCATGTGCTGCTTTAATCTGCACCTGATGGGCATCAGGGACAGGTACAGACCTGGTGTATTCCTGGAGGTTTAAATCAGTCAAAAGCAATATTTGCCTTTGGACTAAGGATGATTTCTGTCTCTTTGACAGTTAGAGGTGAATATATGGAACAACAAATGTAGAAGTACCCCAGTTTCTGAGAAAACACTAATATTTTAATTTCCCAGTCTATGGGGTTTATGAGCACTTTGTCCTTTTAAATATTAGAGTCAATAAGAAATTGGACTTTCTTTTTTAAAGTTTTTTTTAAGAAACCAATTAAAATAATGTCCTCCAATAATCCTGAGTGGTATATTTGTGTCACCCCACAGCAATATTACACAGGGTGTTAAAGGTAGTAAAGGAAATTCCTGCAAATAAAATCTCTTTTTTTGACTGGTCATTGCCCTGGTTTGATGGTTGGCCTTGATAATCTTAAAGATCTTTTCTAATTCGAATGATTCTATGATTCTCTCAATGCATTTCTAATAAAAGAGCTACTTCTTCACTTCTTAGTAAGGGAAGCAAGACCAAGAACTTTTGCAGTATTTAAAAAAAAAAAAAAAAAAAAAAAGAAAGAAAAAAGTTAGTCTAAGTGTTCTGAATAAGGACAAAATGGGTTTTAAGGGATTTTTGATCATTAATATGAGAGGAAACAAAAGTACCTCTGTTTCTATACAAAATACATCCTGATAACAACAACAACAAAAGTTGCCTAATTCTTGAAATAGAATTCTTGTATTATTTGTACTTTTCCTCCATAAGCAAAAGAATCACCTCTTAATGACTAATTCTTGTTCACACTGTACAAAGCATTGCAAAGCTAATGCTGTTATTGTCCTTAAATTGTGAGCTATCACTAAATCCAGAAAGATTTTATATAAATCAAACCACAGCTCAAGGTGGGGGGTTCATTATTTCAACATGAAAGGAAGCAGACAATCTATTTTCTGATTATATATCTAAGATATTAAGTATCTGTTTAATGTAAGTAAATTTAGCATGTGATTAAATAATTTACTATGATAGTTTATTTTTAGCAGATGGTTGATATTCTGAGACCAAAGCAGATTAATTGGGAGAATGATAAAATGAGCAGAGTAAGAATTAGAAGGTGAGTAAAACCAAATGAGGCAGTGAAATTACTTAAAATACTCCCAACAGGTTATATTCACTGGGAGACAGAGCCCAAAGGAGGGTTGGAGCACTGAGTGACCACAGCACAGGGAGGTGAGGATGGAACTCATGGCCATGTAAGCAGATGAGCCTGTCTCAGCCTTGGACAGGTCAATGAGAACAGATCCAATTTTTTTTTTCTAAATCCCTCTTTCATGATGTTTTTATTGCAGTATAAATCATACCATCAGTGGGATGGAGAAAATGCTGTGTAAGTAGGAGCCCTCTACATCCAGAGGATTAATTTTAGAGCCTTCACATTACAAGGGCCTAAAATCCCATGTGGCAGCTGAGTAAAGTTGCAGTCAAAAATGTGCAACATGAAGTGTTACCCTCTAAAAACATTTTCTTCCTAAAGGAATAAAAGATTGGAAAACATGCAAACTCATGATGGTGGGTAAGCCTTCACCTCAGCCATTTCAAATGTTCAGGAAGGATCTATTTGTTTATTTTAAACCCCTTGCTGTTTGCAGTCTCTCCCTCTAAAAGGTGACACACCAGTGTTAGGATCTCTGCTGGGATACTGGGAGCTCCCAGTCAGAGGTTGGACCTTATAATACAAACTGGAACTTGAAAAAAAGTCTATCCAAGAAGCAGAAAATTATTTAATAAAGAATTTCATTAGAAGTCCAAACACAGTATTTGAAAACAATGTCCCCTGGAAGGCACAGAAGGATAAAAGATAATTCCTAGGATGATAGCTGGAATTTTTAAAACTTTGAGAGCAATCTCTTGAGGACTGGTAAATGATTAACACCTTCCTATTGAAGGAAAGATGTTCAAAAAAAGACTCAGGCATATCATGACAGGGAATCACACACTAACCACCCACTGCTGAACATGCTTAGATTATTCAAGGGCATCCACATAAATTATATATAAGCTGCACATTTGCACACAAATGTGCTGGTAGAAGCTGGTGCAGGTCCCTGCATTTCTAAGGTCCCTGAGCTTTTCTCTAGCAAAAACCATTTTGTCATTAATTTTTGCAGAGAAAAAGAAAGAAGCCATTATTAAATTCATTATTTCAACCTGACCAAAACCAGGAAGCATAGATCAAACTGAAGCAGCACACTAGTAATTTCTTTTAGGAATAAGAACAGAAAAGTTTTCTACTTCTATCCAGCAATTTTTTTTCTGAGTAACTGTAATAAAAGTGAAGTACACAGCTACTTTGGAAACTAACTCTAGGAAAAAATTGCAGGTGTGAGTGAAGCATTCAGTGCTTTTCCTTCACTCCCAAGAACTTTAAGGGAATTCAAACCATTATATGGGAGACAGGCATTTATACAACAATGCATATTTAGAGGTGCTTTGCTAAACTATTCTGACCTTTGCTTTGGTGAGGTCCCTGGTTCTCCTATGCCATGAAAAGAAAACAGATTTATTTTTGCTCTGTCACAAGCAAACACAGATCAGCCATTAAACCATTTCTACCAGGATAATGTGTTTAACTCTCTGCCTGGGAACTCCACACCAGCCCTGAGAGCTGCAGCCTCCAGTGCATCCCTGGAAACTCACCCACCTGCCTTGGTGCGCACAGCTGGGAGATGTCTTATAGTTTTATTTTGATTCATTACTGAATTATGGTTCTCTAAACTCCCAGTAAAATCCGGGTCTGTTCAAGCTTGGAAAGGTTTGCTGGCTGAAATCTACAGTCTGCCAACTACATGAGGTTGAGATTGTGCACAATTTTTTTTTTTCTGAACAGTTTGTGACATTCTAATCCTAGTTTCTTACTTCAGATTGTAAACGTGTAATGACTACTCTTAAGCAGAAATATACAGGTAAATTTTTCTTTCTTGCTCCCACAGAATTTGATGAAAGGTATTTCAGAGCAATGCTTTCTCCTTATATCCCAAATCAATTTTAGAATTATTTAACTAGTGATTTTCTGTATCTATTTTACCATCCGTTCAATCTTCTTGAGGTTTTTGGAATCCTGATATACAACTAAAATATTTCTAAGATTGTTGTTCATAAGTCATCATAGAGAACACTAAAAGAAAGAGGTATTTGTTTATACCTTTGTGATTGGCTTTTAACAGCTTTGCAAGGCATAATTTAGGGTTTTTCTTAATTAACAATTTGCCAGCAAAATTAGTGCATGCTTAATTCATGCTAAAGTTCAAGATGATCAGCACATAAGGGTGATTTTTTTCTGAGAAAAGTTCACAGCCAGAAACTGCCTCAAGAGTGTTAATTTAATCAGGTCACACTGACATTTTCCCCTAAAGAGAAATCAGATAATAATAGGAAAAGTCACATCACCTCACATTTCTAATGAAAACAAATACCAACAGCATAAAATGTTCTGCTGATGTAGCCATTGTACATGTGCAAAGGTGAAATTGTGCATTAACTTGTCAAGGCAAAAAGAGGTTTCCATTATTCTGCCTAAAGAATTCTTTCAACCTCTTTCTAGCTAAGACATGATTATATCTTGGAATGCAACAGGCAGCTCCAATGACAGAGTACTTAAAAAAATCACAAATAGCACAGAAAAATCTAGAAAACTGATTAAGAAAAAAGGGTTTTCTGAGAATACATTTAGTTCCAGAGGCAGATCAGCAGAACCGTATTTTAATACTAAGAAAAAGGGACAAATGTGTCAAGCATGGAGGAAGGGGGAGGGTTGTGAATTAATTCTAATGTGTGTCTTGGGCATTTTTTTAGATTAGACACACTTCGGCTAAATTTCAGTTAAAGCTCCAGTCAGACAGGTACCAAACTGGTACCAGTTACTCCATGTGGAAAGAGCCTGGAACAAATAGAGGGACTGGGGAAGAAAATGGAGTGAAGATGGACTGGCCTTCTAAAACATCTGCTCATGCTTGCCCATAACACAGGAAGCAGAACTGGAGATTGACATTTGTTATTTGTGTTGTATTTACAGTCTGGTGGTAAAACTGTACATGAGCCAAGTTCTGGTAGCAAGTAAATCTGGAAATGAAAGATTTCATAGGGAGAATGTTGACTTACTGTTTCCATACAGCACTTAACCAAATTTGAAAGAACTCCAGATTTTTCCATAAAATATGGGTGCAATGAAATTGAGAATAGAATTCCACTTTTATCCACTTGTTGTTCTGTCATTTTTAGAAATTTTAATCAGTATACAGAAAGGTACAGAAAAGTACAGAAAGGTACATAAATGAGCAGATGGATACAGAAAGAAGACTCATGACTTGCCATGGACAGCATCCACACCAAAAATTAACAAATCCACACATACTGGCCATGTAGATTCTTGTGTAGATGATCCAGGACTTCCTTTCTCTTCCTTCTCCCTGCCCATCTCTGACCTCACCCATGGTCGCAGCAGATATGACAGTGCCCAAATTGCCCATGGGGGAATCATGCAGTGATGCTCTGGAGCATCTCCTGCTCCAGGAGGAAGTGACAGACATGGATTTTTTTCCAGGGAAGTTGCATCTTGCTCATGGAATGCTGCACAGTCTGTCTCAGAGCTGAGGGAGGGACAGAATCTGAGGAAAATATTCAGCTGCAAATGCCTCCAGTTGCAAATTACTTAATTTCCTCGAAATTTCCCTGTGGGAAAAAGCAATAACCTGTTTGAGAGTCCCAGGGAGAGGATGGCAAGGTGCAGGTGGAAGGCCGGGGGAGTTTTTTGCCTGAGTGACTAGAGGTCTTCACCTCATCACCTTTGCTCTAAATAGTTAGGTCAATATTTACAGAAAATACAAATCCAAATGCAGATATCTGAAGCTTCTGAAAGTTCCCAATAAAACATGGCTGAATTTACAACATTTTTCCTACCAACAGCATGACAGAATCATAGAAAGGGCTGGTGCTGGCTTGCATTACTCCTGATATGTTTGGGTGGTGTAGGAGGTGCTTAGCAGTGAGCATGGATTATTTTGCTGCACACAGAGACACAAGAAATTATTATAAATTAGTGGAAATGGGTTGTATTTAATAATCTCATGCATGCTTTCTGCTACACTACCCCTGTGAGGAGTTGGGCTCAGTGAGATGGAGAATTGTTTTAAACAACCCCTGTACTTTTCTTACAGACTTCTGTAAGAACCTCCATAGAATTGGAGACTATGTAGATCTCTAATTCATCTTCAAAATTGTTAATATCTGAAAAAATTATTTAAGATTATGCCATAGTCTCAGGGATGAAAAACTTGTTATTTGGTTTAGGAGTTGGTCAATAAAGAGAACAAGTTTGTGCGTTTGTGGGTATTATTCCTTTGAATATGTGATTTTGTGGTTTAAAAACCCACTGCCTTTTGGATTTGCTTTGTGCAGCTGGCTGTGGTTAACAAACGAGGTTCTTCACAGGATGGAGAGCTCAGAGCTCACACTGCAAACTCCCCATGGGCCTGTGCTCACACTGATGAGAGGGTGAAGATCCATGACATTAAAACGACAGATTCCATTAGATTTGCACCTTCAGAGTCTGCCTTGTCAGGAGAAAGAAAGTGTGAATGTGCTGAGCAAGATGACTTTGACTTTTATAAAATACTTTTATCCAGGTCAGGCAAGGAGCCCAAAGTTTTACCTGGGTGCTGCTCCCTGAGCAAGGAATGCTCTGCCTGTCCCGGGCTCCTCCTTGGCTTCACATGGGACTACACAAGGCTGAAGAACACACTATGTTTTCTATGTGATAGAAAGTCAGGTCGCCTATTTCCAAAGGTGTTCAGCTCACAATGAGCAAAATAAAATGCATTTCAGAGGTGGTTTTCAGCTCTGCACTGAGTACATTGAGTAAACAAGCTGAGAACAGAGAAGAACCTAAAACCACAGCACATCTGAAAATCTACCACAAAGTTCCTGACAGAAAGCAGCAAACAAAAGGGGAAGAACAGCCAGTGTTGGGTCCACACTACAGCCAGGAACTACTGAACAAGGACTCAAAAACAGGTTTTCATCTCAAATTCAACACTGCCAAAAGATACAAATAAATCGTTTTCACTGACTCCTCATCATCTGATTGCTTCCAATTCTTTTGGTGGACCATTTTGAGGAGGGCAAAGGATATTTCTGCTCCTCCCAGAAAATTCCTTTTTTGCTGATAATAAAAGAGCAACTCTCTAAAGTGTTTAGTTTTTTTAACCAAAAGTTGTGACTTCTTTGTAAGCAAAAGGACTTTATTCTGTTCCATATTGCTTTCTTATTTCTGTATTTTCCACATAATTTCCATCTCTAAAATCCTTCAGTCTGTCTTTAGTCAGCCTCTCTGAGAAGCTACTGCCTGTTTCTTTGAATAAAATCAAAAAAATTAATTTGTTTTTCCTCCTCCTCCTTAAATGAGTGCAGGCAGCAAATAATTGCATAGCTCTGGGGCCCCAGCCACACAAGCTCTAACAGATATCACATCTTTGCTGCTGGCCACAAATTGGGAAATTTTAATCCTATCAAAGGAATTTTGCTTAATTGGTTCAATGATTTATTTTAAATGACTCTACATATGCAAGGCTCTATAAAGACATTAACAAAAATAAATCATTCTAGGCACAGCCACCATTGATACTGCATGAAGAGATGTATTTTTTACTGTACAAAGGCTGTGCAGTGTATTTTGATACATGTGCATACCTACACATGTCTTTAAGTCTGATGATAAAGCCAAAGAATAAATCTACCACTTTCTACCTTTACACATCCTTACCACCAAAAAAACCAAACAAACAAACCAAAACAAACAAACAAAAAAACCCACACCCAAACAAACCAACAAAAAAACACTGAGAAACATGTTGTTAAGAGAAAACAAAATCATAAGCTTCATCCAAAAGTTGCTACAGAGCTGTACAACCTGAGACAGACTGACCCTCCTCAGGATACTTCAGAGGCAAAAGCTTCCTCAAAACTCATAGAATTGGTGTCTTTCAGTCACCTTTCACCAGAAGCAACGCAACCAGAATGACATAAAATTATTAACTAGCAATAATTCTGCAAGAAGAGAAGTTTGTGTGGAGACCTCTTTTTCAGAAACTGCAGTGGAAGGACAAGGAGTAATGGGTACAAACTGAAAGAGAGAAAATTTAGATTGGATATTAGGAAGAAATTATTTATTGTGAGGGTACTGAGACACAGGAGGAGGTTGCCCAGAGAAGCTGTGGCTGTCCCATCCCTGGAAGTGTTCCAGGCCAGGCTGGATGGGGCTTGGAGCAACTTGGGATAGTGGAAGGTGTCTCTGCCCATGGCAGGGGGTTGGAATTAAAAGATCTTTAAAGTTCCTTCCAACCCAAACCATTATATGGTTCTAATTTAAGATTTTAACCACCAATACAGGAAGCATTCCTTTAGAAAAAAAGGAAACACATATTCATTAGGAATATCACATTTTGTGTGGTTTTTTCCCATAAACACCCCACAGTCAAACATCCTCCATAGGGGCTGCCTACTGCTGCTGCCAAACAGCTGCAGCACTCCAGATCACCTGGGAGAGCTCCTTTTTCCTTGCAGGGTTTCACACACATCCATTACAGGAAGAAGACCCAAATTCCTATTACTTTAACACAGCTTGTAAGCTGATGGGTGCATTTGTGTACTAAATTAATTGCTCTGTCTGCTACCAAAAATGGAAATCAATACAAATTCAATACAACAACTCCTCTTCTGAAAGGGAAAAGACAGGTCCATCTATCAAAAGAAGCTTGAAAGGTGGTTTGATCACATAAGAGAAGCCAAGCCTCTGGTTAATCTCAGCAGTTACTTCTGGCTTAGAATATAAAGGCTTTTAAAAAGTATCAGTGAGCCTGTTCCCCAAAGCAGACGTTTTCAAGACACTTAGGGCTTGACAGCTGGTTTTAAAGGGAATTTTAGTGCTACTCAGCACACTTCAAAGTCAGCCTTCAGGTCTTGTCTTCAACAGATCTTTTGACAGAGCCTGACACACGTTATACCCCAGGAGCTTTACAGCTTATTGATAAAGAAGTCAAAATCCCCTGTTCCAGGGCCCCATCCCTGCTCTGCCCTGCAGTGCCTGTGCTTGAGGCACAGCAGATAACCAGGGGATTTCTGCTGCACCTCTCCAGCTGCACAGATGAATCCCCTGGGCTCTCTGCAGCCAGCAGGGATTAAGATAACATTTTGTAATAATGCAGGAGAAATCCAGGCTGTCCCAGGGCTCCCAACCCAGCCATCACAGCAATGTGGAAGATTTTCAGCTGCAGCATGACAGAAACAATGATTGCATGAGAAATTGTCATTACTCAGGAAAAAATAGATCATTTACTGTGGAAACATCAGAAAGGCACAGAGCAGGGTGAGGGATTTGATGGGATTTAAACAGGCCAGGGCTACCTCAAGCCCAGTTCTGCTCCTTTGTAAATACAAAAAGTCAGGATGAAATATTGACATCAGTGGGGCATTTCTGGGGGAAGATGAACACTCCAAGAGCAAGGATGTGAGCCAAAGATACTACTGATGAGCAGCAGGGTGTATTAAAAAGGTTGGCATCAATGCAGGTATACTGAAAGAAGTGCCCCAGCTTTCTTTTCCAGAGGGCTCTGCCAGGAGAGGGCCACCTCTAAGCCCAGAAATTCCCATTTCTATCCATACTGCAGTGGGAAGGACAGCCTGGGACAGGGATCAAGTGTTGAGGCCACCAGGGACCATTTTACAGGCTGGGGATCTGCCCTCACACCACTGCACTGAGCCCAGTAATTGGTGTTTACTGAAAGTCTGTTTAGCAACACCAGGGTAAGGAAAACTCATTGCTTCTCAAAACACTCACTCCTCTATTAACTTACCCTTCTCAAACAAGGGTATTTAAAGCCAAACTCAAGCTAAATATAGCTCCATCTTCCACCAGTCTGCCTGTTCCCTGCCCAGAGACACTGCAGCATGAATAGGAATTACATTATATACTCAAACTTGCACTGCCCAAGGGTTGGAATGATCTTGCTAATCAATCCATTGTTCAACACTTAATCCTCAAACAGCCCAAAGTGATGATTTATTACTGGTCTCAACCCGAAACAAAAGTACCCAAAGGGTGCACATAAGTCTTAGATGTGAGTTGAACAGCTATAATTAAAGATTGATTTAAGTAAGCAAGAGAGCACAGGGCTTTTCAAGTTTAGCACTGCTGAGCAAATAAAAGTGTCATTTCAATGACTGGCTGCAGTTAAGTAAATAAATAGACCTCAGATTATGTTTTCCACTTGTGAAAAAGAACAGCCTTAGCACATGGCTGCAGTAATTAGTGACAGATGAACTATTTTTGTCAGATCAGAAGGGACATGAACCTTTTTCCAAAGCCTGAAGTAGCCCCAGGGTGTCACTGGAGCCAGGCTGGGTTTCAGACACAGTGGGAAACTGAGGGGCCTAAAGGAACACAGAGTGTCCAGTCACACCTGATCTGAAACACAGATGGCATGTAAACATGTTCACAAGCTTTACACCATTAGAAAGGGTTCTCTGTTGTGTCCAGATGGAAGTTACTGAAGAAAAACACCTCCAACCACAGTGTTCAGAGAAAAACCATGGAAAGATTTCATTACATCAAAATCTAACAGGGAAGTTAAAACTCTAAACAACTCCAATGGCATTCTACAGAATCACAGAATGGGTCAGGCTGGATGGGACCACAGTGGGGTCATCTGGCCCGACATTCCTGCTCAAGCATCATCCCAGAGCACATTGCACAGGGTTGTGTCCAGATGGTTCTGGAATATCTCCAGTGAGGGAGACTCCACACCCTCTCTGAACACTCAGTTCATTTCTCACTCACTGCACAGCAAAGTTCTTTCTCAAGTTCAGCTGGAACTTCCCATGCACCAGTATCAATTTGATATTGATTGGGCCCCCCTTGAGAGAATGAAAACAAAAATAATCTGGCTTTATAATACAGAATATGTTAGAAACTGTAAACTACATAATCAGCATTGCCCTGCCTGCAGAATACAAACAGGACATCTGACCTGGGAGGGTCAGGGAAGGAGAATACTGGGGAGTTTAGAATTTTGACCTGATGGCATTCACAGATTTCTGTGCTAAAATATATATTCCCACCATGCTGTTGGCATAAACAAAACCACTGAAACGAGTCAGAGAAGGAGGCATTGCTCCCAAGGGGCCCTTTCCTGGGAGCACATCCACCAGGGATTTTAGGAACATCCTCACTGTGGGGCAGGAGGTGAAATAGTGCTGCATGCCCCAAACTGTGCTTTCCCCCTGAAACAAGAGTTCAGTGTGGAAAGACATGGCCCTCCAGGCCCTGTTTGTGTAGCCACATGCTTGGCCACACAGCCAGTGCTGTAAGCCCATGGAAAGGAGTGGGATGTGCAAAGAATTGTGACACCTTGGCAAGGAGGGCACTGGGGGTTTTTAGGTCTCACCACTTTGGCAGCCAGGGTGGAACAGCTCCAGTCCAGCTCCTACACATCAAGGAGTCCAACTGTTCCACACAACAATGACATTATTAAGCTGTTGCTACACAGATAATTTGTGAAACTGGCAGAATTCCAGCTCTGGTGATTCCCTCTCCTCAGTTGCAATTAAAGCTGGGCTGTCAGCCCGTGGCATTCAGAGAAATACCAGTTTATACTCCACGAAGGACAGCTACAGCTTTCACCCCTCAAATATATTTATTCATGAAATGGTCCTGCACAGTTTAAGTTTGGGGTGTTAAAAATAGAAGTTCAGTGCTCCTCCTCATCCTGGACCATGAACTGGTTCTCTATAAAGCTCCCCCACCCCTGTTATTTTTGAATACCTAAATGACCATAAAACACAGGGGAAAACACTGATATGTGCCAGGTGCTGAAAATAAGCACCATGCTTCAAACACCCTTTGATAAACAGCAGATTCCTTTCATGGTGCCTTTGCTGGGGCAAGACTCCTGCTGAATTTCCTGGGATTCTGGAAGGGGTCTGTATAATAAAGGAAGCCTCACCTGAGACCATCTATAAATTCCACTGTTTAACAGACTGGCTTAACATGCACACATGTGAGAGGAGGGCAGGTGCTGAGCTGTGGCAAGTTTTCTTTAATTTTCAGTGATATAAAATAATCCAATCATTTCATTAATAAAATGACACCAAGAAGCAGAGCTTGAGGTAATAAGTCTTTTAAAATTTGTTACAGCAGCACACAGACCCAATTTTACCTCTATTTGAATGAAGCTCTCCAACGTGCAGATGGGCTGTGTGAAAGGAGCAGGGATGGACTCCTGTAACAAGATCAGAGCCTATGAGGAAAGAAGAGAGGAGAGGAAGCAACAGAGTCCTGAGGACAAGAAATGCCCCATGGCTCAGGCACAGCTCTGCCCTCCAGACTCTCCTCAGCTTCCCCCACCAGAACATCTGGCTGTGGGTTTTGCCATGCCAGGGAATTTTTCTCTCTCTTCAGTAAAGGCTTGTGATGACATTAAACTATGTTATTTTGCTTAAATCTTCTATATTTCAAATGTATGTGAAGCCACTTGGGTTTAAGTGATTTCTGACTTCAGGTAATACTACAGGGCATTTATCTACATTTTTGGTAGAGAAGAATAAATACCACTTGTTAGAAACAATGACAAAATTTCAATTTTATTTTCATTTGAAACCATCAGCATATCTTGACAAGAGTCAATAATGCTCCTATGAAAGCCTTCATTAGAAAGGGTTTCTCAAAACAAGGACAGATTTTCTAATTAAACCAGATACCCCACCTCACGTGGAGAAATAATCTCCTTTGTTAGGACATTATATCCATCCACTTGATTCAGCTCTGCTTGCTTTCCCACATCTAAAGGGAGAAACTGATTATTTGCGGCATCCTCTTTCTTGTTTCTCTCTGTCATTGTCTCACAGGACAGGGAAAAGAATGAAAGTTCTGTCCTGACAGATCAGAAAAGGGCTTTGTACAACTCTTGACACACAAGTACTGAGATGGAGACAACAAATATTGGCGAGGAGAGAACAGCTGCAATGCAGAAACAGAGTTGTCCATCAGTCTGGGAGGACAAATGGAAATGATGAATACAGTAGCAATAATAGAATAAGTTTTGCTCAAAAGACAGCCATAATCAGCTATGTAATGCTCAACATTTGTACATCACATGAAAAATTAAATAATTTTAGAACAGCTCCACATACTGTAAAGCTCCTTATTGCACTGCCAAAAAAAGAGAAAAAAACAAAAGAAGAAAGAAATTGAAGCACTGAAATGGCAAATGAGGACAAACTCTCCTCACAGCAGTTTTCACAAAGGTGAGAAACAAGCTTTATGTTTCAGCATGTTTCCTCCAAGGGCTGCAGCAACACTGATGGTTTCCTGCTCCTGACAGCAGGTTCAGGGCCTTTTCTCTTCTGGTTTTCATGATGCTTCCCGTGGTTGTGCTCCCAGACTGTGCTGTTCGTGCTCTCAGCTGGTCAGGCTCTTCAGCTCCCCTCAAACCAGCAACTCTCTGCAAGAAGTGCTCCTTTTCTTCTCGCTGGTCAGATCCACTGAAGACAACAGTGCACTACTAGGACTAGGAGGGAAAACAATCAGGTCAGATTACAAGAATTATCTGTGGAGGTGGAGGGTCCATTTCAAACAGGAGGTGCCTCAGCATCCGGGGCAAAACACCACAAGATGGTCACCTTAAAATGTGACGCACAGGAAAGGCTCCTGCAGGTCTGGAGAAACTCAGAGACCTGAAGCAAGAGAGCAAGAGTCTGCATAACCCTTCCAGTGAGGCTGGTCAACCAGATTAAACCCCCAGACCCACAGTCCCATGCTGGGCCCCTCAGCTTCAAGAGAGACATTGAGAGGCTGGAGCATGTCCAGAGAAGGGAACGGAGCTGGGGAAGGGGCTGGAGCACAAGTCTGAGGAGGAGCAGCTGAGGGAGCTGGGGAGGTGCTCAGCCTGGAGAAAAGGAGGCTCAGGGGGAACCTTCTGGCTCTGCACAACTCCCTGACAGGAGGGGACAGCCAGGTGGGGTCAGGCTCTTTTCTCATGTAACAAGCAACAAGAACAAAAGGAAATGGCCTCAACTTGTGCCAGGGGGATTTAGATTGGACATTAGGAACAATTCCTTCACCAAAAGAGTTGTCAACCATTGGAACAGGTTGCCCATGGCAGTGATGGAGTCATCATCTCTGGACGTACTTAAAAGTCACGTAGATGTGACCCTTGGGAACATGCTTTAGTCATGGGTTTGACAGTGCTGGGTTCATGGTTGGACTTGACCTTAGAAATGTTTTCCAACCTAAACAATCCTATGATTCTGAAGCTCTCTGAAATTAGACTTCTTTTTTTTCTTTTAAACAATCATCTCAGGTGTGACAAACTTCTCCAGCTCCATGTTTACATCCAAGTTTACAAAAGTGGATGACTCACATCTTTCCCCTCTGTTATGCCACAGTAAACACCTACACGTGGTTTCTTCCACCCAGGTGAGTGACAACATCGACCCAAATTCCTAGGCACACACAGCCATGGTTTCCACATCAAGTTTTGCCCAGTGAGATCACTCAATATTTTTATCAAATGTTGTTGAGTCATGAGATTAGTGATATTTCCAAATCTGTTGTTTCTAGACTATTATACTGATGGTGTCATGAGAGAATTTTAACTTGCAAACTTTCAATCCTGACCTAACACCTGACAAGATGTGAAACATCTTTATTGGATCTTCCAGGATCTATAGAAGAATTGTAATCTCAAAGTTGCACAGTCTCTCCTGCCCCAAATGGCCCAAATTCAGCTGGTTTCAGAGAGGAGGAACAGTTGCCTTAACCCCTCTATTTTCCCCTCATAAACCATGTACATTTGAACACACATCACTGGAAGACCCTCTGCAGCTTTCAATACAAGGACGATAACTGAGTAATAGACTGGAAAAAATGCAAAGAAATTATTTTTCCCATGTCCAAACTGGGCTGACAGAGTTTCTTTTAGCAGACAGCAAAAACATTGCAGGTAATTCTTGAGACACCTAAAGGGCACTCCCTTTTATAAATATTGTGTGAAACCGCTAAAGCCTTGGTACCAAAAAGAAATCTAAGGACAACAGACAAAAGTTTTCCAACAGAGATAGGAAACACCAACTCAGTGATGCCAACATTTCAATTCTGCCAAAGTTCTTGAACGAAGCTGCTAAAACACAGTTTGTTTCTTTAAGGCTGAAACATTACTTTTAATAAATTGTTCTGGTATTTAAAAGAACCTCAAGCTCTCATGAGTGCACATCAATTAGCACCAAACACACTGACTGGGCTCTGAATGGTTTCTGTCTCTCAGATGAAAACAGAACAATCCCCTGACATCCTAAAGCAGCCCTGCTGGCATAAAGATCCGTATTTTTGTGAAGGCAGCAAACAGGTCATTATATTGGGAATTCCGATTCCTAATTCTGTTCCTTCCTTATTCAGTGACCTTAAAGTAAATCTAATTCACATATGGGGGGAAAAAAGTTACTGGTACTGCCTACCTAAAGGGTTTTGACATCTGCAGGTGAAGAGATTAGATTAAAATAGCACTTTTAACTTTGTAACCACAGCAGTAGGTTATGCAGAAGTCACAAAAATCTATCGATTGCCACTTCCGATATTTAGAAGCTTAATATAGTGAGCAGAATTTTGAGATACCTGTATGTCCTTCAGCAAGAATTTACATTCGAAAAATTCATGGTGTAAAGATGTAGTGGATGGTTCTGTTCTTCCAATATACAAGTAAGGTTTGCAAATTGTTAAATCAGCCATTAATAGGAAAATAAATAAACTTTACCTTTTCTAGACCCCACTTCCGCCTTGATGAAAGGCAGTTCATCCTTAAGGCTTCTCTTGTCTGTAGATTTTAATAAAAAATATTAAAATGTAAATATTTAAAAATATTGGAATAGAAATATTTTCTACACCAGTTTCTCAAGGTGTAGAAAATGTCCGTATAATCCAGAATAAGTACCTTTCTGTCCAGAAGAGTCCCAAACAACAGGATGAAGAATCCCTAAGAAATTGCAAAACAAGTTAACAAAACCAGCATAACCACATGATATTTCTTAAGTGTTTCTAGATGTCTTTTCATTAAGGAGAGATCTCATCACTTGTGATTCAGGTGACAGCAATGCACAAAATGGGTTTATCCATTCAAGTCACGCGGGCTTTCTGGGAACATCAGGCATGGATATAACCTGTGTTAATCTATGAACTGGACTGATGGGTAACAAACCAGGACTTTCTCAGCCCACTCAGTGCAGCCTGAGCCTAGAAGAGCTAAGGCAGACTGGGTGTGCAGCAGTGCATCAGGTAACACTGGATGTTTAGGCTGATGAGTTAATCAAAACCATGGAATCAGTTATGGAATGGAATGGCTTGGGTTGGAATTAACCTTAAAGGACATCCAGTTCCAACCCTGCCATGGGCAGGGACAGCTTCCACCACACCAGGTTGCTCAGAGCCCCACCCAGCCTGGTCTTGAACATTCCCAGGGATGGGGCATCCACCTGTGCCAGTGTCATCTTCACTGGGAGAATTTTCTGTGTAATTGTTTATTGATAAGGATCAAACATCTTTGCAGTTATGGACATTAACTAGTGTTAATCAGAAATTAATCATGGGGTTGATTCTTCATCCCACTTCAAACCAGACCAGCTTGTCCCATTACCCATCTGCACCTAAATCACCAACCCCGGATGCCTCGTGCGTGTACCACGGGAAAGCACCGAGTGGAAGGGGAAGCTGAGATCCTGCTTTTCACACACACCACCTGCTGCCAGCCCCTCTTTGAGCTGGTACCTTTATGCCAGGCTCAAGGTCTGAGCACACACACCACTCCCAGTGTCCCAGAGTTTACCTGGAAGGCATTAAGCAGTGCAAACACAACATGGAAGGCCAGAGAGCGGCTGTCGATGATTGTGGCTAATCCAAATCCCCACGTGAGGCCCAGCAGAGGGGTCAGAAGGGCAATGTTTTTGCTGACTCGGATCATGCTGCTCAAATCTTGGGACTTGCAGCCTTCTCCAACGGAGGATCTCCCAGTCTTCACTACAACCACAAGCACCACAATGAGATTCATAACAATGATGCTCAGGGCAGGTACAACAAAGGCCAAAAGGGCTTTCGTCTCATACCAATTGAGCCAGCAGGCTCCACTCCTTAAATACCCATTTTTCGGTTCAGTAATAGCAACAGTGAGGATAGATATGACCAAGGGACATCCATATCCAATAGAGAATGCTGCAACTAGGAAAACAGATCTTGTTATCTTAAAAAAAATAAATAATAATCCATAGAGAATCAAGAGGCCCAGGGTAAACATCCAAAAAAACAAGGCGAGATAGAAAAAGTGAAGGAAAAAAGTGGCAGCCACACACAACTGGTAGTTTAGGGCTGCATTGTGCACAATGGCTGCCAGGATGAACAGGACATCAGCGACGAGAAGCGAGGCAGCGATGTTCACCAAGCAGAAGTGACGCATGTAGGTTATTTCAGTTTTGGTGACGTGGTGCCACACCACAGCCTCGATGACCAGGCAGAGGACCAGGCTGAAAACGGACAAGCCCAGGCCCACCCGTGTGATGTAATCCAGCACTGAGCTCCGTGGGGCAGCCGGGGCCATCAGGATGGAGAAGGATCTGTAGGTGCGGCGCCGGTGGGCGCAGGCGCAAACCACGGCGGTGATGTTGTGGGCGCGCACCGCGCACGCCCCGGGATCCCAGCGCTGCTTGGCCAAGTGCCACCCCACACACTGAGCCCCCACCTGCTCCAGCTTGTTCAGCTTCTCAAAGGTGAGCAAAATGTTCTGGAGCTCCTCTGGCAGCGACACCGACAGCACCATCCCGTTCACAAACGCGGGGTCCAGCTGGTTAGTCTCTAGGATGGCTCCGAGCGTTGGAAACGCAACACTGATGGCTTTGGAAGCCCTGGGTAACCTCAGGAGCTCTTCTTGTGGAATCGCCACGTGCCCAGTGATATTGTCTGTGCTATTGAATTCCATGGAGAAGTCAAAGCTCTTTCCTGAAGTGTTTCTGTGTATGCTGTAGCCTTTGGTAGCAATGAAGGGCTCCTGGATACTTTCTGACCCGTTTCTTAAAAGAAGATTCTCAGCAAATGAATTCACTGAGTCCAGTAATATTGAACCAGCGTTTCTGTTCTTTACAAAAGCCCAGTTGGAAATGATGGAGCTGTTCAGAATATGGTTTGCTATCCTGCTGTAGCTCTGAAACAAACAAGCAAAATAGAATTTATTTGTTCTATGTTAGAAGAAACTAAATATTCTCCTGGCAGTGCCTCCAAAAAGGCTCATTTAATTCATGAGTGATTTCTATAAAAGGAATAATCCTTTTGACAATGAATATGTTGCCATGATCCATCCCAGTCAAACTCAAATATCTCATTACTAGAATTGTCCTATCCTCTTTATATCCTACATTTAAAGGTGATTGGAGAAGCAAATATAAAGCAAAAAAGGACAACCTCATTCTATTCCAGATGCTGACCCACAGTGCGGGTCTTTTACACAGTGCAGATTTTTACCACCCACTCTGTGTTTCTTCCCCCTCTCTCTGATTTCTGAGTTCATCAGGGAAAGATCTCAGCTGTTGTTGTACAACACATGACAACACAGCTGCAGGTCAGCACCCCCAGGGCTGCCTTTCCTACAGTGTCATACTTTAGAAATTAATTCTTCCTTGTACTGTTATCCCATGCCTATAACAACAGTTCCTGAAAACCTTTGTTTTTAAAGAAATTTAATTCCACAGTCTACTTTCATCACACATGAATAAGTCAAAAAGTTTTTCTGACAACAAAATATCTCACTCTGGAAACTCCTTCCACGTGATCTCCATGTAACTTGCAGCCACCCCTTCAGTGGTCAGTGGCCATAAAGACAAAATACTTGTGGATGCTCCTTAAACCTCAGAAGCACCTCCCAAAGCCAATAAAAGTAAATACCTGCATTTTTCCTCTAGTGACATTTGCTGATAGCAGCTGGGAAATCTTCTTTAGCAATTCCACTATATCAGCAATGTTTCCTGGGATGGCTGGTGAAGACAGGATATCTGGGATGATGCATGAAAAATCAGCTTGGCAACTCTGATTCCCAGCACCAAAATGTTTTGCTCCATGTCCTCCAGAGCATGGGAGGAGTTCACTTCGGGATATCCTCTGGAGGGAGGAAATAGATTTGAGACAATCAATGAAAAGAATGAAAATGAAGCCACAGCTACAACTAGGCAAGAGATGCAGAGCTGGGAGTGTAGAGAAGGCGCCAGATGGACTGAAACCCAGGACCAAAGCTCACCTGAGAAGAATATCATGGTTATACTACATACACGAAGGAAGGAGCAAGAACTAAATGCAGTGTCTTATTCTTGAAGTGACTTGATTAAGGATCTTGCAGCAGAGGAGAATTTGTCATAAATCATCTGATTATGACACACATTGGTGTTGTTCTTTCCTCAGTTTCATTCTGCTGTGTTCTTATCTTGGTTTAGATCCATGTGAGGAACACCAGCCAAGTGAACAAGGCAACTTCATTTCTGAATTATGTTTCCACACAACAATTTCCCAAATTTATTTCCTATCACCTGATTTAAGATTGTGAAAGAACTAGAGCAAAGGCTGATGAGGAGTGGCTGAGGGATCTGGGAATGTTCAGCCTGGAAAAAAGGAGGCTCAAGGGAGGTCTTATCACTTTACAACTACCTGAGACGAGGTAATAGTGAGGTGGGGGTCAGGCTCTTCTCACAGGTAACAAGTGACAGGACAAGAGGACGTGGTGTCAAGACACATCAAGGGAGATTTAGATTGGATATTAGGAAAAATTTCTGAAAGAGTGGTCAGGCATTGGAACAGGCTGCCCAGGGGAAGTAATGGAATCACAATTCCTGGACATGCTCAAAACAGGTGTGGAGGTGGCACTTGAGGATGTAGTTCAGCAGTGAAATGGTGGTGGCTGGACTATTGGTTTCACTCAATGATCTTAGAGGCTTTTTCCAACCTAAACAATTCTTTGATTCCATGTAGTCAGAGCCTGTTATCAAAGTATTCTGTGCTGTAGGATCCCATCTCCCTTTGCTCAAGACTGAGAGCACATGGAAGGAGGGTCTGCTTTGCAAGAAGTTACAAGCACATGCCAAAGTAGGCGCACAACAGCATCCTCACCTGAAAAAGGGACTGAACATCCAGGCTTGCACAAGCATCTGACAACATGTGCCACTTTCTGTCTTCACAGACAAAACTTGTCTCCCCGTGGAAGGAGGGAGAGCAAGGCTGAACACAAATTGCTCCATTGTCGTGGCAGGGAACGAGATTTATACAGGTATCTGGAAAATAAACCAGGCAGACACTCTTACAAGGTCAAAGACAGCATACCATGGTCCATGATTGAGTATCAGGGGTGTATAAAGTATTGATAACTGATAACATCTCACAAAGCATGGACCAAGGCACTGTACCTTGCTCATCACCAATCTTTGATTCATTACTGAGAACCTGAAAAATAAGAAGTGGAACATTGAGTGAATGTTTACATAAATAAGTAAAAGATGACTCCTTGGTACAAACCAGAAAGGGTTTCAAGAGGAAAATAGTCCTTTTGAGGTCCAGAATGCAGAGCTTGTGGCCCTTTGCTCATACAGACCAACTGAGAACTCTCTACTTAAAGTCTGCCTCTATATATGAACCCTTCAGTTGGACTCTGCTACTGAAGTGACGCTCTGAGCTCGTGCACAGGATCTCAGATGAGGAAGTTGCTTATGATGAGGGTGGTGAGACACTGGCACAGGCTGAGCAGAGAGGCTGGGGCTACCCCATCCCTGGAAGTGGTCATTTGATGGGGATTTGAGCAGGCTGGTCTAGTGAAACTTACCCTGGGAGTGGAGTGTGGCACAGCCAGGAAGAAGTGTGCCACCCAAAGGAGCAGGCAGTGGATCACCCTCATATCCATCACCACTCATTTGCTGATTTCCTCCTGGAAGAAAGAAGTTAAAGAAGTTTAGACATCTCTGTTTCCACTTTGTGAACACCATCTGATTACCTACTAGTAAAAAAGTAGTTAAACCTATGCCAGAGAATGTCCTTACTAGGCTTGCAAGGTGATTTTCAGGCATTCATCATCCATTACCTTTACTGAGAATGACTTGTGAACCTTTTCTTTAAAAAAAAAAA
>VXBB01012099.1:202832-282670 GCA_013399915.1 Illadopsis cleaveri
TTCAACACTGAAAGTCACTGCATATTAATAATTTACTGTAAACTATAAGCTGGAGTGCTTTTTAAAGCAGTTCAGCCTGTGGGTCCCTTTTGAAGTGATTTAAGACAATCTCCACTGGGTTCAATGCTCTGCTCTCCCTGGGCAGTTCCTGCCATGTGAGCAGGAAACGTGGGCACTCAGGGCCCACAAATCAAAATATGATAAACAAGAGCCAGAGGGAAGAGTTATTTCCTTTGCAGAGGGATTCAGACCTCTATTCCCTCCATGAAGTTTCCCACAGTGCTTAATAAAAGCTAAACATCCTGGGATGCAACTTGTTACAGGCATATTTGTTGGAGAAAAATAATCCAGCAAAGGGAATGAAGAAAAAGCAATGTGAAACATCAAATCTGATTATTAGATGCTAGACATGCCCAAGGCAAAAGCAACAGCTGCTGTGGGTTCAGAAAAATTGAGACACTATCACCACTGAGATCTTCTATCACCCCAAGTAGATTAATTTAATTTTAAAAAAATCAAAAATAAAATGCATAAAAGTCAGTGAGCTAAACCGCTAAAGCAAGAAGCAAATGCACAGTGGCAAAACAGGATGACAGCTGGATCTCAAGAGAAGGCAACATGAAAAACGTCATCAAATTACCATGCCTTGAGAGAAACCCCACAATTTTCCCCCTGACACGTACTGATCAGCACAGATGATGCTGATCAGAAGCAGAAGGGGTCCTGCACTGGGAGAGCAGAGATGTGTTTTCCCATCCAGAGGCTCCAGGCTCTCCCATCTGACAGCATCAAAGGCCCAGGCACGCAGCTGGCTGCCCCTTTCATCTGTGATATTTGTCCACTGTGCAATGTTTTTAGATCTGTAGGTTTATTACTTAATCATGAAATTACCATAAAAGTAGGAGTTCAACTAATGCACTGAATCTCTAAAGGTAGCTCTTAAGGAGAACCTCATGCCAGCCTCTGAATTCAGCTGTTAATATGAAAAACATTTTCTGGGTTAAAAGTTAGCAGCCACTAGCTCTCCTAAGGAAATAAAATGGATCAGGAGAAGCAAAGCAGAATATTCAGACCAATTTTGCCAGAGAACGGGAGGTGGCTAGGAAACACCTGCAGGTTTGGGGTGAAAGGCTGCACCAAAATCTTTTCTGATTTCTGCAGTCGTTAAATGTTTATTGTGAGCTCATACCCCTAATTCCATTTCACAGCTCGGAATCCTTGAGTTCATCATGTCTCACCATTAATTAATTCACATTCATTTTGTATTTAATCACGGGTGCAACTCCACCTAGGGCTGTTACCTCTGAGGGAGGCAGAAATCTGGGACATCACCAAGTATCTTGGGCTCACTGAGACACCGGTCTCTGCCAGCAGTGAAACACTGAGCTCGCTCGGCTGCATTGTTTGACTCATCTTGGAAACCACCCAGTCCCAGCACTGCAACAACCGTGCAGCTGGAGAAACTTGGGGCAAAACAAGTAACACAGCAGCAAGTCACTGTTACTTTATGAAAAAGCATGGGTGTAGTGACACTGGGCCACATGAAAGCATAAACAGAGAGAGGATGATTTATCTCTTATCATAAACTATCTTCTGCCAATAATCCCTGCCTTTGAAAGAAGCTGGAAGCATGATACTCCTCTGTTTCAGAGGTTTCTGCTCCATCAGGACACAGGTACATGAGCAGCTGAGGTGTCAATACCCTCTCATGTGAAAAGGACTTCCTAGTAAGGGGACACGTCCACACCCAGCTCAGGAGATTGGCACCAGCTGATGATCCTCCTTCTCCAGTTCATTTCAAAGCCCTCAACAGAAGTCAAAAAGCAGGAGAGAGTGGATGGGCAGTGGTTACAGAGAGCAAAGAGTCTCTTAAAACAGCAAAAAAAAAAAAACAACGAAAAAAACCTGATCATGAATTTAAAAAGTAAACTCTGTGTTGGTTAATGCTCACAGCTTTAGGTTCAAATACCTTACTCTGTCTCTCCTGTTCGTGTAAAATTGAAGTATTTTGTAAAACTCTACAGAACTACCCTCCTTTCCTCCACCCCAAGCATATTCTTGATTTTAACTACTGGCAGGATGCACTGCCCAGCAGTCTGGCCCCACGTGGCCACAGCAAACAGAGGGACCTGTCCAAACAATGACAACTATGGGAGTTACACCCCCCCGCCCAGTGCTGGACCCAAAGTCTCTGGCCAAAGGGCCCTTCATCACCTGGAGTCACCCCTCTCCCCTCCTCACTACTCCAGAAAACAAACTACAGCTAAGTTTACAGGGAAAGGTATTTTGCACCAAAAAATTACAAGCACACTTTTTACAAAATTAAGATTTATACTGACCTTGCAATAATTTTCTAAAGAAATATATTTCCCAAACACTACAAACTTGCAACTTTACCATTTATTTGAAGTATTAAACCCATTATTACAGAACCTAATCTATTGGTTTTAAGGCTTGAATGCCCACATGGCTTAAAACTCAATAAACCACCATAACACGATAACTTGCCATTGCTACCAAGGAAGTTAAAGCTGCAGCAGGAAGCTTTAGTGTTCACATGGTCATCCAAGGATAAAAAGTAAAGCGAAAAAATCTTCAGGACGATGAAGAATTGTACTTTTAAAGGAATCGTAATTAGAAAGTGTAGCTTTAAGTGAAGCAAATTCTAAGAGGAGAGTAATCTTTATGTATAGACATAAGAAAACTCCAAATTTTCTTAAAATTGACAACGCTGATTAGAGACCAATTACAAAACTACAAGGAAAAAAACAGAGGTTAATTAAAGTATCTAATTATTTTCACAGATGTAAAGAGAATATAAAACTAAGGAAAGAAGTGCCAAGTAAAGACAGCCTTAGCAATTAAACGCATTTTAGATTATAAACGAACCAATTTCACAGACCACTGATAATTCTCCAGCAGCTCTGGAATAATGATGTTCTGTGGAAGTACTCACCGTTTTCAGAAGTCTGGGGATAGACTGTGAGCAAAGTTAACCCAGCCAGGGTTCTCAGACGTGACAGTCTAACCACTCATCTGCTGCCATCCTGCCCCAGTCTCACTCTCAGTCTTACCCAGCCCTGCCTGGGTGCTCCGATTCATTTGGAATTTTCCCATGAAGAAATAGTGTTGGGCAGCAGCTGCTTCTTTCCTTGCCTGACTGGATTAAGGCTGAGGAACCTGCAGATGAAGGTGTTACTGCAAAATGACAAAACACATTACAAACACGCCCACAAATGTGCCAGATTGCCACCTCTGCCAACAGTCCATAGGGATGAGTCACCTGTGGGGTTGGTGCTCTTCCTCTGGATGCAGGCAGGAGCTTCTGCTCTCCTGTATTTCATAGAATTATGGAATGGTTTGGGTTGGAAGAGACCTTAAAAACCACCCAGTTTCCACTGTCCCAGGTTCCTTTAAGCCCTCTCCAACCTGTTTTTGAACACTTCCAGGGATGGGGCATCCTCAACTTCTCTGAACAATCTTAAAGACCTCAAAACATTAATGATCAAAAGCTGGTCAAGTTAACGCCTTATCCTTCATAAATGCAAGAGCACACTACTGACAGCACCTCGTGCAGCTAAAAACCTCAATGGGCAAATAATCACCTTTTCTTCAGGGCTACCCCATCATAAAGGGTGACAGTTATCTGCTGAACCTTGTGCCACAGTCACTGTTGGCTGTCTAAATATCACCTCACCTCTAAGAGCCAGATTTCCAATAGCCAGGAATTTACAGCAAGTAGTTTATCACTACAGAAGAGCAATTCCTAACACTGCTTCACACAGGATTGACTTGAAAGAGCTCAAGGTTGCTAATTTTTATTTTTTTTTCTACATTCCTGCAGTGTGTTAGTCAGGAGCTTACGGGGTTTCCTGTCATTTTGTCACTGTCACAACTCCAGCCAGTCCTCAGTCACAGGCACATCTCCAGTTCTAACCTAAAGACAGGTATTATTTACTGTTCTGCTTTGATACAGCCAGCCTCACATCAGCATCACGTAGGAATTCAGCCAGGCACAATCAGGCACAGCCAACACAACTCACCTGGTAAGCTTAAATTACTTGTACTTGATACTCTACAGACATAGAGGTTAATTTAAAAAAATACTTTAAAGTAAGAAAGGCTAAAAACTGTATCATGTCAAGGTACAGACATGTTTCAAAAGGCTTCTTGCCCATGTCACCTGGAGCTGTGCTTCTACACACTCCCTGAACCTTTACCGTGATGGCAAAACTGAATGGCCCTTGATTCTGAACACCTCCTCAACATCAAGAGTTCTCTGAAGGTTGTAAAGTCCAGCATCCTGCAGCCCTCAGGCACCCACACGCTTCTCCCAGAAGGAAGCTGTGTGAATCTGGGCTCCCAGGGGGCTTGGAATGAGATTGAAACCATGACTCCCAAGAAAGAGGGCACTCCAAACCCTGACCCCAGCAGCATCAGTCTCATGCTCCACAAGCTGGTTGGGGTTGTTTTGTATTCCTCAGGCACATACAGGGAGGGGTTTGTCTTCTTAGCCCTTGCACAATCCAATTACCCAAGATCTGCAACCAGCAGCTTCGACACTGTGTTCACCACCTGCTTTCTCAGAGATCAGAAACATCTCAGGTAACTTTAACAGAAGCCAAAAGGCAGCTGTGTAAACCTGGGTTTACCATTTCCTTTGCAAAGTGTTAACAACAAACTTGTGCTAAATTAATGAATAGCAGGTATTTATTTAAAAGTTCAACAGATACTTTGCTATACAATTCAAACCTTGTAATAATTGCAGGTTTCCATCAGAAATTCATTGCCATGAATATTAATGAAAAAATTCATCTCTGTGGAAAAAAATTAAAGTAGACCTGTAATTCTGCTTTTTTTTTTCAAACTATACCTTGTGTGCTACCAAAAGATTTTTAGAGAATCATAAGACTGGATGAAAACCTGGCAGTTTTAAAATGCCCTTCTGCTGTTGTTATGTGCTTTTCCCCTCTTCCATATCCCTATTAAACATGTCATACCCCCAGTCTTCAGTTCTTCACTATATACTTAAGAATGGATTCAAACAAGCATTTATCCATGTTACTGAGTGGAAACAGGGATCTTAAATAAAGCCTCTGAAGATGCACATTAAGGTCAGTTCAATACAGGCCAAAGGAAAAAAAAAAAAGAGGTTATGAATAGATCCTGAGAATTTAGATTCCCAGTTACATTTGCAAAGAAAAATGGAGCTTTCCAAATGACTGGATCCTAAGCCACCCTGACAGTCAGGAGCCAGAGCATCTCAATGAGTAAATGGAAATCTGAAAACTTTAAAAGAAGACTATTGTAAATACTTTGCTTCCACCCCCCACACTCCTCCTTGCAAGGAATTTAATGGCATACAAAACACTCCTGAACAGAACTGAGCAGACACCTGAAGAGTTTTTATCCTCATTTTATTTGCTGAGTTTGGATAGCATGCATCATCTTACAGCACCGGTAGACAAGTCAGTGAAGCACACTGTTCTTAGGGACTTGTACTGTGGAATGTCTCCAGAACCATTACCCTCTCCCCCTCCACTCCAGTACATAACACTAGCTGAAGACAAGACAGACACACATCAGGGCAACTTCCTTATGGCTACAAATACTCATAGCAGCGACTTTTAAAGGAGGGTTTATTAAATCAAGTCATTGCACTTGGGTCATTTATTGCTATAGCGAACAAAGGCCATTAAATAACAAACACCTTTCATTTGTGGCTTTAACTGATTGTCTTGTTCTGTTCCTCCTCTGCACAGGCACAATTTCTGCAGAGCAACCCCTTCAAAGATTTGTTTCGTGCTCCAATCACAGTGAAGAACTTGTATAACAAAATTGGGTCCTCTATTAGGCTCAATTCTTGTTTTTCATCACCTGCTATACAGGTATAAATTCCAGGTAAGAGTTTAGTGTCTGACGAGAAGCACATGATTCCTCTTCATTTGTGATGCACTTGGGGAATTCAAGGTTAAAAGCATTAGGAGTGAATCAGCTTACTAGCAATTTGACTAGCAAATATTGCTCAATCCTGCATAGTATATTGATCAGATTTCAATGAGATTTCATGAACTATTTGAATCAGTAATGCACAAACACTCCCCAACTGACTTTTTGACATTGGTACTTTATGACACATCAACTGTAGAAGAATCCCACACTGTGGTATTACTCTCAGGAAGTAACACCTCCATGTCACTTGAACAAGTGACATACTGAATAATTACTATATTTATGACTACTCCCATGAAAAAAGCTTAATTACTTTATTTTATTGGTGAAGTTGCCAAACTATGTGGCATGTTTTTGTCTTTTAAATCACAGCAGACCTAAAGGAGATGAGCTGATTAACAGAACTAATGAATTTGACTGGCTTTCTAACGCTGTACATTTTTTAATTCTTTAATCAGACAAAGATAGCAATAAATACCATTGTCTCCCACCACTTTGCATATTATTTGTGTATTATTCTGGTGCAAGTTTTGAGCCCAGGGGTCAAAGATAATGGTAATCCATGAGATCCCAACTTCTTTTCTATAAAGACACCATCTTGGACACCTGCACAATGATGTCAAAACAATTGTTCCAATCACTCACTAAAATACAAAGATGTTACTAAGTTTAGAGGTACGCAATATACTGAGAAAGTTTATGGCATAAATATATAAATATTGAGAGCTTTTGAGAGTATCAAAGTTCCCAAGGGATTTATTTGGAGATATATTATAAACAAAACCTGACTATTGTAAAAACAGATCAGGATGCATACTTGAACCACTAGAAAGACTGATGACTTCAGAGACACAGAAGTACAGATGTTGTGACTTAAGGTTTACTTTTACATGCTGTATACTGTAATATTTTAGGCACAACAGGTTAAGACAAGACTGGACCCTCGCTTTGTTTCTGTATTCCTTGCATTTTGTGGTTTAACAGTTAATTTTGCCATGATTTCATGATTCAGTCTTAAATCCCTTTTTAATCCAATAGTGCAAGTGACAAGCTGTTCTGCTGAACTACTTGGATTAGATCATTCAATCTTTCTACAATGCATAGGAGTCTCACCTGCTTCATTGCACTAACAAATTCCTATCTCATTACTCAACTTTTGAACAGCATGGTATTAATATTCTCACTGCAGACAGGCACAACAGCATAACCTTGGGTAAGACTGCCAAAATTATACAAATATCATACATTCCCTTTTGCATGTAGGGGAAAAGTAGTGACTACAATTACGATACAGTTATTCCATCCCTTCCAACAGACTATTTTACAGATTAGTTGCAAAGACAGATCACCCTATTTATAGTATAGATCTCTTTAAAAATTAAGCTACAGGTATTCAATAAAAATCTATTAAGAATTCCCTCTCCTTTCTATACAGATTCAGTAGTATTTTCAAGCAAACCAAAAAAATAAGGTCTGCAATTCCAGCACAGTAAGAAATAAGGCCTCTTTTATATTGGCAAAAAAATTACACCATTATTCTTTTTTGTTTTCTTATCTCTCTGAATATAAGACTATATTCCTTTTTTTTTACTATATTTTTTCTTGAAGACTGTAGAACACCAGCATCCACTATAATGAAATAAGAGTCAGTTCTCCTTGTGTTCAGTTTTGAATTCCTGGCGAGTTAAAAACATTGAGTCCATAGCTGTCTCATGTAGACATCACTGCTTTCTTCAATTTTTCTATTTCAAGCTGAAAAAATGGACATTTTGAAAAGAAAGTCAGTATTAAAGTTGCTATAAAGTCTTCAGAGCTTTCACCAAAGCTATAACTTTTACATTTCAAAGGCACTTAAGTATTGCACCATAGAAGCATTTGATAGCTCAGTATTTACAGTTGATTTTGCACCACTGTATTGCTAAATAAACAGGAATTTAAAATAATTAAAAATTTGACTACAGTTCTGGTATTTTTTTTTTTTTTTAAATAAAAATCTGTTTTATAAATCAGTTTATCTGGATTAACACTCTCTGAAAAAAGAAGTCAAAGCTGGGTTATGGAATCACCTGACATGTCCCCATGTAATGCTGCACCATCACCTGAGAGTAACTTCCTAAAACAGCCTTTCATGCAAAACACTGCCTGGATTAATTTGTATTTCTTGAAATGGCCTTGGAGGACACCTGAAGTTACATCCTCTTCATCTCCTCTGCATATTTAAGGCTTCTTCATCAATTGCTTTAGAGCCACATTAAAGAGAGACTCACCAGAAGTTTCTCTCATGTGTCTCAAGTAGCTTTGTAGCCAACAAGATGTACTATGGCACAAACAAAATGCCCCTTTGTACCAGACTGAAATAATTTCCTACAATGAGCTCATCCTATTAACTACTTAATGGCATCATATTGCACTGCAGGTAGTGTTCTTCATCAGTCAATTGAGGAGTGGTGCTCATTCATAAGGAAATTTTTCAGATGCATTCTGTTCTTTTGGCAAATCATTCTGAGTTAATATTTAAACAATTCATCAAAAATTTAGAGAAGTCTACTTTTGCCCTGTTTTTCTTTTGATTACCTAAATGAAATAGGTCTTTCAATCTTATAAATGCAAAGTATTAACTGTCTCTCTTGGAACTTGTCCAGTTGGACATATTTCTAGCAAAGAGCAGAATCCAGCAATACTAAACTGAACTCCCATCCCAACACCCACACTGATTGTTACAAATAATATTCCAAAAAAAGAAAGTTGAACTTGGATCTTCTTTATACATCCAGATGCCTCATGAGGCATTCATTCAATCATAAAATAAAACAGAAACACAAAAAGAGACTGAACAGGTTTGTTAAGACTTTCCTGTGACATCAAATCCCAGAACAAAGCCTACACACCCCTAAGCTCCCCATGCCCTCCCACAGTGATAACATTACCTCCAGATTGCTTCGCAACAGCTTCTCTTCCTCCAAATCCTTCTTTAGTTTTTCCAGTTCTCTCCTGATAGTAGTTAAGATAGAAACAGAAGTTAGAAGGGGGAAAAAGAAACTTTATATTACTGAGGGCAGGATGCACAGGCCTTGTGTGAATTTTACGAGTAGGATTCACAAAACAAGGCATATGCCCACCAGTGAATTGTTACATCTGTTGAACCACAAGTTTCCACCATCACTCAACACTTCTTACCTACTGCTATTCACCTAGCCCTAATTTTTAGTCTCAGTTTTAAGGAGGCTACTTAAAAGTTTGTGCTGTTATTTAAAATTTAAAGTTGAATTCAAGCTAAAATAACCTGGCTACTTCTACACAGAGAATAAATTACTTAGAATTTAAGGTCCCTACCAGTCAGGTCAACACTGCAAGTACTTGTGCACAGTGCTACACAAGGCCTGCACATGTACTTTACCACAAAAAATTAACTACTTTTCCTTACAATGAATGCACAAACTGTTTAAGAAATACTTTCAAAAACATGATGTAATGGATGCAGGAATGCAAAGTAAGAAGGAAAAAATGTGTACAAATGCCAAAAATTCTCTGACAAATGTGTATGTATCAAATTTTATGTATTTAAGACATTTAGTAGGATCAATTTCAATAGAAAATATCTGAATACATCTATTTATGTATTAACATGTTACTAGCATAGAATAGCTTTCTTATTTTAAAGTCTGGCATTGAAGACATTTATAATATGTCTATATAACCCTTTGCAGATTGACAAGGGAAATATTTACCCATGCTCTTTCTTCAGTGCGTCTACTAAAGCCATTAAATCATTAATCTGAGTCCTGAGCTCTTCCACAGAATGTTTTTCATCCTCTGTTTCTCCTTTAAGTTGGAGATCTCCAGGTAAAAAGTCGAGTATGACAGAACTTGGTCTCTGAGATGAAGCTGGAATCACTGGGCTGAACGCAGATGGCTAAAAACATAAATCAGTAGAAAGGTCAGAAGTGAAATCTTTATGAACTGAATGCTTACAGCACACAGGTTGTACCAGGATGGGAGCTAAACATGCATAAGTTCCCTTAATTTTCTACCTAAAAGGTAAAAAACAATGTCCAGTTTGAATGGATTTCTGGAGTATATGAGATAGTTACTTTATACAGCTCTTAATTAAGGATTTACCTGAGGTTCCTGTAGTCACTAAAAAAGGTACTTACACTGCAGTCCTCTACACTTAAAAAAAAAATATAGGTCATTTAATGGATCCCACTGAATCATTACAAACAAACTTATAAGCACTTTGCTGATCTGCTCAGTAGTCTGTCTGTCAGGAGACTGAAGGCTGAGCAGATATGGAATTTACTTGGGAAATACCACCTGATAAAGCAGTTCTCATCAGAACTTATGCACTTTTTAAGTATAAATGAACTTCAATATTAAATTTCTTACTATGAACTTTATATTAAATGACTCAGCTCACTTGTACTTAAATACAGGCACTAGCATTCAGATGGTTGCATGAACCTGGACTGGAAATGCAAAGAGGATGACCAGAACACCAAGTTGCCTGGTACTCCTCTGGCTCCTTGGTAGCATCATACCTTCTTTGTTTCAACTGGCTTTGGTTTGGCACTTTCTTCTTCTTTCTGCACCTTCAAAATTTTTTCTGGACCCACACTTTGACTTGCCTGGTAAACCATTCATAAGGAATGAAAAGGTTTTCAGAATTAAAAAAACAAAACAAAACAAAATGAAAAAAAAAATCAAAACCACAAAACTTAAAAGTAAATTAAAAATACCTTTCACATGTTTCTAAAAACACAATAGTAAAGGGGAAAACCAAGTAACTAAACTTAAACTGCTACACTGGCAGACTTTTCTGTCCCTGACAGTCAGAACTTTCCTTCCCCACATTCAGTTGAACTTTAATCAAACACAGTAATCTTGGGCAGGATTTTCAGGCATATTTGCAATACTTAAGTCTATGATGCTTTTGGAAACCGTAGGTGCTTCCATAAAACACAAATGGGCAGCAACTGTAGATGGTTACTGGCAGGACTAACTATGCAACATCCAGTGACAAAAACTGATCTCAAGGATTCTGCACCACCTGCTTCTCATTGTCTGCCAATCCCACTGCAGCACTAAGATCACAAGCCCCACATTACAGCAGCATTACATTACAAATTTATAGTGGCCAATTGTCAAAGTCACTAAAGACACTTCCAGATCTGTGTGTGTGTACACCTATTTCACCATCAGTGAGGCCAGGAGGGCTGAGCATCTCCTGCAGCAACACCCCATGGAACAGAAACACTCCTTCAGCTGCAACACAGCTCCAGTTATTTCTTCTATATTCACTTCCCTACTGGAAATGGATCTCCCTGCATACAAAACCTACAGGAACTGAATCCCTGCAGCATTTTGCTCTCAGATAAATGGCTCATAAGACTGTTCCCCAGGGCATTCCTGTTTCCTGGGAAGCCAGTTTTTAGTTCCCTACTAGGAGAACATCCCCAAAATACTCACAGGACTACTGCTATTGAAACGGGAAGGCAGCCTCCTACCAGGCATCTTGGGCCGGTTCGCAGTCGGGTGTGACAGATTATCTGAGGTAGATATTACATCATCAAAGCTTAACAGATCTACAAAAAAATGAAAACAGAGACCACCATCAAGACCAGCAGGTTTTGCTGTGTTCTTTTTATCACTTTTTTTTTTTAACTTGAGACACAAAATAAGAATTATCAGAATTCTTATTGTTTTGAGGATTTTCAGCATATACAACACAACACGAGGTATCTGAAACAACTGCATGACTGACATATCTGGAAAACTCTATTTCACCCCTTGAAAAAAAAAAATAAGAGTTAATTCAACTAGGACTTAAATTCCAGTTAATCTGTGTAAACAGAAGAAATGCTCTAGCAACATGGCAGCATCTGCAGAAAATATATTCTAAGAGTACTGTTTTCTGCCATATTCAACTACTTGAGAGAGTATTTTCTCGTCGTCAAACTTGCATGAAAGGCATGAAAATGCAAATACAGTGACCAAGACAAAAATAAAAGCAAAATGGTAAAGTACATATTGGTGTACTCCACACGTTGTGAAAGCTAACAAGACATTAACTACACCTGTGTCTGTGCAGGGTCATTTTTTCATGTTCAGTATCTAAAGATAATACACCACTTCATAATGTCTTCAATAAAACACTTCCAAAACTCCACTCTCATACTTTATTCAATCACACAGATCCCTTTGCTTATTAAGCTCTTTATGTTCACACCTCTAGGTCTAGGTCTAGGTCTCTCAGACCAGCAGAAATGCTTTACATCCTCTGGGAACAGGCAACTTTGAGAAAGAAGTTGAGAATAGGAAGAACTGACCACAACTAGTCTTAGTAACATAAGTATTTCACCTAAGTAACAACAGGACTTAGGCTTTTCTCCACAAAAATAAATATACTTACCTGGCAACAGATGTTTAGTGAGACTGAGTGGTGATTTTTATTTAAGCATTGACATAAGATTACAGTTATTATATATAACTTACAAACCAAAATCATCATTTATTCCATAATCTGTAACTGAAATGCCACACAGTATTTACTACAGGTACCACAAACAGCATCCGAGATTCTAAGTTTGATTTTTTTCATGACCTCTGATTCTTACTTGACACTATAATTTAGCAAATAGAACTTACAGTATCTCTTTTCCTATGTTCCCATTAAGGGTCACATAAGAAAAAAGCTTTGGGTACACTGAGCCAGATCATTCATACCCTATCAGTGTCTGGATGTCTTAAAATATCTGATTAATGCAAGTTTTACTCACAAGTTGTCAAAGCTAATTTATACCACCTGTAAGTACTAAGTTTTCCACTGAATGTTTTAATTGACTTAATGTGTTCTCTGCATTAATATCCTTGAAGGCCTTAGAACATTCAGCTCCTTTGGACAGCCCTGATCAGACCTACTTCATCACCCATTCCTTTATAGCACTGTTACCAATCAGTTTTGCTGCTTTTTACTTCTATTCAAGAGAATGTCAAGACAGTCTTTTGCAAACATGCAATCACACCTGCAATTAAACAAGCCGGGGAGAAAAAAAAAGAAGGAAAAAACAGAAGAATGATGAAAGGCAAGCAGCTGACGGAAAAGAGGATGAGGGAGAAATAAATGAGAAGGGATTTCTGTTCTAGTCTGTGCCAATGAAATATTTCATTTAATACACTGCAAGCAACAATGACCATGGGGGCATATTCATGGTCTTTACTCAATTATCAGTAATCCCAGAGTATGAAGCTGTCAGAGTCACAGAGTGGTTTGGGTTGAAGGGACCTTAAAGATCACCCTGTTCAAGCCCCTGCCATGGGCAAGGACACCTTCCACTAGACCAGGTTGCCAAAGGGCAAATTAGGATTTATGTTAGTTAGGTATCGTTAAAAAGGTAACAAGAAAAACTTCTGTGCCTTTTTCTCTCATCTCAATAATTTCTGACCTGAAATGATCCTTCTTTTGTCATTCCACAGAAATGACAAATCATTTTGCAAGAAATTTAAGTAAGAATTATAAATTTAGTTGCTATTATGACTGTAATTCCAGTCTTGTCTTCATGAACAGTAAACATCAGGCATATTAAGAATATTGAGAAAAATGTAAAGTTTGAAAAAAAAAATCACAATATTTGACAATGCATGAAGACTGCTACAGCCCTGAACTGCATACTATTTAAATATAGATGGTGGGATGATACAAAAGCCAAGGATTTTTTCCATATTTCTAAGAGCTTCTAAAGGAATTTGTTGCACCTGAGAGAATTGCTCAACATTAAGATTTTGCCAGCAGATTCCAGTCAGAGGGAATTCTGACTGTACTTGCATTTTTGTTTTTACTTTTCCAGTTTATTGCTTTGGTATAAGGAAGAAATTAAAACACAAGTTGGTGGAGATTGGGGTTTGAGTTTTTTGGTGGTGGTGGTAGGCTGATTGGTTTTACTGCGGGCTTAGGGGGCTTATTTGATCACTGTTCTTTTTAAACAGCATTTTTAGTTATTTTAGAGAAAATTTAACCAATAAAGCATTAAACTAATACAGATATTGATGAAATCCATTGAAAATTCACAGTTTACACCCATTCCAATCAATAGAATGATTTATCAAAAGAGATTCTTATAGACAGTCTGTGAGGAATTGTTAAAGGAAATTCCAGCATAGTGCCAAAAAAGCAATACCACACATCCAGAGATAATCTGGATCAAAAAAAGGACTTTATGACTGAGCAAGAGCACCTTTCTGAGAAGATGAGCTAAGCCTAAAGTTACATATGATGGACTATTAGAGATGTCTCTTCTACAAGCTTACCATGGATCCACCACAGAGCTGTTAGGAGCTTTGACAGGTGCTATTAATGAGAGGCTTTGTTAAGATTTGTGAATGCTTCAAGTGTATTCATAGCAGCTTGTCTTAAAAAGCCTTCACAAAAAGAAGCAAAGCTGAGGGGTGGCTGAAGAAATTATGGTTCCACCATCTCATGTGGCTGGGGTTTAAATAACCATGATACAAGTGAAACTTATCCAATATGTTAGAAGATAAGAATTCACAATAATCTGTGGAGTAAAAAGATGGAACCTTTTCTCCCATTACTCATCTTGCTGAGACTTCCCCCCAAAAATTCAGGGGACAGCTACAAGCTATAAAATATTTAAGTGCCCAAAAGCTTCATGATTATGTTCTTTGTGTGTACAGAATGATAAAGCCATTCAACCTACATACACCAGACGTGCTAAAGGTACTGAACACATTTCACTACAAACACACACTAAGTTTGGCTTATCAACAGCTCAACTATAAATTTTTTCTTACTTTTAGTCCCCATCAGCTCCTAATAGAAAAACCTACTTAAAATAACTCCTTTAACAGCTAAGGAAAACAGGCATTCAAACAAACAAAAAAAAGGTGCATTTTTAATAGAAACCCCAAAATTTTAGTACCAATAATTGCAACTGAAAACCACGCTCACAATGTTAAGAAGAGGATATGTGTATGGAATAAAGCATTTGGATTTCCTTAGAGATTGTTATCTTACCAAAATGGAGAAGGGTAGGGTAATTTCCTGACACGTAAGAAGGGAAACATGGCAAACAGGATAGGAAACAAAATCTGGAAAGAAAAGTCAAGGAGAGGAATGTCTAGAAAAAGATTCTGAACAAAAAAATTATTTTACAAAGCAGGAAAAAGAAACATTTGTAGAAGAAACAGAATTGCTTTACATGTTCAGCATGCTAGTATTACACCTTTAGTCTTTTTTTTTAATACTTGATTCTAATCAAACAGAGAAACATTTATTCAATTTTTCAAATAAAACTTCAAGAGTAGTTATTTCAATGTGATCAATGTTTCTAAATGGTTCCGATTATTTGTCCTTATCTGATGGCTGGTGACTTAATTTTGGCATAGGGTGGGTTGGTTTTTTCATTACAGAACATTTACAGCTTCTTATGCTAAACTGAAAGTGGTTCAATCTAAACCTCACTTCATGGTCAAACTAAGTTGCAAAAAACCAGGACCCATATTAAACAAAAAAAAAATTATTTCCTAAAAATTAATGTACCTCGGGATCATAATCTGAAGAGGGGGGAAGAAACAAAAAATAAAGACTCTGGTAAAGCAGTTGCCAGCCCCAGCCATCTGTTTCCCTTCATCTTTTATTAATACCTATTCTAGTTATTGTAAGGTTAAACAGTCTTAGATGTTATATAAGGATCCAACATCTTTTTTTTATAGTTTTACATAGCCTTGGCTGCACAAGGTATTATGCCTTCAGCAGCACAGTATGTAGAGCATTAGAGCATGAGATTCATTACATTTTACTGGCAGGAGTTTGGATCAGTTCCTTTTCACAAGAGCAGTAGGAGTGACTTCTGCAGATTGTTTCAAGGAATGTCAGTTTGACAAAACAGAGGATTTCTGAAACTTTCCTTCAATTGAAGCTCCTTGACCCTTCTCAGTGCTGCAGCCCCACATGAACTGCCTGAGCCTCCTTTGTTTGTTGTGCACCAAACAGAACTGAACAGACCTCACCCATGAGCCCATTGTGACCCCTGTGCCCTGCCCCATCTGGGTATTAAAATCTTTAATTTCTCCATAAGCCTGTAAAAACTTATGTTAGCAAAAAAAAAATTCACAGATTTGTTTTTCCTCAATCTGTGTAAAATTATTCTTTTTCAATATTCTGAGTTGTAGTATATACATGAACACCTGACAGCACAGGTACAATATTGCTACGCTGGTTATTAAAGATGTCAAGGTAACTAAATGTAAAGAAAAAAGAAAAAAAAAAAAAAGATATTCCAGGTGTTTTCATAGGGAGTTTTTTCTGAGGTTAAATGACACTGTGCTATAAAGTAACACATCTAGCACAACCCTAGAGATAATCATAGAATTTATTATACTAGCTAGAAAGCTGATGATCATAGAATGGCTTGGGTTGGAAGGGAACTTTGGGATCTTAACTTTCCACTATCCCAGGTTGCTCCAAGCCCTGTCCAACCTGGCCTTGGACACCAGGGATGGGGCAGCCACAGGGCAACCTGTGCCAGGGCCTCACCATCCTCATATTAAAGAATTCTTTTCTTCTATCTAATCTGTGTAGTGTAACTTTTGTATTAAAGACATACATGAATTAACCTCTCCTCATATAAGGCATTTACACTTAAAAAGCATATCTTAACATGCTCAACGAAAAAAAAGTCCAGATTATTTGTTTCTATTCCTAAACTGCTTCAGTTCTTTTACTGCTTTATTTTTATCTTCCAGATGGATTTACTATACTTTGGACCAACTATTCTACAACTAGAATATCATAATTTGCCTTAACAAATAAATATATTTATGGTATTTTTAAATTAATTATTACTAAAATCTTTTCTGAGACAAAAAGTTGCATTTGAGATATGCAAGATGAGCACTGCAGGTATAATTCACTACAGCTTCTTCTGAAGTAGTTAATCATAAAATATAAATAATTTAAAGTTTAGAAAAAATATGCCCACAACAGCTGATCTCTGCCTAAGTGACACACAGAGGTCAGTCAGGGCTAATGGTATCAATACAGTAGTTCAGAGATTCTGATCATTAAATGTGGGTGCTTTAACCACTAGCAAGGGTTTTACTGGATATATATAGAATAAAAGAGATGCCATGTTTGGCTCAAGGTGCTTTAAGCAAAGCCATAAGCATGCTATTCAAATGTACAACGCTCCATGCTTTTTTAAGGCCCCAATTTAAGGTATGATAAAATCAAAATCTAGAATAGCTCTGAACTAAATCACAGGAAGCCAAAGGTAATGGCATTACTAAGACTTCTGAAGTTAACTAGAAAAGCAAAGTTATCTGAACTGCAAGAGCAGAACAAACTGAACCAGCCATTAAGAAAACAATTTCATAAAAACTCAAGATGCAAGTGGCAGCAAAAAAAATAAAAACAAGCTTTCAAATTAGAAGAAAAAACCATTATCTCTGTCTCCCTTCCTTCCCACAGTCACAACCCAGAGCTACCTGCAAATTCCTTGCTGACATCTGCTCATCCCCTCCTGACTCTTACCTTCAGCTGCCTACAGCACTGCTAAAAAAATTCATAGGCATAAATGCACTCAGTGGCATTTTGAGTAAATCACTCTAAAAGCTTATTCCAACCCTGTAAAACACAGCAATCCAAACAGAAAGGCCCAAAAGAACATTTCTTTTCTTACCTGATTCTTTAGAGCTCTTTACCACAAGTGAATCTACCTCTACTGATTTTGGTCTGAGTGGCAATGGTTCAGAGTCTAACTTTGGTTTGGCTATTGGCTCAACTTCAGATTTCGGTCGAAGAGTAACAACTTCTCCATTAGTTCTATGGTGAGGAAAAAAAAGACAAAACATACCTAGTCAAGAGATGAAATAGTTTAAAAGGGAAACATACCAAGAATTAGAAGCAAACTGAAAAATTATGGTAGATTTTATCACTTTCTAAAGCCTTGTTTTAAAATCAAGGCTTCTGGAGATCAATTCTATTCCCATGAAAACCAATTCTTTCATTTCAGCTCTTGCAGAGCTGTCAGATGTGCACAAAACACATGTGAAAATAATCCAGAACTTTTACTATAGGACACACTTTGGCATTTCAGTCCAAAATATTACACTTCCAATGACAGGTGAGCTGAATAACTTTTTCACTAATACCTCTTGAAATAATTCAGAAACTAACTCCTTGACATTAAAGAAATCTTCCTGTACAGGAAAAAAAGGCTGACAAGAACAAGTTATTTCTTGCTGGATATGGAAAAAGCTACCTTGTAGCTTTTGTTCTACCATGCACTCCTTCCATATCTGCTCACATCACTCACAGACAAAAAAAGCCGAAGGACAACAAAGAAAAAAATCCAAAGTAGTAAAACCTTAAAATAAATTTTAAAAAATAGACAACATTTTCCTTTACAATTTTTGCCATCACAAACCCATGCTGACCAGGCCTGATCACCTGGTTGGCCTGTACATGCCATATATAAACTATGCCCCTTTCATTTATCCACCTCACAAAGCCTGGAAGTCTTACTGCAGAAGAAAAAGAGACTGCAGCCTGATCTTCCTAAAACAATGTTAAAAACTTTCAGATATTTAAATATCTCTAAGATTTAAAGACTTCAATTATTAAAGGCCCACAGCTTACTACAGAACTCTATTTAACTGCATGTGTCCCTTTAGAGCAACAATAATTTTCTAAGCTGGAAAAAGATATGACTTGTGGTTTTTAAAAAAGAATCTTTATTTGAGAAAGTCTCCAAAACACCAAGTCAATAAATCATAATTCTATACTGAAAAGTTATTTAAGACGCAAGCTCTTTGCTTTATTTGCACCAGGCCAAGTGTATCACAACATCACTTTCTCACAGTTTTTTCAAGTCAACTAAACATCCCAAAGGGAGTTACCAGTCAGCTGTTGGTTTACACTTCTGGGTAAGGGCCTAGAAACTACTTAGATGGAGACAGAAAGGAAAGTTCTGTGTGTGAGACATTGTATGGATGCAAAATTAGTTTTAGTGAAAGTTTCAAACTCATGAGGAAAAAAAACCTTAAGTTGATCTACAAGAAGTATTTGTCCCTATTTATCCAGTAACTCAACTGAGAAGGCTCAAGAGTAGAGAATGTGAATGTGGTTCTGTAGTAAATGCTTCTTTCCCCAGAAGCAGACATGAGCCACAGTGAAGTGCCTTCAGCACAGGTGCTCAGTTCTTCCTTTCCATCTATTTTAACCTACACAAAGAGCTCAAGCCTTGAACATTTTCAGGGTTTTCTTCTACACAATAATAATTCTCTACAGCAGCCTCCAGATGAGCAATTTCATCTGCCCCATAGTCAGCTATGCTCTAATGCTGACTCTGAGATGGATTCAACGTCTCAAAGGATTTGAAAGGCCTAAGTTCACACTGATCAAGACTTCCAGAACTAAGACAATGGTAGGTATAAGGCAAAACTTATCCTTGCATCCTTTTCACCCTTAAAGCACACATTTCTTCCCAACTCATCCAAGGAGAAGATCAAACAGCAAATCAAACTGAGTATTCCTGGTGACTGCAGTTTCAGTCATACTGACTTGGATGCAGATGATGGCAAACCAGGTTTCTCTGGACGTTTTGGGTGCAGGAGCCCTGCTCTCAGTAAGCTGTTGGTCTTGCTTGGAGGAATAGGCTTCTTGGGTGGTACTTGAGGAGCTTGGGGCTTCAAAGGCTTCTGATCCAAAGCACCTTTTTCATCTGAAAAAGGAAGTCACATTTTAAAAACCCCATGTTGTCTAGAATTCTTACACTGCTAATCAGTTAGAAAGCACCTGCTGTCAGAAATGCCTTCTTTGAAGATCAAAATGAAAAATAGATAAGCAAGTGTCTTAAATGACACCTTATCAAAACACACAAACTACTTACCTGAGCTCAAAAAGATTTATCTGAGAGTAAGATAAATCTTCCAACTGACATGAAACAGTAGTAATAAATTATAGATTCACATTATGGCACTGCAAATGACAGCTAAGAACCAAAAAATCTTTGTACTGCTTTGTCTTTTCTACAAATTCCTTTGATTTCCTTTTAAAGAGGTAGAGTTTTTTATTTTGGTGTAACTAGACTTCTTACACACAAGCAGCATAATTTATCTATGGAAGAAGCGGGGAGAGAAATTATTTTTTATCTGAATAGTTGAATTTATTTTATCTAAAGTCTACCTTCCTACAAAAGACAGAAATTAAGTATGGACAATAATAATAAACAACAACAAAAAGTTGTATTTATTTGTTCAATGACTGCATGATCTAACTGAATCCTTTCCAGAGGAGCTGACAAACAGCACATGGAACACTGAAAAATTCAAGGTCTTGACAAGCAATATTTGAACAGGTTTTAACCAATGTGTCCTAACTCTACCCTGCTGGATAGCCAGAGCAAACCTTCTATTTTTCACTGTAAAACCATTTCACAGTTCAGTATACACAAAGTACTGAGTATTTTAAAAAATAATGGTTAGGTTACAGCAAAGGCTTACAGTTCTTTACAGTCACTGCCCTTATAGGGAAGTAAATCAGGAAACTGGGATGGAGAAAGTGACCTTCAGCTTTGATTCTCCCCTTGCTCCCCTCCTGCAATTTGCTTTGAAGCAAGTATTGATCTGGTGTAAAATGTTTACATATGCTATGGATCCGGGAGCAGGGCTGAGTATTTGCTTTAGCAAAGTGCCTGAACTGCCAGGACTGATTTCCTTAGGACAAGTCCTGCAGCCACTGAGCATCACTCCAACCTTAACACGGGAAGAAGCCAATGTTCTTTCACAGGAATATTGGGAAACAAAGAGATCCTAGAGATACTTCTGTCAAAAGCATTGCTCAGGGGCAGAACTGTCTTCCTGCTCTGGGACACTTGTACATCAGAAGGGGATATGAGCACCAAACAAACTGCCTGGCATCTCCTTGCAGCGTCTCTCAGCACGGAGCTGAAAAGGCAGGATGCTGAAGCAGTGGAAGGATTGGCCACACGGTGGGGCTGCCTGCCCTGAGTAAAGCAGCACTTCAGCAGCACAGCCACTCCTGCCTCCCCACCCAGTACACAACATTTCCAGCTTTAAACACCCAACACAGGCCAGGACTAACTGCAGATCAATTGGCTTTATCGAAGCCATGCTGAGCACAAGTTGAGAACTACCCCTTTTGCTTTTAAAAATAAGTGAGTTCATAAACAGGGCAGAAAAAAAATGCTCTCATCAAACCCTATTCCTGAACTCTCATCTGCCAGTTCTGCCTTCTAATACTCCCACTCAAAATCTGAATATAAAAAATGTCTATAGCTAAGTGGAATAAGTGAATACCAAAGGCCAAAGTTCACCATGAGCACAGAAACTGGCATTTCTGCTGGACAAAATGACAGGTCTTTTTTGGATTTTGCTCCTCAATGAAAAAGAGTGCTGGCTAGAAATGAAGAGTTTAGTAAGGGAAATAAAAGATACAAATCTGACGACATTTACACTGGAAAAAAATTTCTACATGATGCCACTAAGTGTCTTTCACTATAAATACAGAAATACTCACAAAAACTCTACTTTTAATTTTTGATCAATTTTTGATTGCAATTAAAGGCAGATTTATTAGTCTCCCAATAGTAATAAAAACGACATGAGAGATGCTCCATTAATTTTTTTTTCTGAAAACTAATTACAGAACAACTTCATACTTAATGGGTTTAGTTACTAGTATTAACAAGGCTATTTTTCCACAAGTACAAGTGCATTGATTAATGAGCATATATTCCAGTAAAACACTAGTGCTATCTAAAAAAGTATTTTTTATGACCTGATCTGCAACCAAATACATAACAAATTTTTCCTCCTTCATTTCCTGTAGCTCAGTAAAGAAGAGTTTTGCAGAAGATTTCACATTCTTATGTTTTTTGGATGATGTCACTCAATATATTTTCCTATATTCCTCCATGAACAGTTGAGCTCAACTATGCAAAGATTAACACTTTAGTCCAAACAGAACCAATTTAAAATTAAACTAGCTTCAGTTTAGAAGAACGTGGAAGGAGCCAGGTCATCAACATTTCTGGAATCATACAGTTGATCTCAATTCACACCTGAAGATATCTCTCCAACAGATAAAAATTACTTGTTTGTTCGCATACAGAAGAAACAGAATTGACTTTAACAAGTGTTTTTCATATTCAATACCTGAGAAGGTGCCTTGTTAAAACGGGGGTAATAAAAACTGCCCAAAGAAGCCAAGACACCCATCAGCAGCCTCACTGGCAGAAATGCTGGTCAGACACAGTTTGCCACTCACAGGACAGAGTGGTTTTGTAATTTGGTTAAGCTGCAGGAACATCAGGATTTCTCCTGCAAGGCTGAACCAAGACATTTGTTTAAACTTCTCACTTTTAAACACAATCAAACACTTTCACTTGGCAAGTTTTTCAGTCATGGAGAAAAGCCTTTTAGAATCTGTTTAGGTGACAATAGTAGCTTTGCCTCTGGAAAAAAGTGTCCTTAAATTTTAAGAATAAAGCAGTAAATGTCTCCAAATTCAGTGGAACTTGAAAATATGGAATACAGCAAGAATTAACAGGACAAGAAATCTCTGAATATTGTGACTGTAACATCTACCTAAGGAGTCTTGTATCTGTTCTGTGCAGCTCTTTCAAAATACTTTTGATCAGACTGATTTCTGCAGCAATTAACCTTTCCCTTTCTAATAACTGACTACTGCTGCTCAAAACTGCAGCCACTGTCACAGAACTACTCCTTCAGGAATTTAATAGTAACTATGTTACTGTGCAGTGCAATAACCAATCTTCAGAATGCAATGCAGTAACAAGAAACAAACTTAAAATAGAGTTTAGCAGTTCCTCTAACCACTCCAAAGATATTCCTGTAACATCACAGACATGACAATCTCAGTAGAATGTATCAAGGGAGTTTGTATAATGGCTCCTGAGCAGAGAGCCTATTGCCAGAGCAGCCAAGTCACCATGAAGAAAACTGTCCTTACCTTTTTCTTCAGTCCTCAAAGAAAGGAATTTCTTCTCTCCAGTTGGCAATTCAGGTCTTGCAGCTGAATGCAAAAGCAAACCATAGACATTTCTCAAAGAGCTTTAATTATCCTGGTCACTGACTAAAAATAAGACTCATGCCAAGTTGTGTCTTCTCTTTTGCAAGGTGTGTGATACCATTTATAAACACCCAAGCCCAGGAAATGGTGAGCCATTGTTAAAATGTTCCCAAAGTAGGTTCCATCATAATTTTAAAAATATACAGCAACAGCAAAGTATATAAAGTATAAAAAGTAACCTCAAAGTGTGACTACAGCTGCATTACTAGGAAATAAAAAACAACTTCTAAATTTTCTTTTGAAGTCATGCACTGCTTCTGAAATTTAGTATTTTCTCAGACCATGATAGATGTACTACATACCTGGACTTTTAACTGGAGGTGGAGGTTTCTTTGGCTTCTGCAAATGAAGAGGGAAAAAACCAAAGTCAAACAAGCAAGCAAACAGATATTCTCTGTATCCAAGGCAGTCTCATTTGTGTTTTGTTGTGCATACTGTAACGTGGAGTTTGTTTACTAGCTGATTTCAAAGTATTTCACAAAGGAGGCAATCAATTCAGACAGGAAACACAAAGACTTGGAACAAATCCTCTGATATCTCCCAGACAACCAGTTACAAAAACTCATGTCTGTTCAAATGAAACCAGTGCTTCAGCAATGTGAATAAATAGAAGGGAAAAAAACCCCTACAACCCAATAATTTCATCTTTTTTAGTCCAAAGAATCGCTCTGATCACATTCATTTTAATTTCAATATGTAAAACTCAATCTCAGTTAGTACAATGCCAGTTTAAAAGAGTAAAACACAATTTTTTGAATCAAAAATGATCACTTTCACTAAAAACAGATTTCTAAATTAAGTATCAGAGGAATGGCTTCAATTAATTGACTTGCAAATGACAAGTGTAAGAAAAAACAAATAGATGCTGGCAGCATTTGTCTCAAAGACTGCAGTAACAAGAAAAACATTGATTTAAGCTCCCTTATCATTATATTTAAGTAGGAAAGATGGACAAACTACACCAGCCATTAAAAATGCACGAAGTATTACAATGCAACAGTTTGTATATTGAAATTACTATTTTGAAACAGTCATTCATCACTTTCTGATACTCCTGAAGTTGAATCTCTCTCCTCCTAAAAGGAGAGTGGCACCTCTCAGGAGAGATCTCAACCACCCATCCTCGGAATGTGATTCATTAAATTGCTTTTGAAGAGGGGCCTTTCTGGTTGTACTAAGGACAAGATTCCCTGATAAAATGATACAAAAGCCTACAAAACCACTTGTTCTTCACACAGGTACTACTGAAAGCATACAGGCTCAGTCTAACACAACCCCTCCAAACACGCCTCGCAGTGGGTATTTTTAAAACAGTTGCCATGGATAGATTTCACTTCTGTGCCCCTACAGCTATTGAATAAGCTCTTTTTAATGCAGTAAGATTTTATTCTAACATGTGAAATGTAATTAAGCAAGCAGGAGAACCCATATTCAATTTCTTTCTCTGGTTTCAGAGGACACAAAAGTGAGTGAATCTAAGTAACAAGATTCTATTTTCTTTCTTCCCCAAAAAAGTAATTACATTATCCAGCTGTGCAGCATTGTTGCCTATACCAAGAGCAATTAAACAGAGCTCAGCATCAACTTGCCATTATGCAGCTCTGCTCTGGGTTTTTATGAAGTCAGTATCAAATAGCTGATTATGATCACCAGCCATCCAATGCCTTGAACCTCAAAGCTGCACAGTGCAAGGTGAATCCCTGTGCTGAGACACTGCACACAAAGCAGAATAAAGGATCAAAGCAGGGAAATGCTGCTTAGGGTAAAAGAATGGGTTTTCCCTTCCTCTCTGTAGGAAACAACTCTGTGTTGTGAAACAGCAACCCTACACACCCTCCCTTCTTGTATTTTATGGCATTTATGCAGCCCTTGCACAGCTGAGAATCCATCTGAAAAGAAAATTCTGACTGGGGGCACATAGGTTTCTGTGTATGTGAGGCAACCCAGGATAAATTATAAATTAATAACTCCTGATCTTGAGCTGAATTCATTCCACCTGGGGTTGATTTACATTTGGGATATTAACACAATGTATTGTGTTATTTGTACTTGTTACTTCAATGTATTGATACATCTGGGAATTAACACAAACATCTTTGCTACACAAACGTGACAGAACCAAAACATCACACTAATCTCAACAAAAAAAACTTTGTAAAACGAGGAGCAAAATTGTAAGACCATTGAGTACCACATGAAAACATGAATTTCTACAACTTGGTACACAAGACAGTGAAAAAATATTTCTAAATCCCACTCCAAAAATATTCTTGTACTGCAGCCTACTGTAAGTTTTGACACGGAAAAATCCCAGTTAGATCCAGAGGGGTCACTCAGCATTTTGTAATTACACTCACTTAAGGACTTGACATGGAAAAAACCAACAGCTTATCTCCTTTCTAAACAGTAAGGGTTTAGTTCAGTAATCAGTAACATGTAACACCATGCTATCAGAACTACACCCTTTTCTAAATGACCTGATCATCCACATTAATTAATCTCAAAAAATACGTCTCACTTTAGTATTTATGGACAAGTTAAACACAAAGATTAACCTTTTCGTCCTTCTTCTTTTATACAACTAGGTAAAGTTAAAACTGCCACAATTGTAATATTTTAAGCAGCATAATGTGCTGTGACCTCTTTTATTCTCTGCATTTTCAATAGTTCCTTGTGATACTAAACAACAGGTGTAAGAACTTACAGGGAAGTCTTTATCAGACTCTTGTATCTGAACAGCAAAGTTATCTGGGAAGACTCCTTCTTTACCATTGAGCTCTCCTCTCCACCAGCCTGGCTCTCCAGTGTCCTAAAATAAACAACAGGTCACTTCAACCAATATTTACTTCTTCCCCAGAACAGATACAGTTACACAACAACTTCTTCCCTTTTACACACAACATAAAGTAATTGCTTGTCAGAAACTGGCCAACTTAACAAGGGGAAACAGCTACAGATCACATCAGGTTTGGTCAGTTTTTATTTGTTTTCTAAAACGCAGGATTAAATTATATTACATCATATAAGATAAGGGTATAAGGATAAGATCTGCAAAGGGAAGGAAAGTACATAAACCCAGTTAAGACCTAACACATGACATTTGAGCTTCTCAGCTTCCTTGACCAGCAAGTTATTCAGTAAATACTTCAAATGTTATTGGCGTGACGCACAATTCTACTAAATAAAAGTGATTCTGATGTGATGGATCAGCTCCACTGGTCTGAAAAGGATGAAGAAGCAAAGAATATACCCCACTGAGAGAAAAAATAACCATACTACAACAGAAGAAAATAAAATATTGGATAATGAATTTAGTAGCAGGGAAGTCCATTACAGGATGTTACTGGATCCAGGCCTTTGTCCATAACAGAAAGTATGATGTTCTATTTTACCAGCGTAAATAACAGCTTTCCTCTGTGCCTCAGATCCAAAAAAATCACAGAAGCCCACAATGATTTGGGTTGGAAGGGAACTGAAAGATCATCCAGTTCCAAACTCCAGCCATGGGCAGGGATGCCACTCAGTCTGGACAATCCTTCTTAGCTCCACGTTGGACCAGTGTGTGCTTGGGATAAATTGGTTTAAAAAGACAGAGAGGCAAGAGACTGAGGGAGATGGAGCAAGGGTTGCTGCGTTTACTAAGGGGCCTTCCATAACTACTCTTTTCCACTGTACCTATGATCAAGGATGCTCATAATATAAATTATTTAATTCCATAAAACTAGAATTTTAATAAAGAAAAATGTGTTAAGTTTCCTTCTGCAACTGAGCGAAAGTTGAAGATGAAACTTTTCACTTTTTTAGGAAAATCATTATTCCTTAATATAGCAAGCATATAAACTAACAGAAGACTGCAGAATAGTGCAGAGACATTAAGTATGGGCAGGTTTATTTCCTGTTTAGAACTATTTTTGCAACAAAATGACCTATCAAAAAGGTGCTTTGAGAATTCAATGAGAACATTCAACTAAATAATCATGTTTCTCTTACAGACAGAAGGTGTCACTAATTTGTCTGGTTATCCTGAATCACCACAGAAAAAGAACTGTTTCTGAAAAAGGGGCTGTTTGCAAAGCTTTTCCCATTTCCTCACTGAAAAGGCATTTGGTACTGAGTGTACCCTCATCCCACTGGCCTTTGAGGACTCCAAGATAACCTCCTGCTCTGGAACCATCTTTGAAGTCATCTCTATCTCCATCAAGTACAGAAGCAGAGAGTTGACTCTCACAGGAGAGAAATCAGTCTACAGGAATATCCACTCCAACAGACCTTCCTTGTTCTCAATTCATACACAATCTCCCTGTACAAAATTCACCACAGCCATACACATGGTCAGAGCAGACCAACCTTTCTTACCTTACTGATTATTTGAATGATCTCGCCTTCTTTAAAGCTGAGCTCATCATTTGAGCCATCATAGGAAAATATTGTCCTGCAATATTCCTTGGCTGGAACAGAGGAGCACAATTAATCTGGATACCATGGGCAGTAACATTCATTATAACAGCTTATGCTAAGAGCTGAGAAATTCACACTATAATCACACTTTCCTTCCTGACCAGCCACCTGAGACTGCTTTCTGAATGTTCAAATCACAGGAAAAATAAGATTATATATTTATTGAGCAAAGGAAATTAATCTTTGAGAAGTTAGAAGTATAAGCCCCAAAACAATTTTTTCCACAACAGCAACTTAATTCGAGCTCTCTGATTTCAGGAGAAAAGAGGCATTAAAAGTGTAACAGTTAAAACTGTAAGAGCCCATCTAACCCCCCATAGCATTTATACATTCAATTTTGAGCTACTTTACACAAAAATGGTTTCAAGTTTATCAGAGTTTATACGTATGTTCTCAAAATTGATCTAATTGCTAAATTTGCAATCCTAATTAAATACAGGCAGTTGTTTTCAAGTGACATCTTTATTAACATGTACAACTACAGAAATTTCAAGTAGCAGACTTCAGTAATTGTGTAGTGAAACCAAGTAACCTTAGCAAAGGCATTCCTTGGCTAAGCACCTGAAACCAGAGCTCATCTGAGCCATCAACTCGGCCACAGCCTCTTCTGCAAAAGCAGAAAGAATAACTCTTTTCTTTCCATTTGGTACAGTTCAAAACTAATCCATTTAAAATTGTAGTCACAACTGAAAAATCAAGAGGATTTGTTTTCCTTTCCCACACTGGCACAAAAACAACCATGAGAAAGGCCAAAATAAACAAACATAGACTTTTTAACCCCAGGACATTTAAAATAATTTAGTAGATAAAAAGGTTGGATTTCTGTGTCTGACACACTAAGAAAGAGGAAGAAAACAAAAAGGACTCTTTAGGTGCTGCCATAACCTATCAGGTGTTTGGCACTAACACCACAATGAGCAGCTGCTTCATCCTCCAGTCAAAGCAGCACACCCTCAAGTCACAGAATCACAGAACCATCTGCAATTCTTAATGACAGCTTTTGCTGGGTGGTAAGAGAATAAATCAGTTGCAGTCAAACCTTTTTGCTGCTGTATTTTGTTTTACCAAGATACACATCTTTAGTTTAAAAATGCACAAATTGTATTCACAAATAAAAACCAATGATAACCACTACGTTAAAATGCCAAAGTATGCCAAGATTAAAGAGATAATACATAGAGATATATGTATGTATGTACATAGATATGTAACCACATGAGCAATCTTAAATACTTGCATTATTTTGATGTCTTATCTAGTAATCAAAAATGTTCAGCCACAGCCTTCATTGTGGTTCATGAAGAATTACAGAAACATAAGAACCACATCAAAGAGATGAATGTTTAAATCGAGGTCCAAAGCCCAAAATTCATATTGGCTCTAAAAAACACTACAACAGGTATGCTACAAATATCTATCAAATATGAGGATTTTATCAGTAGTCATGAGTGACTGTAATTCATTCCACACGATCCTGATTGGGTGACAATACATGCATTTCCTTACTGCCTGGGGAGTTGACCAGCATAACCCTTCACCTCCTCTCCTCCTCCAAGCACTTCTCTCCTCCTCACACAGACCGAGTCCCAGAGCAGACAAAAAGCAGTGCCAGAAAGGGGATACTTCACTGTGCCAGCTGCCAGGAAGGCTGGAGACAGGGAGCCCTGCACCCTGCCCAGGTGCCCACGTGCCAGGCTGTGAACCCCAGCATCAGCACCACCAGGAAACCCAGACATGAGTTAGTACAACTTCCCCTTCAGCATCTTATTTTGTGAGCCTGGTATTCTGCCAGTTGTTAAGTTTAAGAAAGACTCCAGTTTAACTTCACAGCATTTAAACTTCAGTAAATGTTTTTAAAAGAACTTAGTTTAAAGTAAGCCTTTTCCAAAGTCTCAAGACTAGCAATAGAATAGCAGGAATCATAGATATTGTATCCTAACATGACTGGGGGAAAGAGGGGTCAAATTGTGATTATTTTACTTTTTAAAGAAAATATTTTTACATACTTGCACCAGAGGCCAAAACAAGCTTTCAAAACCACAAGAACTTCACTGCAAAAAAAGGCACCCTAGCCTAAATATGTCAGAGATCTCTGTTTATCTGCTAACAGAGGAACACACATTATTTGAAAACCTGAGGATGACATCCTCAAAACTGACGATGAGCTACAAACTACACTATGGTCTATACTTAAATAAAACACTAAGGAAGGAAAACAAGCTTTTTTCCTAAGGTTTAAGATGTTCTTATCTGGTGTCTATAGGTATTACCTACTGATGTTCTCCTACAGCCTCTACTACTGTCATATTTAAGCTCCTCTCTGATATGTTTGTTTCTCTGGGAATGAGACTCAGCAAGGCTACAGGACTAGTCCAACTTCCATGCTTTTAGCATGAGATGCACCTGAAACTATGAAAGGAACTAAATACTGAATGTTTTGGGTGTCCAGCATTAAATGTTGGGTTTTTTTTCTAGGCAGAGTTAATTTTTATGCAAAGTTTTAGACAAGTCGAATTTCACAATGCCCAGGGCTACACACTGTCTTGCTGGTTCTTAGAGCAATAGCACTGGAATGGTTTAAAAGCAAGATGTCACAGTTTTCTTATTTCTGTGAATTATGTATTCCATAGGAAACAGCACACCAAAATAAAGTATTTCCACATAAAACAAAAATATACTTAAAATTACAATACAGAAGTTGATGAAATGTCTGCTCTGGAACCAGGGAAATGAGCAGTCTACACATCACATAATCAAAGTTAATTTTTCATGCGGGGTTGGCACTCCCACAAGATGTTTTGGGTTGGCTTAAAAAATCTCTCTCTTGATAAAGCTGTGCAATTTGGCAGTTAAATGAAGTCATAAATTCTTAAGAGATAATAAAAAAAAGAAAAATAAAGAAAAAGTATAAACAGAACAACAATGGAACTAGATTACCAAGGGAACAGACCCCAACACAACATAAACACCAACTTTCTGATGCAGACTGTCACCTCCACAGAAAATCCTGAGCCTAAAAAGGAACTTGTGTAACCCTTGGACAGAGATTGTGCTGGGACACTGCTCCATGGAAATCAGTCTCCACCATCCCATCAGAATAAAACCAGGCAGAAAGTAAATCCCTTTCAACATGTCAATAGAAAATTACTGCAAAAGGACTGTTGCAATGAAAGTTCCTACTCCAGCCTTATTCTGAGAGACAACCCTACAAACGTTTTTGATTCTTTTCCTACAGAAATGTAAGCAAAAATTCCTTTAGACTTTTTTGCACTCCTCTAAGGTACAGAACATTACACAAAACTCCAGTACAGGCAGACGTTTTAGATTTTAACACAAAAAAAATTGACAACCAAATAGTTCATAAGAAAGTACTACCAGATGTAAATAACTATCAGCCTTACCTTTTGGTTTACTTTCAGCTTCTGGTTTTATTACTTCAGGTGTGTTTTCAGTTTTTGTTATACTGGGAAAATGAATTAACTTTGTTCCAGAAGGATGGTTAGGTAATGGCTGTATGAAGGGAAAAGAACTTTGTGAACAAAAATTCTTTAGAGTTTTGTTTTTGATTAGGCTACAGAACACACTGAATTTTTCATTAGCTGAGATGATGAAAATTACCATCTTCGAGAGATTTAATGAGCTTTCCCACTAAGCACTTAGCTTACTGTATTTACTTCATTACAGACACTGCAATTAGAGTTTGTCTAGAGATTGAAGACAGAGCACAGCTTTCAAACTGGAAGCTGATCTCAGGATATGGCCAAATACACTTCAGCAATTGTATTTCAGCTGTTCCAGGTGTTACTCTCCCATTAGCCTGAATATTGCCTCCTCCAGCAGATAATAGAAGCAGTTATTTAACAGCTCTGCTCAGAGTAACTCACTGGCCATGCTTACTTTGCACTGGAATAAGGCAGGGATATTCAGCAGCCATACACCACCTCAGACAAGCAGTTCTAAACTACTCAGACAAATGCAAGAGAACATGAAAACCCACTCCAGCTTCCCTTCACTCTCAGCAATTTGTACAGAACAGGTTAAGTGTCACTAGAGATTTCTCCTAAATGAAAAAACAAAGAGGCATTGCCACAAGTTTCAGAGTTAACATCTAACCAAAATAAATTACAAAATATTTCATTTTTCCCCTCAGAAACTTACTGAGCTGCCAGGCAGATTCCGACAGCTTCAGCTGCATCCACTTCTTCACACCCAAAGAGCTACAAGCACAGAATATGATCTTACAGTCACATTACCTGAGCAGCCCTAACAGCATTACAGATGTCAAAAATCCCACCACGTTTAGTTACTCTGCTCATTTTCATCTACAGTTCAACCTTGCAGATCTTCTACTGTCAGAGAAACTGGATTTACTCTCCTTAGAACCAGACAATGACTGTAGGCTAGTGCTTGGTGCCTCTGACATACCATAGAGGAAGCCAAGGTCACTTGGGATGTTCCTGCAGTACCTATGCAATTTAACTCTCTCCAGAATGGTATATGAAGGAAGCACTAAAATAATCCTACTCTGAGATTAAACACCTCCAGCATGGAAATAGTCCTCTGCATTTCCCCCTTTCAAAATAAAATGCAATTAGGAGTGAGAGAGGATGTTTGGGCAGACAGGGTATAAATAGCCTGAGGCCAGGCTGGAAGAGCTGGAATGATCTCCTGCAGCAGCACACACACTCTTGGGCACTTGGGATCCATCAGTGCTCAGCCTTCCTCTGTTGAACAGTCTGAATTTTCCAAGAGAAAAGAGCCCTCTCTCCTCTACACAGCCTTTTTTTTTTCCCTACTGTCTTAAAAGACTGACAGTGCTCCCCCAGCATTTCATCAGCTAACCCCAAAGCTAGTTAAGCACAAATCCAAGGAAGCCATCTATTTTCACTAGAGTTTCATGAGAATTATCTGCCTTGGGCCCTCCATGCTGTTCTGTAGGCCTGTCCACCTTTGGGATGACTTTGGCAACAAGTGTAAGTGGAATATTAAGCGCTAAACTAAAATGTTTATTTCTCTGACATTAAGCTATGCAAAACTGTTTTTTCACTTAATTTCCTCTCTTGATGAGAAATGACCTACAAGACCTTTCCAGACAGGCCAACCAAAACTGCACAGCACCAGCATATTTTATTGCTTATACACAGTCAAATAGAACAAATTCAAAAGGTCTGAGCAGACTCTTCATATTAATTGCACAAGTTTGGATAGGCTCTTGATATTCCCAAGTGACAAGGTAGACAGGAGGGAAGCACCCTTTTGAATGATCAATCTCATGACAGGAAAGGAAATTGCAAGCTAGGTCCTGAAAACCTACTCCACCAGCATTCACGTGAAGATGCAGTGATCACAGACTGCCACGTCAAGGGACAAAGGAGAGGAATGAGGAGAATCCATGTGACTTCACAGAATCCCAGAAAAGTTTGAGTTGGAAGGGACCTTCAATGACCATCCAAGTCCAGCTGTCTGCCATGAGCACAGACACCTCCCACAAAACCAGGCTGCTCAAAGCCCCATCCAGTTTGGCCTTGAACAATTCCAAAGATGCTGTAACCATAACTTGTGTGAGCAACCTGTTCCAGCATCCACTTCCCCCACCATGAAGAACATCCTCCTCTCCCCTCTTTTCTTCCTAAGTCTCCCCTCCTTCAGTTTAAGCCATTGACCCTGGTCCTGTCATTACAGACTTCAGTAAAAAGTCTCTCTCCATCTATATCTGTCTATATACTGAAAGGTTGCAGGAAGGTCTGCCAAGGACCTTCTTTTCTAAACAACACCTCCTTTAGGAGGCAACATTCCCCAAGCTTTAAACAGAAGCAAACACACTTGCAACTTTTCCAAATAACCTGATGCTCTAACCAGACCAGAAACAAACACTACACACATCATCCACTGCTCTGAGCACTGCTATCTGTTGAGGGAAAACACATTCAAGGAAGCCTCTGACCCTCCCTCTTCCCAAGGACTCATCTCACTTTTTCCTCCACACCATTACAATTATTACCACAGCAGAGGTAAACAAACCACTCACCAAAACAGCATTAATGACCATAACCCACAAACAAAAATCAAAATGGGCCAAGGCTTTGAAAACTTGCTTGATCACCTGACTCAAAACTGAAACTCTGGACTACCTCAGCTGCCTTTAATTTATTAAAAACTGAAAATCCATATATAAGCTCTTGAAATAATAAGCTCAAGTTGAAGGACTGAGCTTTGTTGCTGTGCTTCCAAGGGGTAAGAGCGCTCTTGAGTTCAGATCAAAATAAAATTCAAACAAAGAATAAAAGTGCTCTTTTTCCCCACTCGCTCACAAAAATATGGAAGAAAGAAAATGCAGAATCCTAGAGCTGCATTTTTCAGGCTTACACAGCCAGTAATTTATGAAGCCAGAAGCTTGGCAGCACTCACTGCAGGTGATGGCAGTTGACACCTCAAACAGCAATCTCAACATCCACCAAAACTTGAGGAAAAAACCCCAAATAAAGCAAAACACAAAGAAATGCCAAAATATTCCTTGTTTTAAAACACAAATTTAACTTGCATAGGAAGACTTAATTTTCTCCCAGACTATATATAAAGTCTGTTACAAAGTGAATTATGAGGGACCTCACACTGCAGATGTTTGAGATGTCATTGTGTCTTTCACCACATGGCTCTGAAATGAAAATTTACGTATCAGCTTGGTTTTCAGTCTCTAATTTGAATAGACCTTTTGGAATCAATGTTAAATACAACCTACTGTGAAACAAATCTGAGGAGATTTGTTTTGTTTTATAGGCAAGAGCCCTATGAGAGGATAATGGTCAGACTCAACATCGCCTAAATTATTTTTAAAGGAAACCCCAAAAGAACAGTATGTACCACTACAAACCTTATCTTGTTTTTTATCTTCTGATTCATTACTGGATAATCTTGTTTTAAGTTTTACTGAGCCTTCCTTAAAGATATCTCCAAACCCAACACCTCGGATTTTCTTTGGCTGTGCCGGTCCCAATGCAGGTTCACTCCCATTTCCTGGAGAGGTCACAGGTGAGGTAGGACTATTGAAAACAGGCTCTGAAGATAAAATAAAAAAGGGAAAGCTATTTTAAAAGCTGAAATTATTTATTTGCTCTTCTGGGAAAAAAGTGGAAGCACCACAGCTTCGTGCACTGCTACTGATAAAGAGCTTTTCTAGGAACACCACTGTAGCTGTAACAGCTCACATTTGCTCTCATTTTATATTTAATATAAGACCAACTTAGATCACACCAGTTTTGCCCTCATTACTCTGGCAACTAAGTCAACAGCTCACTAATATGCTTGCTACTTCAATTAGCACTCAGGCTCCACAGCCTGTTAACATCAGTGTTTTCCATTAGTTTTATGGAATGCTGCTTACACACTCTGAAAATGGCATTTTAGTGCAACATTTAAAAGCTTCTCATTTGACCAGCTACAGCCACAGAAAGCGATAATCAATAAAGGTCCATAATGAATGCAAACATGTTTCAACTGCCACAGAAAAACACAGTGTATTTCAGTGGCAGAGTGATGCCTCTCAAGGAACCAAAGTGACATTTTCCTATTGTACAAAATGCTCCAAGCATTAAAACCAGATATAGTTGCTGGAAAGTAATCACTGCTGGATAATTCAACTATTTACAATTCTTATAATCTTTCAGATTCAAGGGACAGCATTTATCTACCCCCCAGAAATATATTTCAGAGAATAACTTAATTTTGTTGCTAAGAGCTTTGCAACTTTTCTTTTTTAAGTTTTTTAATTATGGTCAGATCTCTTAAAGCCCACAAATTAGTATACATAGGCAAGTAATTTCTGCATGCAGAATTCCAGGAGACAGTCATGTGAAAACAGACAGCTTTTATAAAACAAAGTCAAAACAGACTCCACATCTTTTAGCCTTTAGATCAAGCTCTTTTCAGCCCATGCAGGCCTGTGAACTGCAACAAAGATTAAAGCCTCTTCCTTCTATCATAAATCTAAGATATTTTAATGGTACTGTGAAGCTAAGTTGCTCTTGACTTCAGCTGCTCACCTTTTGTCTACCCAGACACTCTTCATTTAGTTATATCCCCCTCAGATATCTCATAGGAGAGATAAACATCCCATTGATGGGCAAAGTCCTTTGAATGACCACAGCTAGTGAAAGAGGAAGTTACTGTTTCCCAAGAGTGAGGAGGGAACCAAAAGATACTCCTGACCCTGACTGTAAAAACACTGAGCATTAAATACAACCCCTGGGGGATGGGGGGCTGAACACACCAACTTGTTAGATACTGACAGAAAGTACAATTACTTCAAATTACTGTGCAGTGTCACTGATCTCAGTATTCAGGAATTAAGACCAACACATACCCATTTGTAAATTCACTGCACCAGACCCCACTAAACTCAGGGAACTTGACCTCCAAGGAACAGCCACTGAGCTATTTGGGACTGCTCAAGTCAAACTCTTGTTTTATGCTACTGCGACTTACATGATTTCCAAAAAAAATTCCAAGCCAAGCTCTTCCCTATGTGTGAGCAGGCCTTTGTTTGAAGCAATCAGTACTGGACATCATGTAAATGAGGATGCACATTACCACAAGGTAAAAAAAAAAAAAAGTAATCTGTTTTCCTTGAACATTACACCACTGTCTTTTAAAAATCAATTAACTCCTGCTATGATGTTCCCAAAAAACATTCCTGTTCCAGCAATACCATACCACAAGTCCCCTTCAAACTGATCTTCATGGACTGAAATGTTTCCAAAGTGCATTTTCAAGGGAACAGAGAATTGCCTGTAAAGCACAGACCTGGCTGCACCACAGCTACTGTCCAGCCACAGAGCATCTGCTTCTGCCCCAGCTATACAGTCATAGCCAGAAAAGGACATTCAAATGTAAATTCTGCCTTAAAAACATCATCTTGTTAGATTAAAACATAATCTAAGGCCTAAGAAGCGAAGGTCTCCTTCCCTGGACTCATTTTAAGTTGAGACTCTCCACACTGTTTTGATTCTCAAATGACTTGGTTGAACACTTAAATTTGCTGTTTTAGAGAGCTTATGTCTGTAAGAATAAGACAGAAAAAAGCTACTAAACAAAAGAATAATTTTTTATACAATTCTAAAAAATATCTACTTTGAATATGATAAAATTTCTAGTGATAAAATGTAGAACACATCTGCAAGATTAAGACCTTGACTGCAATTTTATTATGAGTGAAGTTGGAGCAGACAGGTCTCTTTATAATCAGCATCAACATTTTCTAGAAAGAAATTGAAACTCCATTCTTAGGAAGATTGAATTCTTTACAACCTTGTTGTACTTTAACCATAATACTTCCAGATTATACCAGAAATCAAAAATGACTTTGCTGAGAGTTTGCAACAAACAGAACACTACCTGTGTCATCCAGAGCATCCTGTGTTTCTCCATCATCCGTTGATTCCAATTCTTTCACAAAGTTTGAAGGAAACATCCCTGCCTTGCCATTCAGTATTCCACTCCACCATCCTTCTTCTACCTGTATAGAAATGTTTTGCATATTACCAATGGAGTAAAAGGAAATTCCTATCAATTCCATACAAACTCTACAACCAACTTTGGGGAAAGTTCAAATCATCATGATTTCTTTATAAAGAAACCTACAAAAGATGCAGAAGCATTAGCCAAAAAGAAAAGCAAGAAATCAATTTAATGTTACTTGTATCACTACAGTAATGATCCTAGAAGAGGAGATAACCCCCACACCAGTTAATCCTGAAAAGCAGCAAAATGTTCATCAAATTTCTCAAGACAGAATAAGAGGCATTGAACATTTAACACAACAAGAAAGTCTTAAACTGCTCATGAAACACAGATGAAACTTTGAGTCTGTGCGTCCATGGAAATTTTTGTCTGTTCTTGCTGTCATCTCTCTTTTCCTCTGTCTTGTCCAGTTTCCACCAGTCCTGCTCCCACTGGCCTCATATCCACAGGGCAGCTTCACATAATTTCCATCAAAAGACAAGTTTCAAAGACAAAATTTCTACAGATAATGTTGGGTGGTGTTGCCCTCAGTTTTCTTGATTTCGAGTGTTTGGAATCTTGCAAGCAGATTCTCAGGCAGCTTCAAGAAAACAATGTTTATTTTTTGAAATTATCTATTGTTTACATTTTTGTTTACATTTAGATAATTTCTAAAAATATACATCGTTTTCTTGAAGCTGTCTGAGAATCTGCTTGCAAGATTCCAAACACTCGAAATCAAGAAAACTGAGGGCAACAGGGTGGAACAGAGTAAAGGACATCAGAGTAATGAAAAACTAAGCTGTCCATTCCTTCTAGCAAGAGGCTGAACAGCACAGCCTGGCCCTACATGTGCCACGAAGGCAGGGACCTGCCCGTCAGAGCTGACCAATGTTACCAAGTCCATGAGAATTTTGTAGTGGCACACAGCTGTCCAAAGGCTAGAACTGTAATAGAAAGTTTATCAGGAATACCCCACATGGTCTAAAGCAGAACAAGCAAAAGCTGGGCAGGAAGAGGTGACGGGGTAAAATGGTGCCAAAGGACTAAGAATTGTGCTTTTCGAATTTATGAACACTTTTCAAAATGTCTTAAATAAATTCAGTCCATTTAACTAATGAGTACTAGCTAAAAACTACAATTAAGATAAATTTTCAGAATCTTTTATTTAAGTTGCCCTGTTTTGAGGATGGAAAGCTGTTTTTAAGAAAAATAAGCAAGAGGAAAAGAAAAAAGCAAACCCAGCAGCAGCTGTTTGCATTATCTTTTTTTAGCCTGGCTTTGTAGGTCACTACGCCTGACACACAGGCACAGTTTTTAAATGCCAGCCCACCTCCAGGCAAGCAGAGCCCAAGCAGAACCTGGCAGCTGCAGACACAGGCAATGAAAAAATGAAAAAAGCATTGTTGTTTTTAAAGGCATCCTGGTGCAAAAATACAGCTTTGCTGTGGATGGTTCAAACTCAGAGACTGTCCCTCTGATATAAATTTTAAGCACAGATTACTGGCAAGTGCTGCCCAGCCTCTGGCACCTCAGGCTTTATGGAACACATCACAGAAAACTAAGATACAAATGCTTTGACAAACCCACATCACTCACTCAGGAGCCATGAGAAAGGGATTTTTAATGGTTATGATACAGAAAGCTACTTGAGCATCCATTTATTCTTCTGCCAAGAGATGTGGTCAGCAAAGCACTTTACAGCAAAGCAATGCAATGCCAACTCAGAGGCGCTCAGGAACAAACCCAAAATGTCTTGGGCACATTCACTTCAGCCTCCTCACCATCCTGCCTTTATATAAATCCCTGACTATACACAAACTGTATTGCCAAAAAAAGTTTCTTTCATCAACATTAAGACACAGGTTAAAGAAGTTCTCCATGCATTGGTGGAGAACATCTGCACATCTGTTAGCAGCAGCAACACAGATGACAATTTCATAACCCTTCTCTTCCATTCCAAAATATTATCATATGGTCCAATTTCCACAAGAGGGAGGTACAGCTCTGGTACACACACCAGAACATTTTTTCAGTGTAAATGCCATTGATTTATTTCTATGAAAAACTCAGACTTCTAAAGAAAAAATGAGGAAGAAGGCTGAAATAAGCAGCTTTACCAATCTGGTTTGGTTTCTTTTTTACTAAAAACTTCCCTAATGATGTTACATGAAATTTTACTTCGCTTGAAAAAACAGTATGCAAATACTAAAAATATAATGCCATAAAAATAAATCTGCTATTTAGTGCTGCTCCTGACAGGAGAGAGGGGAAGATAAAAAGGACAAACAGAGGTTTTCATCAGTGCACAGTCATCACGTGCACTCTGTGCATGTTCTTCATGTGCAAAACCCATGTGACATTCTGTAAACAAAAAGCCCTGTGGATTCAGTCAACACACAGCACAATTTTCTTCCCAAAAAGTTACTTCTGCTCACTTCAATACCAATCATTTAATTTCTGAACCCATTTGCCTCCACCTTTGATTTCATGATCAGTGGTGTCATTTATAATCAATTTACAAAAACCACTCAAAGACTAAATATTGAATTATTCTCAAGTAACTGATAAAGCTGATCCCCTCACAGAGCTGATTTTACCTTATTTTCCCCACAGAAAGAGATGACCAAATGACATTTCCTTGAAGTAACAGTTACAAGTCATCTGCATGTACAGAAACAGCACCTTTTAGATATAAACAGAAGCAAAGCATCTCATAGTTACCTAAGGATAAGTTCCTAAGACAAGTTATCCCAGCATACTGCACAACCAATGGACAGTATTTTCTACTATTCTTTACATTTCTGGTCCCATCATACAGTTTCATGAAGCAGACAGACAGAGTCTACACCTGTCAGTTCTTTTCTACATCACCATGAAAACAGTGTGCAAACAGCTCTGTGATCACACTAAGCTGCAATATCTTTCTACCAGGTAGCATTTCTCTAAAAATTTGTTAACAGTTTTTCAAAGAAGTAGCAAAGACTGGGTACTACAAAAACATATCTTCAAATCATTAAAAAGGAATAAGCATAGCAACTAACAAAAAAAATCTAAATAATAAAATACAATCCACACATCCTTAAGAAATCAGATGAGGAAATGCTCTGATCTTTTTATCCTTTTTAGCTACTTGGCCATCTCTGGTACATGACACCTCACACCCCTCTGAAAATAATTCCAGATGCTGACACTTGCAACCAAAACAGCAGTTTCCACAACAGTTCATTGCACGTGCCCTCTCATGAATGCTTGCACTGGACCATCCAGTCACAACTGCCAGAGCAGGCACCATCCACAAATTACACTGCTGAGCTTACCCAGGAACACTCCTCTAAAAACACCCACACACAAAGGTATTTATGAAACTGAGTATAGTGAGCTGGTTTGGCAAGTCACTTGCTCTGTTTACTCCCAGATATGAAATTCTGGAAGTATTAGTGCAAATGCATCTAAGGGCATAGTTTTTTCTTTGCCAGGAAAATGGAAAAGTCGTTCCTGGCAACTGTCAGGTTAGCACTCTCTTCCAAAGAGGGTAATGCACATGAAAAACACAGTCTCATAAAGCTACTTAAAAAGCACCACCAATAACACATGGCTAGAAAGAAAGCTTCACTCTCCTTCCTCAGAGCCTCAGGGAGGAAGAGAAGGCACCAGTGAAGGTCAGAGGCTGCTGTGCAGAAGTTTTCCACCCAGTTCTAAAAAGATTCCTTCCACAATCACTCTGATCTTTTCCACAGCTGACAGATTTCACATTCGGAAGAGACACTCCTCCAACATATACAAGCTTCCCACCACTGCTATTGAATGGAACAGATACCAAGGAAGTACTTGGGTAAGAAAAGATAAGAAACCATCACTCCAGTCCCAAAAGTTTGCAAGAGAGCTTGAAACTGGCAAATCAAGTCAAATAACGTTTTTCACCAACACCAGTTTGGAGTATGTCAGCCTAAAGAAAGTGGTCCAACAGTTTTACCACATCCTAAAGCCAAGGATCACACAGACAGGGTCAAAGAACTGCAAAATCCTTTCAAAAAATGAATCTGTGTAACAGATCGCAATTTATTACTGTGATGATCAAATATTTCTTCTAAAGATCCAGCATTCATTGTTTTCATATTAGATCCTGAGAGAAAAAAACTCCTAAACTATTAAGTTTAGCTGCAAAAACACTCCTTCCCATGCTGTTTTCCTGACATGCTTGTAATACAAGTAATCAGCCAAAAAAGTGGTTTGACTGTCAGCACAGGAATGGCCAGCTCTGCAGAACAGCTTACCTCATCAATGATGTCAATCACATCCCCCACCTTGAGCTCCAGCTCATCCTCGTTCTGTGGGATGTACTCGAAGAGCACCTTGCACTGCCGCTTCTTGGACCCTGATTCAAGGGAAACACCAGAAGTGAGAACACTCATAAAGGAGAACTCTTCTTTCCGACTACACTGTGCTCCTGAAGACCCAGAAACCATCCCAAAAATTATGTAGCTTTTGATCGTGGTTTTGGGGTTTGCTTGGGTCACCTTAGGCTAGGGAGTCATAGTTTTGACAAATGAACGCTACAGCAATTACCAATCTACTATAAAAAGCATGTTGACACAAGCAAGTCAGGTAAATCCCCACTACAGTGATATCTCAAGCTATTTCCCAACCAAAATCTGCTGGAATGGCAATCACTGCCAGTTAGCACCTACTGGGAAAAAAAAATGTGCAAGTTTGAGCCTCCAGTCCCTTAAGGAATCCTGAAAGCAGGGACACCTTTTTTTATGCACCACACTGGAGAGCTTACAGACCTTCTGGCCTCTAACAAGAACCTTGCTAACCACAGCTCTGAGGTAATGCCAACATTTGCTGGGCTCATATTTCAAAATCTGAACTCATTTTTTTCTGTGAATTAAAAAAAAAATTCCTCCCTTTTCTTAGTGCCAGTATGATATCTAGTAATTCAAACTGTCAATTAGAAGCCTTTGACAAAGGCAAGATTAAAATCAAGTGCAGTCTTTAGCTGTTTGCCCCATATCACTAAAGCTCTGCAGGCATCAAAAAGGCAAAATGACATCCTGGGAGGGGAGAGCATTGAAGTGGCTTCTGACAACCCAAGCCCTGCAGCCACAGTGGTGTGAACCCACACTGCCTAATTACTCTGCACATACCCTGGAGTGCTGCTGCTGCTGAACCCAGACAGTTTATGCACTTCTCCTTCAAACATGAGGCCATGCCTTCAGACCTTTTCCACAACAGAGCAGCCAGCATGCTTCTGAAGATAATTAACTTGAGCTGTGACCCATGCATGCTCCCTATCCTCCTCAAAAACAATCTGCCACAGTTTAAATGAAAATATAAATCAAAAGCTTGAAGTGGTAAAGCCTAAGCTTACAGGAGCCGTGTGATTTCCATGCTCTCTCTTACACTTTGTACTCCTTCCACACTCAAGCTTCAGTAATTAAGATTAGCTGTGCAAAAACATTTCAAAACACAGATACTGACTCCAAGCTTGATCCTTGTCTTTTTATAGCACTGTTCAAAGTCCAGAGCAAGGCATTTATTAAACCACACCCAGCATCCTCAGTACGAAACAGGCCAAGCATCAGAGTAATATTCAGCACCTAAAATTTCAGAGAGAGGGCTCACCAAATCAAGAATTTTCTACGTGCTGGTATATGACCTATACAAGAAACAAATAAACCAGAAATATGAAGCTTTATGGGTTATTTCTAATAACATGTAATTGCCCATATCCATCCTGCTTTTACCTCCAGTGGAACTCATGCATGAGCCCAGAGGGATTGTTTGGTTAAGAGTAATTGCAATAAATGGTTCAATGGCCTTTACTGCCTCCTGCAGTGCTTTCAAGGATTCTGCTTTGCAGGAGATTAACTGATACCCAAAAAAGGCAAACTAAAAATTCCCTGCCATTTGGTATAAATCTGATCTCAGTGTTCCTTTTCATAGTATAATTATATCTAAATGGGAGTGAGGGTGAAACCCATGGATGCATTTCACATCCAGAAACCTCTTTCTCCTCTGAGGTCTGTTTCCAGTGACACAGTTTAGGAAGTACTGCCTCCCACTTTTGAAAATTCCTAGAATAATCCGGGAAGGGAACCGATCCTCTCAGAGAACAGCGCTCCAGCTTTATGTGCTGGGCTGGCAGCCTGCAGGCAATCCTGACCCATTCCAAAACAACTTGTCTGGCTGCAGGTTTTGTTTGTTTTGTAGAGGGTAAACCAAATTTAGCTCTTTGTTGCCTTCACTTAGTACACCTTCTGTATTTTCCTTCCGCTGAACAAAGGCAGATATCTTAACTGATAGGAATCCTGCCTGCAGCTTACCACCCACCTGACATAGGAACATCTGAATTTGGGGAGAGCTGCATGAAAGAAACTTAACTCTGTTCTTAACATTGTAAACCTCATTTCAGCAAGTGAAAAACCAGAAACATGAAGACAACTAAGCTCTGGAAAGCAAGTGATTGCCCAGGCACAGAGCAAACAGGATCTGCAGGAGCTGTTTGAACAGTCTTCCAGGAAAAAGGGAACAGCAAGTGAAATGGAAATGCAGACTGTCACTGCACCAGGTAAACAGCTGTGTGCCTAAAGGGAACTGCTTGAAGGAGAACTTCTCCAGAAGGATGAGAGTACCAGAGCCCTGCAGAGTTTGAGACCAAGCTGTACCTTCTACCCTGGCCACAGCCACCAGCAGAAGAATGTGACATGGAAAATATGGTAACATTCCAGGGTTAGGGTGACCAGAACCACAGCTGACAGCTGACCTGCTATCAGATCATGCTCACAGAATCCTACAGTATCTCCAGCTAGGAAGACCCGTAAGGATCACATTGATTCCCTTTTAGAGTCTGGCTGTATTTACCTGGGAACAGCATTAGTCTTTCAGGTTGGATTTTTCCAAAGCCTGCTGTGTAAACAGCACCTGACAGGCACCTTCATGCTGTTGCCAACGCGCACACACAGACCAGAGTCACTAAAAAGTGATTTTGAATCCTTAGTTTCCTGGAACAAAGTCTCAACAAATTTGTAAAGGTGGTGATCCCATTTCAGGGTTTTAAAACCAGTGGCTTTTCTTTTATGGGCAAAATCTCAAAGCATAAACATGCCAGAACCAGTAAGTTCTGAATTCTTTTTTAAAATCAAGCTTAAATTATAAATGCCTTCAAAACCTTGAAGACTGAGGAAGCCACAGTAATTTAAAGCAGTATCTTATAAGAGATTGGTATGTCCAAATACAAATCACAAGCTCATTTGCTGGATGCAAGTTTTCTGCTCTAGGCTTCAGTCACCTCGATATAAAATCTGGCATTATAACATAGAAATTACAAATACAGCAGCACCAGTGCTACACTCCTGGTCATCCTGAAGGTTACTTTTACAACAAAAGGAAAACTGCAACATTTTGTTAACACCACCAACTGCCCCTTACTTTACACCAGAAACAAGTTTATCAGAAGAAATCTGAACTACACAGTGTTTCCTTGTCAAAGCCTTGAATTTGTAGCAAAACTAGATGTTTTCATGTTTCAACTTTTCTTTTAAAATGACCACAGAAAAATTTTTGATTATCATAAACAGGCCTGCAGCTCTCCATTCAGGTACCTGATAATACACACATAGTTCACATGAAGTTGCAGAGCTCTCTGACATCTGAAGGAGTCTAAATCCTGTTCAAAGGAAAATTCATCCCCATTACTGGTGTTAAAAGCTACATTTAAGCTTTCTACCTATACATACAGGAGCAAAATTTATCTTTGAAACAGTTTTTCCTCCTATGTTTCTGGTTTTCCACATAACCTTAAAACCAAGTCATACATTAAATAATTCATGTTTATTTTAAAAAATTGCACATCAGCAGCATGAACAATTGAAGGAATTGGAAAGACCACATACTCTTCTTGAAGCCTTTGGATGGGGGATGAGGCTGAAATCCTCCTGCTGGAAGGCCATAGCTGCTCATACGCTGCACAAGGCTGGCTACATTGCCAGATTTCTCCCTCCTGAGTGGCACAGCATCATCCTTGGGCTCTACATCCTTCTTAACTTCCTGAAACAAGAGATTTAAGAGACTCAGAGGCCGTTTAAATCACCCAAGAGGTCAGTGCTTTTAAACAAGTGCTCCACAGACTAACACATTTCAGGTACTTACCATCTGGGGTATAATGACATATACTCAAAAATCATGGGCTTCATCCGACAACTAAACATACCCAAGGCTGTAATAAACTTTGCCTTTCCAAACAATTGTGTTAGTAAACAGGCAATGTGCAGAGAAAAATCAGAAACAGGGGCAGCATTTTAGCCATCTACTCTAAAGTTCAGAAAAGGAGCTTCGAGCCCAGAAGTCTCATATTACAACTTTTATGTAACAGCTCAGATTAGAAAACATTTTAAAAAATATAAATACTGCTTCAATGGCAGACCATAGGGTAGGGTACTAAAATATTTTTATATTTAAAACTGTAGTAAGTGGTCATCTCTGCCCCAGAAAGCTCCAAGGTGTTCACAGACAAGAGATGCAATTACACTGCTGGAAGATGTGAATAGAAAAGAAAGTGAGCTCCAAGAAACAGAGTGGGAGCAAGTGAGGGGAAAGATCTAAGAGGAAAATAACAGAGATACCATTTTTCTGATTTATGTCTCCCACTCTCTTAATCTTTCTAAACTAGAATTTTAGCATTGAAATTGATTGTGCCAAACAAGACTAAGAAGCAGATAAACAAGAAAGCACCAGTTCTTGACAAAAAGGCCAAGCAGCAACAGTCACTCCACTACATCAGCTCATTAAACGGGATTCCACTGGAGAACAGATACTCTGAAAGAAGGAAATCAACACTTTGCACAAGAACAAACCCATTAAATCGGATCAATGGCCCATCTATTGCAGAACACAGCTTCCAGCAGCCAAAATCCCAGATGCTCTTTAGAGCATCCCACATTCCCAGAACACCCATAAAGGTTCCACCAGGGAGATAGATCACCTCCTTTCCCTCCTGTGCCTGCAGTTGGAGCTATCTAATCCCCCTCTGCACCCACAGTCCTGTCTGTCTCCACAGCATCCTTGGGGATGCACACACCCATAAGTACTTGCAGCTTTTTGTGATCCACTTCAGAACAATTCTTGTATCCACCATCAGTAGCCACTGGTTAACTCCATGAGTTATTGCAGCTGTAGCTGCAATAAAATATTTAATCCTTGAAAACAGAATTGGCAAGGCATATATATACACTTACTCATGTCATGTGAACTCTTGAACAAGAGCTTCAAGACAACAAAGCCCATACATTGATAAAATGCCAAAAATATGAGAAACATATTCCCCAGGACCTGTCTGTCTGGTGCTTTTTGGACCATTAAAGCCCAGCTTTCTTACTTGCAGCTGTCCAGCTGGAAAACTCAGCAGGTCTGAACACCCACTGATGCTTTCCAACATACTATGAACCCCAAGGTAAACAGAGCAAAGGATCTTCCCATTTCTCAAAAGAAACAGAGCAGACCAGACAGCAGGATTTTTCCTCCCACTCATCTACATTACATAAAAAAGGCTTTTTAGAAAACAGTGGAGTAGTTCCTGCTGTTACTCTCCTTCCTCCACAGTGACTTCTGCCTTGGAGATCCTAGCTCTGTGAGATCCATCCCATCTGACGAGTTCAAAAAACCCCAAAACAAGCAAAAAAACTAACCCCCTCTGAATAGCACAGTATCCTGTCTACCTCCCATTTGAGTAGACATTTCACATTTCAAAGATTTAGTCATTCTCAGCCCTACAGCTGTTTTTGGCCTGTTACTTACAAGTCTGATAACACCATGAGCAATTAGACTTGGCTACAGCTGAAAAGTTTGTCACCTCCAAAAGGCCTTTCTAGCTGCCTTACTGACAAGGCCATTCTGCTCGTCTTAAAAACATACTGGTACTTGAAAATTTGCCTAGAGTGGTTCTGCCTGCCTCTGGATTTTTAATTTTTATTTTTTTGCTATGCAATTTATACAGGCCATAAAATCTCCAAGCTGCTCCAGGAACCAGTACTGCCCCAGGTTTCTCAACTGTAACACCTTCCAGTGAGGAATCAGCTCCAGGCTCCTTTCTGAGGTCTGCACTTTGCACAAGACTTCAGAAGCAGCTGCTTCAATTGCCTTGTAAAAAGCACAGAGATGCAAAACAGAAGTGGGGAAGCCCCACACAGGCACTTTGGCCAAAAACATGACATTTTTTCTTTTTTTTTTTTAAATATATTTATTAGAAGAAAAAAGAACAAAAAACAACACACACACCACTTCCAAATGCTAGAAAACAGTGTGAGATAAGCACCACCTTAATCAGTAATTTGAATTAAACAGACAATATGTTTTTAAGTCCAGCATCCAGCAAAATAATGGACAGGTTATAAATAACAGGAAATTATTTCAGACAAAAGCAGTGCCCACTACAAAAGACCAAAGACTCAAAACCAAAAAGAGGAATGCTTGAGCGACTTTCTCGCCAGGCTTGAAGTAGTGACAGGTGGAAAATACGGTGTGTCTAACACAAGACAATGCAAATTTTAGCAGGAAGTACAGTGGAATTACATTAAAAAACAGGCTCTAAAATAATTCTGTGTATAGTCATTACATGCAGGAAATCTTGCTGCCCGATTCAAAGGCTGAAGATTTACTGATGAAGAGTTTCCTCAGCAGACATCAAAAAGATCAGACAGTGGGAGAGTCCAGTAGCACCAGGAAGGAATTCTCTGTACCTTCCTACCACAGCCAGCATAGGAAAGCTGTGAGCACTTCAACACACAGTTAAGAGAATCCATCCTAATCCAAGACACACAAAAGCAAAGAGGATGGAAGGAGAACTTCAGGGTGACTGTGATAAAAACATGAGCAGAGAGATGCAAATCCATCAGATTTACAACGAGCAGACGTGGGCACAGGACTGGGAGCAGCCAGGTCTGAATCAGAGCTGACAGTGACGTTTTACTTTGTGTGATAGAAAGCAGCACTAGAGCATCACATGGAGCTGCTTTGCAACAAGGAGAGAAAAAACAACCACACAAGAGAGTTCTGCCACAGCAGCCTGGCATAAATCTGGTTTTGACAAAGAACTACAGAAGGCATCAGTAAGCAACGTCTAAATGGGCCAGGAACTGCTTTTTTTCATAATTAACCCTCTACCCTTTGTAACATTCATGTAAAGCAAGAACTAGTTTTTTTGTTCTTGTCGTTAAAGAAGAACTGCAACAATAATTATCCTTCCCTGGGGCATTATAACCCATATTAAAATTAGACCAAACAGAAATATATTCAGGAATCTCTGGTCTCCACACCAGCATGTGGCCCACTACACCACAACGCTGCAGTGCACATCAGTCTTCTAACAGCAGGGAAGTGCTCCAAGATTCTCAAAAGCACACATCAGGATCCTCTGACATACACACCCATCACCCCTGCCAGCAACTTCATCCTGGGTGTCATCCTTATGACTCCTTTCACAAAGATAGATTGCATATCTCAAAATTGACAGTTATTGATGCAAACAGTAATTCATGCCCCATTAATAATATTAATAAGAGTTTGCAATTCTCACATCTCTTCCAAACAGCTCACTTGCACTTCAATGGCTGGAAAATGACACTGCCCACAGGTCTCACCTCTGAGGTACCACTACATCCAACCTAAACATGGCCAAGGACATGGTCTGGTCCATAGGTTTCACAAGGCAGTTTTCTTTCTTTGTTTTTAGTGGGTTTTTAGTCAGCTTCGTCTATCCAAATTATCAGAGAATCGGTGTTGTGACAATACCAACACAAAGGACCCTTCATCTTGTTCTGGGGTGAGGCCACTGCCAGCTGCCAGCCAGCAAAACCAAAATGAAAACCTGACATTAACTGCAGCTGGAAATTTTAATATTTTTATTCTGCCAGTCCACTGCAGTTCAAGGCTTGTCAGTGTTTCCATGAGCAGCACAGATTTTATGAATTTATGACCTGGCAGTACAAGGTCAATACAGACTGTCTCTTGGCATAAAACACACTCCACTGGGAAGCAAGCACCCACTTGCTCTGTTGGGAACTACAGCAGTAGTCATAAAGGTTTGAAGTTTTCATAATCTCCACTAAATGCATATTTTGCAACACTTACAAACTCACTGCAGCCTGATAGGCAAAAAACAAGTATGTAAATTTAACTAGCCAGAAAAAAAAAACCAAAACAAAACAGTTTTTGCTTTAATTGCATCTGTCACAGTTTAATAATCCCTCAAGGAAATGTGTATGTTTACAAATAAAAATCTCAAAATCTTTTAAGTGCAGCAACATGTGATGCAGGAACTATTCCATATATGCAGACAAAAATGCAACACATGTAAATGCATGCAGAGCCTCATGATGCTGTTAAAATAAGCGAGTGCTCCTGACCTACTTCTGAGGCGAGCAGGAGCTGCCTCCCCTCCCTCCATCAGCTGCTCACCCACCCAATGGCTCCAGCAGAGACAGCTGGATCCTCCCCACAAGCCAAGAGCACTCAAATCAGCCAGGCAGTGGAGATGCAGAAAGCAGGTCAGAGAGTCTGAAAGGCCAGGAGTTAAAAATACAAAGTCTATTCCTGAATTACAGGACACAGAGAAGTTCATTATCCAGCAAATCTAAATCCTTAGCTAGATTCTTCAAGCATAAATATGAAGGCTTCAGCTGCCATCTCCTCCTATATATGCCATTATAAAAAGAACAATCATCTTTAGACTTCTTATATTAATTCCACTGTAAACATCAGTTTGTGCAAAAATGATGTGCATTACTCTGAGTACATTTTAAAGCAAGATCTCAAGCAGCAGATAATGGTCTCAATCTCTACAGAGGCTGAGATAAAGAATACACAAGATGAATGTCTGAGCCTACACATACAATTATCTCGTCTCTTTTCTTCCCCATCAGAACAGCAATAAAGAACTCATGGACTGGCAAATTAAGTCCATGACTCATATTTTACTGAGTAGAAAATAAGTAACTCAGAATTGGACCTGTCATTTTAGGAGAGGAGGAGGAACTGGAAGCGGGCAATAGTTTTGTTTATACAAGTCCACAGCCTGCAAAATCCCATTCCTGAAAAAAAACACAGAAATGTGACTGTATATAAATACATACAACAATCTGTACAGCTGCCTACGGAGGAGACATTGTCATCCACAACCTGTTCAAGAGCAATGAAACCTCAGTTCCTGGAGCACAAAAATCTTCACATAACTGATTATTTAGGCACCACATTTCCAGTTTTAGGAACAGCAACAGACAGGCAGGCACACGGCAGCCTTAACAGCTCCAGTCACTTAAATCTCAGGTATCTCACAACCTTTCATTCTGCATCCTCGATGTAGGTGCCAAGAGACAAAATACTTAATAAAGGCAACAAAAATAAAGATGAGTAATGTTCAGCTGTTCCTATGTATCTCATTACTTTACACGAACTAAAAGGAAACATCAAGAAAATCCATGGACCAAAATGGCTGAGAAGCTGCTAAGCTCCTTCCCTGGAACATTGAGGAGATCAGAGCAGGTTCCACCTCCCAAGAGAAGAGCTTGGCTGGGACAGATCAGAGGCTGACCCTGACTCTCCAGAGGATTAAACATTATTCTTGAAAATAGAAACAAATCACCTAAAGATGAAATCAGCTACCACCTGAAGAACACACAAGATGGATAACCTTCGTTTTGCAAGACAGCTTACCTCCTGGAGAGTGTAACACGTGTCATGGGTTGATTTTTGGGGGCTTGATTTGTGGTTGAAGCAGGGAATGTTTAACAGTGAATCACTGGGTTTAAGTGCTGGCCTATGACCAACAGATCAATACTGAGGCAGCATCACTCCTGCCTTTGCCTCTTCATAGTCTGACTTGTTGCCTTCTATTAAACCACACCCACATCACAGAACACGGTTCAACAAGTTACCAACATTTTTACATGTGTTATAATCTGTGCTAAATATAGAGCTTTTAATCATACTGTCTCCTTGTGTGGGAGGAAAACAATCATCAATCAGGCAAGGTATCACTTCTTTCTCACAATATGCAACATGTGGAGTAAGTGGGATGTCCCAGAAGCACAAAAAATTAACTGAATTGCCGCAGATTTACAGACTAAAACCTGAGTCAGTGGATAATTGTGATACTTGAAGGTCAAGAACAAAGAGCTGAACTTTCCCACAAAAGGAACACTCTACAGAGGTAATGTAGAAGCAGGCTTGAAGTTTCAGATTTTGATACAGATTATAACAATACATGCATATATTTTTTATATATACAAATAATTCAATTTTGTCATGGAGAATTGGATATTTATAAACTTCGCACCAAGCAAGTGTCAAAACAGAATCTGAAATGAAGTCTTGTGAATATTGGCAAAATACAAGACACCTCAAACAAAACATGAAAGCCCAAATGCAGGAAAGATCAGCAGTCAGCTCACCAGGTCTACCAACAGCAGAGCAAGGAATCCTAAATTAACAGGAGTAACTAGAGGAAACACAGGTCTTTACATCAATGTTTCCCAACCATTTAATTAAGAAAAAAGTTCATTTTAAAATACTTCTGAAAATAATACCTTAAGAATATTTTATGGTGTTGCCATGTTCATGGCCAGATAAAACCATTTTAAAGTGCTGATTGTATTTCTTCTCTATTATATTTGCTAATACATATATATGAAAATTCAATTGTATTTCTTGTAATTGTTTTATAGAATAACAGTTAATGTCCTGCCAACCACCAGCCACAAAATAGTGCTGCAGATCAATGAAAGCAAGAACCACACGTGGCAGAGGGCAAGACAGAACTCCAGCTCCCACAGCACATGTGTTTTGTCAGCTTCCCCCACACGGGAAGGCAGGAAGACATTTCTTTCCCTTCTTCCAGTTAATTCCCTCAACTGCTGGTCCAGAGAAATGTGGGATACAGTAACCACCACAGGTGCACTTTGATGTTTAACTCCCTTGCTCCTTCTCACCATCATCCTGCCTTTCTGCATCCACTCTGTCTCATTCAGCTTTCTTCTTCCCTGTATTCTTTTTCCAAGGCATCATCTCCCTTTGCACTCCCTGTAAAATCTCCGGCATTTCACTCGTGGCCACAAGTTAAAACACTGACACATCCACATCCCTTCACAAGTCTTGCCTAGGACACAAAACTAGATGCTTAACAGATTGTCAAATAAGGGCTAAAAATATGAATCTGGAGTCTCAGTGGACATTAGAAAAGGTTTAAAGATTAAGTGTTACCAGAGATTCATACATTAACTAACGTTTTCAACTGAAAATGCATCTTGTTTTCTGCTCCTGTTTTGAAAGCATCTATGTAACATGCTCATCACCATCAGTTTCTAAGAATTGAAAAGCTTATTACACCAAGTTCAAAGCTAATGAATTCACATACATAGACCAAACTGTATTTTCACAAAGTGAAGAGCATCAAAAAAGCCTGTTAAGCCTAAAAAATATTTACCACAATAGACTTTCAGATCCGCTCATAATATTGAATAAAGCCAGTGTTCAAAGAACACGTACATTTGAAACTCAATACTGAAAGTATTATAGTAGAGAAGAGCTAACTTCCCCCTCCAAAATGATGAGCCACCAAACAAAAAATTCACAATTGGTGTAAATGTTAAGAGATGACAGGACAGAGATGAGCTACCCTTGTGCAGATTTAAGCTTCAAGTTCATGTTTTGATTACTTCATTCTACCTCATTAAAAACAAAAAACCAGATTTAATATTAACTGTGCTGAGTGTACACACACGTTGATTTAGGAGACATATGGCGAAGAACTACAATTTCATGGCTGCAATGTGCAGCCAGAGCCTCCTGGGATGTAACAAACAGTACAGCAAACAGCACCTGGATAACTGATCTCCTTGGTCTTATTACATATGCTAATTTCAGAGTGCGTATTTATAGCTGCATTTTACACTTCTGTACACAGGGAAAGTATAAACTTAAAAGTCATTTTCCTGCACAAGCCCACTCAGTCCCTGCTGCTTCCTGAGACGCCAGCAATGCTTTGTGCAGTTTACTCAGTGATAGTTGCAAACACTTTCTGATGAAGCACACCCTGTTTGAAGCCTCCAGGCAAGGAATGGTTGCCTTGCTCCTGTGCTTGGAGAGGAAGCTATAAAATTACACATGAATCAAGTGTAACAACTAAATAAGGATGGACAAAGGAGCAGACTGCTTCATGTGATTACAGGAATAAGGACACGTATAAACCTGCTGCTTCTTCCACACAAACCCTTACACTCAATCAGAGCAGCTCTGGGAGTATCCAGGAGTGTGCAGTTACCACAGAGCAACATCACAAGCTGATACGGCATTTAGAAAAGCAAGAGGCACAGGTACGATCAACAAACTTGGATAACTCAAATCAGAGGGAATAATTTGCATATTAAGCAATATTTACACAGGTCATTAATCACACTTTATCCTGCTGTCCTTCAGAACAGCACCTTAAGTTCCCTAAAGTTCCATACCAGTGCTGCCACCGAGTCAAAATTTAGAAGTTCTTTCCATTTCTCTCATGCTCTTGACAACACAGTATCAACATACATATATTCCATCTTTGAAAAGATACTAAATATTACAAGAATCATCAGTGTTTTCCCCATTCTGTGTTCACACTCAGCCACTGAAGACTCCACAATGCCACAGATTTTTACTCTTACAGTGAAACAACAGTTTGTGAATGCAAAGTGAAATATTCTTCTCAGGTGATTTTTTTCAATATCTTAAACCACAGGTGCTCACCTTGAACAGGCAAAGGGCCACATTATTTCAACAGATTTCCAGCAGTTAAACAGTTCACTTTTGAGGAAAGCATCTGTGATATTTCAGATCTAACAGTCCATCAAGAGAAATATTTCAAATATTTCACTTGCACGCTCTTTCTTTCCAAACAAGACACTTAACTGCCTCAGAATATGAAATAATTCACACATCCTCAACCAACAGCGACAAAGGAAATTCTTGTGTGGACATGATGACAGCTGAAAAGACAACCTGAAACACAGGTGCCCACACAAGGCTGTGTGGGCACAGCAGGGTCAGCAACAGCAGCTCTACAGTGCTGAACCAAATACATCCTCCAGACTTCCCCTCCTCATGCCAGATACAGTCACCTCACAGAACGACTTCACAGGGTCGGGACCCAACTGGTCTGAACCCAAGCAGTCAAACCAGTGACTCAACGGGAAAAGTCACAGGAATAAGAAAAAATCATGGTGAGCTCTGAAAGACAGTGAAGATGCTGACATATCAATGCCATTGGTTATATCTGGCAATGTTTTCAGTTGATTTAATTTTCTTTACTATTATTTTGAAAAGCAATAGTTTCCCCATCATAAGCAAGGCCCATCCAAGTCAATTACCAACATTCCAGTTGGAAAAAACCTGTTTCCTTGTTTATTCAGGCCAAAACAGCTGGATAGCAGAGATTTGTCTCTCACCCCACAAGCACAGGAATCATTATCACCATTCTCACAAATCCCAGACATGTGCCAATGGATGGGTGCAGCTCAGGCTGCACAAGGTATCCCCTGATACAACACTCTCCCCCAGTGGCCCTATTTCCCCCAAAAGCCTGAATTAAAATCAGCAGGAACAATGCTGCTGCACCATAGTATTGGCAACAGGTCTTAAAAGCAACAGCCTGAATGCCCAGCTTCACTCCTTGCCTGAAGACAAAGATGCCAGCACTTCTCTCACATACTCAACACTGAAACCGAAATTACTTAATATGGTTTCAATCTTGCATGTAATCTTTGTTTCTGAGAAACAAGAACTGCCAGCTTCGAAGCAAACATCACCTTCTTACCAGCAGGGCTGCCTACTCTGCCTGGGAAGCAGTGCTGCTCTGAGCACCCAGTGTCACCTCCCTGTACAACCCACTGCTACTAGTGATGGTTCCTTCAAAACAATAATAAAGCAAAGGAAAAGACTGAATAAGCTGAAATGTAATTTGACCAACAGGACTGATGAATTGCTGTAATCTTGTTTTCTCCAACCCTTAACTGGATGCAAGGATTTTGGACAGAACACTTTAAAGAGCAGGTGCCGACAGTTTGGAAATAGGTATTTTATTCTATTCCTCAAATACATCCTACTTATTTCAAACTAAATGCATATGGCTTAACCAATACACATTGCTTCAAAGTTTATTTATTAATCTGCTTTTTAACTAATGTTACTACACCTTTTTATCATGTCCAGATTAGAACTAACCTAGAACTGTCTGTCCTGTCTGCGATCCCTCCCAACTCCATGATTCCTGTTTAAAGTTCTGAGTGAGGTCAGTTTACTGTTTTTGAAAAGGAATTAAGGAAGATGCTACGCTTGAAGGAACTTGCAGCCAAAACTTCCCTCACTGGCTCAAGCACACTTGTGTTTAACATCCCTCCAGTAAGAACACAGGACACAGGCAGCAGACAGGCTTAAGAAGGTAGGTCAGCTGTGCTAGTATGCTAAAGTTAGTCTAGGGGTGATGAAAAGGGAAGAAAAGAGGTTTGGGCTATGTTTTGATTCCACAAACACACAGACCAGGAAAAGTCTGAACAGAAAGCATCACCTAAAAACAAACCATCCTTTTAAAAAGGAACTCTTTCTGCAAGCACAGTAGTTGTCTGCAATCTTTAAGCATCTCCCTATAGTACAGAAGAGGACATGAGCTAAACCAACCCTGAGTAATTTTATTACACAAACAATTCTAGGACTAAGAATTTACACCATATACTAAATAAACTCTCAAAATCATATTGCAAGCATAACTTTTAAATTCCTGCTGTTTCCATTCACCACCCCAAAACACAAAGTCTGTTAACAACATTTGATGTTAAGAACATACAGAAAATAAAACAAGCTTACCACTTCCAAGGACATTTTTGCTCGAACACGCCCAGTGTTGCAGGGTTTTTTTTATTTAGGGGGAGGAAGAAGAATGTCCCAGTGAGCAAAGTTCACGTGTTAACCTGGAGAGGATCCAGGCTGGGCGCTAGGGCAGCAGCAGCTGCTCACACCTGTGCAGGCAGGAAGCTGCCCCCGCACCAGCTCCAGGGCTGAGGGGCTGCATGTCCCAAATGCGCTCGGAGAAGTGTCCAGCTCGCTCACCACAATGTCCCCAGAGCCTGCTGGCAAACTTCTCTGCCTTCACTGATGAAAGCTACTGATTAATCTATCCACTGCCCCTCCCTCATCCGAGTTACTGCCTTGAGCTTATGATCAAACTGGTTTTACTACCATGTAAAGCCTATTACTCACAATGCAGCTATTTACAAAACTAAGAGAGCAATAAATGAAATAAAACAAGGAACTTCAGTCCTTAAAAAAAAGTCTCAGCTATGTAGGGACAAAGACCTTAAGAAAATAAGCAGAAGGATGAACACCAAACCATCACTTTCAGTTATCAACACAACAGGTGTCTGGAGAGTGAATAAAATTACTCAAAACAAAAAAATCAACAAAAATTAATCTTAGTCCATCTTGTCAAAGTAAATACAAAAAAAAAGAGTTACGATTCATTGGGCCAGAAAAGGAAGGAGGTCTGGGGGATTTCCTGAAGGAGGGAAAGCCTGGACTCTTAAACTTTATATAATATACAGGAACAGTTCTCTGAACAAAGTCTAAAAGCAAACGGAAATAAAACCCAATCCAACACCAAAAAGTCTTCCACATTCCACACACCGTAATATCTCCAAAAACCTCACACATTCCATCCAACAGCATTACTACACTTCTCTAAATCACACTGGAAAGAAACAAATGTGTGAACATTTTTCACTGTGATGGACTTTAGAAAGGAAAAGCTGCTCTCAAAGAAAACAATAGAAGTCTGCTAGGTTCCACTGCTAATTCCTTTCAGGAATTTATGAAGTTGTTTATTTTAAATTGCCCATACAGGAAGAAGCAGAAAAATGGCAATAACAATGTCAGAAACAAGAATTCTAATTCAACCCCACTCAAAGAGGATATGCACACAGTTCAAACAGGAATTTCACACCAGGTTTTGTTAATAACATTGGAAATGTGTGCACTCCAAAATCCAGCTCTACAATTCAGGCAGACCATCTTTAAGAAGCTGCAGCACTGAAAAGTGAATTCAAGGAAATGAGCATCACAAGTAGGCAGTGTAATTGCTTGCAGGTTTGGTTTTTTTTTTTAAGCTACTTGTATAAAACTGTACATTTACCACTGTCTTCTGGTTTTAGGACTGCTTTGGAAACCCCACACACCGAGTTCCCACCCAGCCCTTACAACACCTCCCACTCCCCACCCCACACAGTGGCACTGCACAACAGTGTCTGAGGATGTTTCAGAGGCTTTATGGGGCTCCCCACAGCTGAGTCTACCCATTCTCTTTCTTTTAAAGCAAAATGATGCAAGTAGAAATCAGCATTAAGAACTGCACCTTTTGGGACATATCACCTCAGACTGCTGGTTAACCCATCAGGTGATGGGCTCACAGAAAACATCCTGGTCCCAGCAGGCACCAGGAACCAGACACCTCCAGGCTCTGATCATTCTCCAGGATCTCCCCATCAACATGCAAAAGGCTTGGGTAGAAGCCAATAAAGCCCAACCAAAAAGTTACCAGATGATGTTATAAGGTACCAAGCATCAGCATTACATCAGTATCCACAAGAAGCTTCCATAACTTCCCTTCTCCACGTGAGTTTCAAAATCATGTAGTGCTTAGCTCACCCACACTGTACAAATTAACCCAATAAAAAACATAGTCTCAGCTCCCTCTGCTGCACTTCAGACAGCAAGGATCCACCTGCTACCACAAAGTGAAACAAATCTACTACCACAACTTTAAATTATTTTACAAGGTTTAGAAGACTTGAGAAATAGAAGGAAAACATAATCAAAAAGCTATTTCCTGCTTTAACAACCCAAAATGAAGTTGACAGCACTTAGTCATACTTCAAACAGGAAAGATGCATTTGTCAAAGCATGAGAAGTGGCATAAAATGTCAGTAAATCCAATGTATGGGCAGAGCCCAGAAGGAGGGAACAGAAGGAGACTGATCTGCTTTAGCAGTTTGAATCTGGGGCATCCAACATATTCAGGCAGCATGCAGCAATAATCCTCCTGTTCAGATTCTGTTTGTCCTTCAAAAAGGCAAGAAGTACCCTTGTGCTGCCCAACAGCCAAGGACAGTTTGCAGCTGGCACCAAGGCAACAAGCTCTTCTCCTGCCCTCACATAGGATGAAGAAGAGACAAACTAACAAAATTAGCAAAAACAAACTGGCTGGAATTAGAACCTTCCTCCCAATTCTCTTCAGTTGATGGAAATCAAAGGTTTTTATTTCTTTTTTAAAAAATAATTTGTCACCTCTAATAACATCTAACATTTGAAAAAGAAAACATGTTTATCTTCATACAGTTTAATCTGCTATGTTTATTATGTTTTTAAATTTTACACATGAAGGCAAATCTAATGGATAACACAGGCACTTTCAGCTTCAAATTTAATCTTTTCCATATCAGCATAAATTATAGTTTACCATCCATAGTCTGCATGGAAAGGCTATAGCCTGGCCTCAGGTCAATACTTTACAAACTACTGTGTATATATATGTCACCAAAAAGCCACCACAAATTTAACCACATAATGCATTCACGCCAGATGCTCATTTAATGCATGAAATTATACTCAGGACAGTAAGATGATCCTTTCAGGAAGTAATAAATATTTAAGTACAGCCCCAGAATTTTGCAATCAAACACGTAAAACTTGGTGCAACCCTTAGTACTGTACACAGCAATTTGTGCTCTCCGACCATGTTTTAGTCCTCTTTCAGACTTTTGTGCTCCTTCCCTTTCATGTGGGCCATGAAAAGCCAGCAATATTCATCTCTTGTCAGCATCCTCACTGCTCTTACCACTCCCAATGGTGGTGGTTGCTCTTGGCAAACAAATAAATCCATTTCTCAAGGGACTTTCCTCATTCACAGGGCCAAAGTCCAGCCCTGCTTGAGCTCATTTCCACCTCCCTCCAGCAGGTCACCCACACGTGCAGGTGTTAACAGCACACCAGGCCAAGAAGGGAATTTGAGTTTAGTTGCTCAGGCTTGGTACTTGCAGCAGTCTGGTCACAGTAGCATCCCATAGATCCTGCAGCATGATCCAACAACCTACTACAGCAACAAATGAGAATGATTTGGGAGGAGGCACAAAAAAACCCCAAAAACAAAAAACCCCACTTTTCTGCAACAGCTTTCCCAGAAATAGTCTCTCAAACTATCACTACCTGTAAATTAACTCTTACAAAGAAACTATAATCAAACTGACCAAGAAGAAAACACTCAACTTTCACCTCCCTAACAATGTTTTCCCATGATCTCACCACTGCACAACAGCCTTCCAGCCTAAACATACCATCTTGAAGAACAGTTCCCAAGAACAGCCTCCTAACTGCACTCAGCTCCAGCACCAAGAAGGCAAGTTACATGTTTTGTTATGAAAAAAAAGTGGCAATTTTCTTCTACACAACTTCCCTTCTACTTCTCCAAACCCCTAAGCCTTTTAGAAAACTGACTGTCCCCTGTAATTCAGGACACCCGACCACACCATGCACGTATGAACAGCTGGAAAGTTAAAAACACCTGCAGCTGAGATGCCTCAGGATGGAAATCATTTTAAACAAAGTTTAGAAAAGTCACAGCTGCAGAAGGACAAGAAACCACCCAACAGGTATGGTAATTAATACAGAAACATGTCACATCTGAGCCATCTTTGCTCTTCAGCAGGACAAATTGATGACACACAAACCAGCAAAGAGCCAAGTCTGCTGCTTTCTTCCTACACAGCACTTGAGAGCTAATTAAGAACATCAGCACAATAATCATCAAAACATCACTTGAGGTCAAGCTACTATTTATACAGGACTCAAAACCCAAACATAACTTCGGACTAAACTACCAACAACTTGAAAATGTTAGACAAGTGAAAAGCATTCATACAAACTTTCCCTTGGTAGGAGTCCCTCTCTGAGAACAACTGGATTGTTCCTATCAGTTTTAAAATGAAAATCCTAAAACCCCTCACAGTAAATCAGAAAAGAATAATTTTGCTTTTTCAATTTTTCAGAAAAATTGTCAAATTTAAAATAAGCAAGAGTAAAGAAGTATTTATAGCACTGGACCAATATCCCCTTAGGTTTTACAACATGAAAGTATCACAGTAAGATACACTGGATAGTTCTGGTTTGCAAAGAATTAATTTCACTTCAAAAGGGGCAGGAGTATCTACATTCACTTGGACTACATGGAGTGTTACACCAAGGAGTTTGCAGAGTCACACAAAAGGCAGTGCCAGCAGCAGAATCCAGGGTAAAGCAGAATTGTCCCTTCAAATACAGCAGCTTGAGCCAGGCTGAAGAACCCAAATCAGCACAGCCTGAGGATGCAGCTTTTCATTACAGATGAACTGACTGAGCTGTGATCCCACTTTCCCAATTCTCTCATGACTGGATGTCTTCTGTGGGGGTAGGTTTAGAGGTTTTTTATATTCCTGGTTTTTTAATCAGTTCATCCCACTAAAGCAGGTAACTGTGGCTACAGACAACTTGATGCACTGCAGAAGTCAGAGTGACACAGAACACATAATGCAAGGGTATAGACCAAAGGAAATGCTATTGTAAGAACAGACAGCACAACTTAAATTAAAAAAAAATCTTCAAAAGCGTATAAAAAAATGTCAGCACCTTGAAGGTGTTCCCATTAAAAAAAAAAATCATCCTGTACAAATAGAACTGTTGTGTATTCCAACTATTTCAGTAACAATGACCCAGCCACACCATCACAGTAAAATCAAGCCAATACAGAAAACTCACCTTCACAAAGTTGTCAGGGAACATGCCCCTTCTGCCATTTAACTCTCCTTCCAACCATCCTTCTTCTTCCAGTTTTTTCACATTCCTGATGATTTCCCCAACTCGGATTGTTAACTCATCATCATGCACTGCATCATAGTCATATTCCACAATATAGTCCACTACAAAGAAAAAAAAAATGCACAGTAAATACAAAGCAGACTGGGAAATGCAATTTGAAAGCCATGCATGTTCAAAATGCAAACCTAACAATGACTGCTAACAACAGGCACTTCCCTCACAGCAATGCTCACCTGTGAACTGTGACATTCCCAGGTATTTTTGAGGGAGAAACAACTGAATAGTCACCAATCAGAATAAAGTAAATTTAGGAATATGACACCAGGTCGTGTTTTGGTGGTGGTGTGGAGGTTTTTGTTCATGTCTGGTGGAAGGAATTGCTGGCAATGTTTTTTTTTCCCCACTAAGTTCCAGCTGAAGATTTACCAATTATGAATCACTGCCCACAGGGCAAGTGCTTCTTACTCAGTGCCGGTTTGGGGCCAAGGATCAGACACTGTGTGTATGGCACATACTTGAAATGCTTTGCTAGTTCTCATACTTGAGCCTGCTACTATGTTTGCAAAAAACTAATTGCTGCACAACACAGAATTTCTGCTGGCTTGATCCAAGAAATGCAATACAACCAGAAGGAGTGTGATTGACAGTAACGTACAACTGATACTGCAAATATGTAAAATGCACCTTCCTCCAGAGTCATTTGGTTTGTATGAAGTAGAATAAGCAAGTGAGCTTTACTTCTGATACAATTAAATTTACTCAGAGGAGCACAGCAGTGTATTCACATACTTGTCCATCTGTTGCACAAGATCCATGAGAGTCACTCACTGACAGCTTAAGGCTCGTTTGGCAATAAAGACCCATTTGTTCATCAAGAAATTCTGTTCATGCCTGAAATTTCCACAAACCTGCAGCAATCAAATAATCTTCCCTCTCACTCAAATTCAGTCGAATATCCAGGCACTGCCAAATGTTAAAACACTGTTCTCACTGAAACCTCCCTCTCCTCTGGAGATCAAATGCACCAGAGTACAAGGTTAAATGACAGAAATCCTGAATGGTTGTAGAAACTTTTCCCCAGGTTAATCTATTTTATCAGTGAACAATAATAAGCAACAATTAATGAAAAAATGAAGGAATCAAATGGGAAGAAGCATTATTTCCTAGTTATTGAACTTACAGCTGCATTAAACCAATGTGTAATTCTGATCTGTGGGCAGTTTTAATCACAAGTGCAGCTGCAGTAATTGCAATTAAGCCTTTATCCCTCTGGTGCCCATGGATGAAGCCAGAAAACTCTTAGTAAAAAACCAGAATTACATGATGGTGCCATGAATGCAAGAGATGCTTGAATGATATGTCTGGCAAACTATTTTCTGAATGCATCTATTAACAAAGGAACCAGTAGACATATACATGAAGACTTCATTTTGCTTTCTTCCTTTAACAAAAAAAATCATTTTCTTCCTTATGAACAGAAGTCATCACCAGAGTTAGCTGCCTATGATACAAACCAGGAACTTCTAGCACACATTTTGTACTGTAGACATTTATTTTTGCCACATGTGCTCTCTAAGCTTGTTTCAAAGCATCACATTCCCCCATTACTGCCTGCAGCAAGCAGAGTAGTTCTGTCTTGCTTCTGCACAGAATTGTCTCTTGAGAGTGGCTGACATAAAATATTGCCAAACATGCAGGAAATTCTGGCAGTCACAAACCATAAAGACAACAGCCATTCATCACCTAAGAGTCTAGAAATGAAAACATCACCTTCCAACCAACCCAACCCAGCCATTCTGGAAACCTATAAATGTAGAAAAACGTAAGAAATATCCATGCCCCATATTTCTCTCATGAGACATTGTTTGAAAGTACATTAGCAGGTAGCATATTTCAATATACACACTACAGGACAGCTTTACAAAGCTAAACATGTCAAATGGATCACAACAGAGGGTCAGTCATGGCAAATGCTCCCAGCAGTGACTTGAGCTGCCAAACACCTGGTCCTTTTTCCACATCAGCAGCAGATAATCACACCCACACTGTGTCAACATGAACCAATTCTATTGAAAGCTTATTTATTCCCTTGGGAGAAAGTTTCTGCATTTGTGTTTGAAATACACAGCACATTCATTTGGTCACCTTTCCAGACTACAAAACATCAACTCGATCATGCCAACAACAAACACAGAACCTGAAGAACCTCCCAGTCATCACCCACACGTCTTTATGTTCCAAAGACAAATAGCAATAAACAGATATCAGCTTCTTACACTTGAAATTTATGTGCTGAATTTCCTCTTGTATTTGTCAGTGACACCCAAAGCCACCCTCGCTGTCATGGATACACAGACAAACCAGATGTGAATTCTGCCTCGTCTGTAAAGTGGAAGGGACCATGAGGAATGTTAAGATAGTTTCACCCCAGAGATTTTTTTTTCCTACGATGGCAGAGGAACAGTAAAGAGCTACACATCCCATGTCTTGCTACTACGTGGTCCTCAAGAAGAACATTCAGAAGTTTTGCTGTTCAATATGAGCAATATCCAATATGTATCATCCAGGTGATGGGCAAGAAACCTCTGTACTGCCAAAACAGTCCAGATTAAATACATCTCTGAAACATCCTGAAGTATAATATTTACCCAAGTAAAAACAGAGTCCAGCAAGGACAGAAAATGTTTTTAAGGAATCACAACTCCTTATAGCAACACTAACTAGAAATTACATTAATTTACTGATAGTACTTAATGCTTATACTAGTTCTGAATGCTTCAGAGTCTCACTTAGAAGCTTTACTCAAGAACAGATACACTGCAATCGGCCAGCAGTAAGGTGGACTCCAATAATATAATAGCTGGTCAAAACTTTGAAAAAAGAGTTCTCAACTGGTAGAAGGTATAGCAGAACTCTCCAGCAACATAAATTATGTTATCTCCCCTCTGCTTTTTACACTGCTTTCTCCATTTCAAACCCCACTCAAATCAATTATCTGTAGCTTAAAGTTCATAACGATCAAGTCTCAAATGAAAAACAGTCTTAGGCCTAAACAGAACACTGTGAGGTTTAGTGTGCTTTTCTAGCACATCCAGAAACACCAAAGTTCACGTAAGAGAGGAAGAAAAAACTTTCTCCTGAGTCTTCACAGATCTGCATACAGGGAAAGGCTGAAAGAGCTGGGGAAAGGCTCAGGGATATCTCATCAATCAGGGTGTGGAAAAGACCAAGCAGTGCCCAGTGAAAACACAAGAGGCAGCGGGACAAAAGGAAACCAAATAAATGCCACTTAAACATATATAAACACACTCTGTCATCCAGCCATGACAGCTTTCCAACATACATAGGGAACCTTCCAGATGGTGTTTTTTGAAGGTTCTGACTCATTTTCAGGGGTAACTGACTGATTAAAATCAACAGAGCTACAAAAACAATTATTGATTGGACATCTTTGGAGGAAGATGGCTCTGTGGGAGGGGTCTGCTCAGCTCTTGCTTTTTAGTAAGATGACAACTTCATCAAAAAAACCAAGAATGAAACAATTGGGTTGGACATTAGGAAGAAATTCTACATGGAGGGAGATCAGATATTGGAGTGGACAGTCCAGGGAGGTGTTTAAGGAAAGACTGGATGTGGCACTTAGTGCCGTGGCCTGGTTGACATGATGGTGTTTGGTCATAGGTTGGATTTGATGATCTCAGAGTTCTTTTCCAACCTGACTGATTCTGTGATAAAACAAACCAAACCACCAAACATGTCAGAGCCCAATCAGCAGCTACAAACTACATTATTCCCCACAGCACAGACAAAGTGTCCCACCTAGCATCTCTGACAAAACAGCTCCCACTGTCAGCCAATACAGCAACACTGCTGGCACCAGGCATGCAGCCACTGCTGGGACAGCTGGACTCTCCACTTCTCCAAACCTTACACAACCAGCTCTTCTGCCAACCACGTCCCAGTGCCAAGGCAGAGGCCAAGTCTCCCAACGAGCATAGCTACACTATACCCTATACCCACTATAGCCATACTATATCTTTTCTGACTGTAAACAAAGGATGCCTTCAGCTACTCAGATTCTTTCTGAAGTTGCCTACTAGAGGTAACTAAGGCCCTCTGGTAGCCCTGAAACAGAAATCAAAACAAAAATCAAGGAAGAGAGGAAAATATATCAAAATTCTAGGATGCCTGTGTCTTCAATAGAAATAGACACTCATCCAGCAAAGAGCACAATTTCACATTCTTGGTTCTTTGTTTAGGGTATTACAATACTGTCAGAACCCAAAACCGCAGCAGTCAAAAAAAGACACAAAATAGATTTAAAATAAAACCCACAAAAAACACACTTTAATAGCTTCTACATTTTTTTAAAAAGAGGGGAGAGGGATTCATTAGATAACTGAAATCCTTGCATATACTGGGAAGCTTTGCTGAAACTTGCTATGGGCCTGGAGGGACAGAGTCCAGTGTGAAGCAGCAAAAGTTGCTGCAGTGCCCCATAAAGGTCTCTTCAGGCAGGTTTCAGGCCAGTTTGAAGTCATTTATTGGAACAATAACCCTGGAAAGTCCTGTGACCTCCAGAAGTACCTTGCCAGCAGAACTGCAGTTACATTAGAAACTGAGCTTTTGCTTTTCCAGTTTATCACAACAGACAGTTGCTAGATGCCTAAAACAAACTTCATTAGTACTGTTATTTCCACTTGTACATTTACCACGTAAAACCTCCAAAGTTTAGTCTCCTATAAAACAAAGCCTAAACAATTTTGTTATTATGTATGAATAGAGTTGCAAAGGTATTTCATTTTATAGCAGACCAAGTTCACACTAGAGACAAAAGACCACAGAGGACACAATCTTACCCTTTTAACTACCATAGTTTTCTTCGCAACTATTTCAAATCAGGTGCTGAACTTAAGGAGATTGATCCTTCCAACTGTTTTCCCACAAAAATGTTTCTACCATTTACGAGCTCTAGGAATTCCACCTGGTTTAATACTAACAATACACATGTAGTATATGAACAACCACTTAAGACAGACTTTTAACACTGAAAAAGTAGCTCAGGTGTTTAAATGCTGAACAATGAAAACACCTCTGTAAGTGTTAAACATAAGTAGTGGTTATAAGGATGTTTTCTTTCCACTTCAATACCATATAATTTCCTGTCACCCTGACCTGAGTCACTGATGACAACCCAGACGCTTAAATAGAAAAGCCTGACAGACTGCCCTCAAAATTCTAGTTCCTGCTCCCTAAACTGTGAGTTTTGTCTACAAAGCTCTCCTGTAAAGACACATGCACAAGGTGAGCACCAGAATTTGGGAACCAAAGACAAAACCCTCCTGCCCAAGAGCTCACACTGCTCTGTAGCCAAGCTTCCTCCAGGCTCTGCATCTGCTTCACACTCTTGTTTACAAATGATCAGAATAACCAGTTCCCCAAAGATCCAAGTATTCCTTTGGGGTACAGATGTAGGTTTGCTCTTCCTCAATCTGAGCAGGGGAGGAATTTCCCACTATCAGGGAAACCACTCTGAGCACTGGTCTTGTGCAAAAGTCCTTCCCTTCCTTTCACACCCCAATAACCATCCAACTGAGAAGCAGCTGAGGAACTGAACCTTGAACAGATGGAAATACTCAGTATTTCCTACTTCCTTCTCATGGTGCCCAACAAAGCTCTGTCACCAACAGAGAGTAGGAAAGCCATGAAGCTGTGTTTCCAAGACATCTTAACCCAAGGATGTTGTGATCCCATGCTTTCTTCTGTAAGCCTTCACCAGTCCCTTCCCCCTGCTCTCTGCTTAAATTAGCAGTTATTTATAATACTGGTGAATCAGATAAAGAAAACAGCCCAGGAGGAAGCTGATAGTGACAACTTTCTGTAAGTTTATCTCCTTAAGATGTGTCATTGCAGGGTCAGACCTGGGACTGCTTCAAACCCACTTGAGATCAACCCCTACATCCCTGTTACAGCCCAGCTCAGGAACAGTGCCCAGTGAAGCTCCAAACCACCTTCATCAGTGGTGGTTCAGTTCAGTGTGGAACAGTCTCACACAGTAATCTGGAATTTTCACTGAAATTAAACCTAGGAACGCACTTAATGCACATTAATCTTTAACAGGCATTATGTCCATGGGACAAGATTAAAACTACAATGATATAAAAATGTCCAAAACTTGAAACCTGAATGTGGTCCCTTCACATGAGCAATTTCCCCCTACAGATCCACCCATCTTGCCCCTCACCCCTTGCTGCTTTGCTCAAAGCCAGTATGTGCCATGAAACCACATCCTAACATAACACATTATTGATAAAAGGATACTGAATTCTTGTCAACTCTGATGGTAAGGGTGCAGTTCCATGCTATTAAGAAACTGAACAAGTGTAATTAGCTAATGGAGCTCATGCAGTCCACACATATTTAACAGTACAGTCACTAGCTTTGAGCCACACCACACAGAAGAGCAGATATTTCACTGAGCCGAGCCATGCAGAGCCATCACATTCACGTTCCACGTGGAGGACTTGCAAACAGTTGCATCACAAGGGCTACTGCAATTAAACATCACCAATGAGATGTTTTACCTTCACAGTAACTCAGAAGGAGGTCGGGTGCCTCCTGTCCAGCCCCTGTGACACATGGCAGAGCCATTTCTCCCTGTGCCTCCTCCCAAGGGAGCCACACCAGTTGTGCCAGCTCCAGTCCAGCCAAACAGCTCAGTACCAAAGCAGTCACACCTCCTCCTGCTCCTGAAGCTTTGATCCCGTGTGCCAGCCAAGCAAACCCTGCTGCCACAAGGAAAGGATGTGGCAGAGGAGGTTCTCTGCAGTTTAAGATAATGCTGACCTCATTTATTCAAATATTGACTTATGGTCTTATTTTAAGCAAAATGCCCAGAGCCATGAGAACTCTTCCCTTAGTTTGTAATAATACAAGATAATGCCAATGAAATAGAAAGATTTTCATGCCATTCTAGGTACATTTTCTTTTAAGCATATACAATTAATTTCAAATTTGCTGTAAGCTGATTATTCCAGTCATGGATTATTTCAAAGACAGAGAACTAAAATCATACAATTTATTAGTTCAGGTTGCTGGGCAAACAAACAATCCTTTCAAGCACTAAAGATGCCTCCAATACATACAAACACACAGTGCTGATTCTGCATAAAACCAGCTCAGCTCTGTCCACCCAGCCTCTGCAAGCACCACAAACACCCTGCTGTCACCCAGTGGGGACTCAGTTTGGATGCCAACAAGATTTGCTCTGTCTAAAGCAACTTCACGTTGAAATGAGTATGAGCCTTCACTCTCTCTTCCACACAGCCCATCTCAGAAGGCTCAACAGGTTCAAAACAGCATTAGATGAGTGAGCACAATCAGATACTCTGCTGCAGTCAGGCTAAATTCTCAACAAGCCCCTTTCCACTTTCCACATGGGCTGACCAGTCAGAGCACCATCCCCATCTGAGCCAGCATCAAATTAATCACAGAATATGCTGAGTTGGAAGAGACCCACAAGGATCATTGAGTACAACTCCTGGCCCTGCACAGGACACCCCAAGAGTCCCACCCTGTGCCCCAGAGCGATGTCCAAAGGCTTCTTGAACTCTGTCAGGCTGGTGCTGTGACCACTGCCCTGGGGAGCCTGTTCGGTGTCCAGCCACCCTCTGGGTGAAACTTGTTCTGATATCCAACTTTAACCTCCTCTGATACTGCTTCAGGCCATCCTGGTCCCCACAGGGCAGAGATCCATGCCTGCCCTCCCTCTTCACCTCACGAGGAAGCTGTAGATCACAATGAGGTCTCCCCTCCTCTTTCTCCAGGCTGAACAGGCCAGATGACCTCACATGGATTTCCTCTCCAGAGCCTTCATCTTGGCTGCCCTTCTTTGGACAGTCTCCAATAGTTTAGTATGTTTTTTACACTGTGGTGTCCACAACTGCACAATATTCAAGGTGAGACCACCCCTGCACAGAGCAGAGCAGGACAATCCCCTCCCTCATCTGGCTGGTGATGCTGGGCCTGATGCAGCCCAGGACAAAGCTCTGTGCCCAGGCAACTCAGTCTTTCAGCTCCCATTCCTCTACCAGATGTTAAAAAAACTCAGGAATTTAAATACCAGAGTCTTCTCAATCAAAAATCATTGCACTGTTATCAAGAAAATATATCATTCTTCTGGAATAATTTCTCTTAACTATCCCAAGTCACTACCAAAAAGCTGCTGATGGTTTACAAGATCTGTTAAAACCTTAGTAACTACTCTCCAGTGCTTACACTGAGGGTATTTTAAACTGCTATAAAGATAGCTTTCAGGAAAAAAAGAATGAAGTCAGAACAAACACACACCATGGAGAAAACCAGCAACAACAAGCAAACAAAAAAACGGCAAAAAAGCAACTCCGAAACTCTCACAATATCCAATATGTCATGTAAGCCTTTGTTTCCCCACACCTGAGCACCAACAGCCCGGCTACTGTCACCTTCCCGTGCTGATAAAGTACAATGAGCTTAAAGGGAAAAAAAACTACCATGGCAAGAGAGGAAGAAATAAGCACAAAGACAGTTCTGTTATTATCCTGAAGTGTGGGGTCTCAGCACAATTTCTACTTTCTAATGGTAACAGGTACCTCATTGCATCCTTTAGGTAAATACTTTTCCCCAAGGTCTGCAGTGACAGGACATGGGGCACTGGTTTTAAACTGACAGAGGGGAAATTTAGATTAGACCTCAGGAAGGAATTCCTGCTGCTGGGGATGGTTAGACAGCACCAGGAGCTGGCTGGGGATTTACTGTGTGAGAGTTTGTGATTCAGATCTTAGTGGCACGGCAGTGAGAAGGTATTTTTAGGAGAAGTGTTTAGTAGCTGAAACTAATTTCAGTTTGGCCAACTTCTGCAAAATTTCCTGTCAGCTGTAAAGGTAAAATCAAAAGTGTAAGTAAGAAACTTCAGTGAGGGATATGAGAGATCTTGTGGATTATAAGAAATCTGTGAAAGTTACAGGATGTCTCTGAAAATGAACATGTTGATGACAGGGATTTGTTCATTTATTTGTATGGTCTATAACCAAAAATATCATAAAAGATATTTGTGCCTGAATCACAGGATAGCTTGGGTTGGAAGGTCTGTAAAGACCATCCATAGGCAGGGACACCTTGCACTAGACCTGGTTGCTCCAAGCCCCATCCAGCCCAGCCTTGAACACTTCCAGGGATGAAACACCTGCAGCTTTTCTGAGCAGCCTGTGCCAGCATCCCAAGTTAACTTGAATAAACAAGGCAACTTGAACGAAGTTTCTTTTTCCTTTTTTTTCTGTCCACCCTCCAGTATCTGCCATTTTTCCTTACTTCTTTTGTAATTTGCTCTGTGCTACATCACCCAGTTCTAGCACCAATATTTTCTGCTTAAAGCAACAATTGCTCTACATCCATGGCTTGTCTAAAAAAAAGGAAAATAAAAACAAAAATAGCAGCTTTGAGACAATCTAAAGCCAGGAGACTAGGCTCTGTCAGCACAGAACTTGTCCATCTGGAAGCTGCCCTGGATCTGCCTGGCATTTTTAGATTGGGTAAGGCAACGGTGCATTCTCCAAGATATGACTCACCAAGCATTTTTAATAAAAAATTTGTGTTGAATTTTACAGCCCAGTAAGAATGCCTGAAATAATTAGGAAAATGAACAGTTGAAAACAGTTTAAAATGCAGGCTTTTCCTCCCAAATTATTTCAACTAATAAGAAACTCGTTGCATTCTAACAGCAACCACCTCAAACATCAGTTTCTTGTGCTGGCTTGGGTGCAATTAGCAAGACTTTGAGAAGCAACTAAACAGTATAGCAGAAACCCTGCCCAGCAGCCTGCCCTGAAAGACACAAACCACAAATGCCTCATTTTCCTACTCCAGGCTCCTGTAATTTTCTGGAGTGCCTTATAGTGCTTAACACCGTATAAGATAAAACACAACTGAAAATGGAATGTTTGTCAATTCTCACTTACCTAAAAGATAAAACACAATTGAAAATGGAATGTTTGTCAATTCTCACTTACCTAAAGCAAGTTGTCTTCACACACACCCTCATAATTTTACAACTGTATGCTGTAGATGATAAGTCACCATTGCCAACCAGATGGGAAGAAAAATGTTTTAGGGATAAACTGCAGATTTATTAACTCTAGAAGAAGTACCCTGCCATGTTTCCTCCAACATTACCAGAAATACTTGTCTTAAACTCAGTCATAAATTTAATAAATATTACAATTGTGGATTTAATTTACCTCCTCACTTCTTTGAGTGGAATTGCTGGGCTCTTCCATTTACAGCACAAGACAGGAAATGGGAAGTATCAAAATAAAACCACAACCACCTCCAGGTATTTAATACCTTATAAGGATAGAGGAGGTCAAAATGTTTCGCCTGGGAAGTGACAGGAAGCAGAAAGTGATGGTTTGTGCTACTTGCTATGTCCCTCAGTGTGAGCAGAGCTCAGAGGAAGAAACCAGCCTGGAAATGAGAGGTGAAACCTGCAGGAAAGGCAGCAAATGTCTCCACAAAGAGAATGAAAAAATGCCACCAATTCACATTGCAGAGAAAACAAAGCATCTTTGAGGGCACAGGGGAATCTATTTTCAGGTAGCCAAGAAGGCCAATGGCATCCTGGCCTGTATCAGGAATAGTGTGACCAGCAGGAGCAGGGAGGTCATTATACCCCTGTACTCGGCCCTGGTCAGGCCACACCTTGAGTACTGTGACCAGTTCTGGGCCCCCNCAACAACAACCACACATTTTCTGAAGCCATGACTCAGACATTGTTCCATATATAGATTTATGCCTCTTCCTCTGTTCCTTCCCTTAAGTTAATTTTATAACATCTACTTGGCAAAACATTCAAGGTGAGTCACAAAACACTGAATTACAAATTCTGCTACAACAAAGCCATGCCAAAAAGCACTGAAGAACAAAAGAATCATACCTCATTTATATTTTGTTCAAATCCAAAGAACCAAATAAGCAGTAAAAAGTAAAAAAAGTACCTTGAGGTCAACACCATACTTATAGGTGTTCCCTTAAAGCCTTCACTAGATAATTAGCTCACAAAAATAAGTTTGAAGCTGAAGATTCTGTTGCTTATCTAAGAACTCTTTCTACAAATTCATTCCCCTGAAAAATAAAAAATTGTATTTGAAGTTTCCTTTCTTCTATCAGGACTCCATACTACTACAAAAGCTTCAGCTCCTCCTGCTGATTTTTTTCCAGGATTCTCCCAGCCAAAAAGGACATCATGATCATAGCCCCAGGTTATGAATTCAAGAGTTATGAAAACAAGAAAATCTCTGAAAGCCTTTTGGGTTTAAATGAAAACTCAAAACTCCTTTTACGCTCCGAAGAAATGCAGAAACGCTTTGATAGACAGCCTACAATATGGCACATCTCTAATTCTGAATGACAATTAGTGCTTGAGCAAACATGGCAAGAATCTGACTTTGAAATAAATTTACAGGAACTTAAAAGCATTATTCAGAGCATGCACAAAGTGTTCCCTTCATCTGTAAAAACAGACATGATGCAAGAGTCTGAATGGTCCCAGACTGGAATCTTGCAAAAACCACAAAATATGCTTAGCATTACAACAGGAACAAGTGTTTGTATCTGACTCCATGCTGTCAGGGCATTCTAAAAGCGACATAAAGTTCATTTACTTTTTACTGTAGGCATTTTAGTCAAGACAATAAACTAAATTTCTGGTGGAAAAGCACAGAAAGAAATCCTTAGGAAATGGATTTTTACAAAAGCCAGTCAAAACAGCAAATGCTCAAGGGCACCCTACAATCTCAATCAGATAGTTTTAAAGGAGGCAAAATTGTTTCATCAAGTCAATTATGTTGTAAAAGCTGAGAGATCAAGTTCCTCAAATATCTATTTCCACATGTATTTAGAAGGATTAAAGTAATTCTTAAAATCATGATTTCAACCTGCACAGTTTGCAACGCTTCCAATCACAGGAAAATAGGGTTTGAAAGGACCTCTGGAGGTCACTTATTCCGAACTGGTCTGAGCAAGGTTAACCTCAAAGTCAAATCAGATTGTTCAAGGCTTTGTCCAGCTAAATTTTACAAGTCCTGAAAGGATGGAGATAAAACAGCCACCCCAAGCACCTTTTCTGATACTGAATTCTCATAATAATTTTTCCATATTATATTCAGTAGAAATTACCACTTTCCTAACTTGCAGGCATTGGTTCACAATTTTTCACTGTGCCTCCAAGGAGAGCAGGTTGTTCTCCTCTCCAGGCTACACCTACTTCTTGCACACCATATGCACCAGCCTCCCAATCACCCTCAACTCTCCAGTTCAGTGACATTCCCGCTGCATTTGAGGGGAGGGAGGAGCAAAACTGGGCACAGGATTTTAGAGACAGCCCTGTGAGTGCCAGGGAGTAGGGAACAACCACTTCCCATCACCCACTGGCTGCTATCCTGCTCGTGCCCCCTGGTAGACAGTAAGGCAGTTCATTGCTACTGCAGCACTTCAAACATCCCCCACCCCATTCACTGGGGAGTTTTTTTAGGTGCCTGGTCATAATTTTGAGCATTTGAAGAAATCAGCATTATGTGAGCATCCCTACCTGCCTTCCTCCTGCTTCACTCCCAATAATTCTTCCCCTGTACACCCATTTGGCTAAACAGGCCAGAAGAGCAGCATCTCTAAAATAAAAACTGTACATTTTTTATTTTTACGGTTTTTTTCAGAGTCAGCACTGAAGTACTCAAATCTCAGTCCTTCCCAAGGAAAAGACTTCAGGACTGCCCCAACACTTGCCCTTCTAACCTGATGATTGGCTGATCACCAAATAGGCAGCCTGGAAGCAGCTACAGCATGTGCTGTGTCTTGCAGAGCCAATTGATAGCAACACCACCATTGGTATTTGAAGAATTTGAGAAGGGATCAGAGGCCTTACAGGAGTTCATAAAAAGCAGGCTGGGGTAAGGGATAGCAGTTGCTGCCATCAGCAGACAAAGCACCCGAGGCAAGTTCATAGAAAGCCAGCCCTCACCTCTGCTGCTCTCAACACAGTCACATGAAGGAGTACTTTGGATTTCAGAAACACAAAAGAAATACTCCCGATTGTCCCCACACATTCACAGCCACAGGTAGAATCCTGGGGCCCCAGCTATGTACACATGAAAAAAGTGAAATCAAGAGAGAAGAGTCAGCAATACACCCTTGGCTTTTTCAAACACCAAGGTCAGGATTTCCCACTTCAGTCACTGATCAGAACTGAAAAACCAGGATACAGCAGTGAACAGCAGGATCCAGCAACTCTGTGTTGATGGGAAATCAGAACAGTCTCCTTGCTGCATGGACATGGCAGGCTGTGTCTTATTCTACTGACAGCACATCTCTGATTTCATAAACAGCTTTATTTAATCTGCTGTTCATCCAGCCTGAGGCTTTCTGTTACTGCTTATCTACCAGGGCAGGTTTTCTCCTACAACTTACATATTAGAAGCTATTTACATTACAATCCATACATGTGCCTTCTAGTTCTCTCTCAGTAAGGATGAAGCACAAAGAGCAAACTCTTCCCACAAAATAAGCACCTAGTAAAGTGATGAGCCCATGGAAAAAAGAGGAAGCAATTTCATACACTCTTCATTGTTCTTTTACTTGACAACCCCACACTGTTAATTTATATATATAGCCTAATAGCACACAATGATTTAAGAAATGCCTTCAAGCTCTCCTCAAGCTGCAAAAGGTGTCAGCTGAGATGGTTTCCAACGCCCCTACTTCCTTGTACCACATCCTTATTCAGATATGGGTAGGCTGTAAAAGCAAACAGTATAACCCTGTTACACTTAGGCTTCTTATAATGTGAAATGTGTCAATGTAATGGTATTTAGTATAATCTTCACTTCACAGACACTCTCCTTCCCTGTGCTGAAGGATGAGATGTATTTTCAGTCACCTGAGGGTCAGGCAAAGGAAGCCTTGTATTTGGTTTTCAAGAGCAAAACAGCACAGTTCACAATAATTTATCCTTAACTAAAAGGCTACATTCTGCTGTTTGCACTTTTCAAGAAAATCTGCTGCCTCCTTATCTACCATACCCACGAGAGCATGGGATTAACATATTTGCTTTTATCCTCATGGCTTCAAAAGCCTTGCTCACCTCAGCACTTCCACTGCCTCACTTGCAGCACAGCATCTCATTCCACCTGGCTTCAGAACAGCACCAACTCAGCCGAACACAGCAAGAAGTGTTTGGGACACTGAGGATTCAAACAAACAGTACCAAAATCTCTCAACAAAAGAATATTCTTCACTTAACCTCTTTGGAAAGGGAAACAGATGGGCTCTGCTTTTCAGGAACAACTGCTTTAGTCACTTACAGAGACCAAAGTTTTAGAGACTCCAACAATCTGAGGCTGAAGGAGTGACCCTGCAGAGTCTCTCCCTACTCATTCTCATTTCACCACCTCTTCCCCTGTGCTGGTTTCACAGTTGTGCTGCTCCAGGGTGTGTCTGTCTAGTTTGCTGCCAAATCAGCCAGCTGGTCTCTTCCAGCTGGATTCAACCCTGGCCAGAGTCTTTAACTAGATCATTGTGTGGACACATGATCACTAAACCTGCCAAAAGGGGAGATTAAAGAACACACTGATATCTGCATTATCCAGGGATTGACCATACCAAGAAATGATGGAGCATTCTCCTGGCAGTTTGTTAGAGCAAACTTCCCTGACAGAAACATTTAGATGTTAAAATGAGTGCAAATAGCAATGTGATTTACCTCAAGTTTTAGGCAGGCTTATTCTATTAAATCTTGTATTTACTGGTTTAAGATACTGCTAAAATAAGCCAAACACCATAAAAGCATTTAAGTGATGGGAACATTGCAAGTCCAGCCCAACTGCAGAAAGTCAGGATACAGAAGAACAAATCCATATTTTTATGTATTGTGCTCAGTCCTCTTCTCAAGACATACACATTACTGAGAACAACCAAAACCAACAGCTACAGAAATACAAAAGGCATCTCAGGAACAGGTTCTAGCTGTTCAGAAGCTATTTTCTCTTTAAAGATATTATTAAATCAATAAAAAAATTGCAAATTAGAGGTACAGTTTAAAAGGAACATTTGGTCGGCTTAAAATGGATTGGGAAGGATAAAAAAACCCCTTTAAAGGTACAGAAAAAGAAGGCTGTGAAATAACCAGTTTGGTGGATGTGAACACTCAGGGAGAGCAACTAGTACAGACACCCAGGAGAAATCTATGTAATTTTAGTCTAGACCTAGTGCAAATTGACTGCAGGTTAAAATGAAAAAGGAGAAACACTCTACGTTCCCTGACCCCTGAAATTCAGTCCCATCCACTCTGTTGCCCAGGAGGAAAGGACTGCAGCCAGAGTGAGGCCATCCAGCTTGCTGAGGTGAGTGCAAAGCTGGCACAGGAGTTTCTCCCCACCAGGCAGCTGGTCAGCTCCCAGAAGGGCCCACAGCCCCTGGAGCCAGGGCAGGGCAGATACAGGCACTGCACAGCCCAGGCCCCTTCCAGCAGCAGCCTGGAGCTCTCTCTTCTGGAGTTATCTGTGAGGCACAGCCTGGAACTGCACCCACAGTGGGACTTCAGGACAAGGGAGATTAAATGCAAAGCAGCCTTAAAGCAAATCTCTTCACAGCTCAAGGTACAAGTTCAGAGTTAAGTTATGAGATTTTCCTTCACTTCATGAAACTAGTGGTTTTATTTCCTCAAGCAGCAAGGATGGAGATTCCTCTTCTCCCTGAGTGCCAAAGATGCATTGAAAAGAAATAACTTGAAACATTCTGACAAGTTTGCTTTTGTATTCTTCCTGAAAAATGAAGAGACAGTGCAACTTAGGGAAATAAAAACACACTAAGAGGATGTAGTGGTTTGAAAGCAAACCGAGTAAGAGGCTCCAAGTCAGAAATACAATTTAATAAGAAGAAAGAAAAAAAAGTAAATAAAATAAGATAAATGCAATAATACAAAATCAAAACCCCCACCCACTGACAGAGTCANGAGGAATGAGGGTATAACTGGTATGTTACCAATAAAGCAACAACTCAACTGAAGAGTCAAAACTGGAAGACAATTTCTATCAAGGCCAAGTTGACAACTGGTGAAAGTTTGCTGCAGCTGCTATCAGTGTCAGTAGCATCTTCCTCCTCCTCCTGCAGCCATGAGCTCAGGCTCAGGTTTTGAACACCTGGCTCAAAGCTGACTCAGGAAGACAGGGAAGTTTCAGATTGTTTGGTTCATACAAGCAAGGCAAGAGGACAAGGCTTATTAGTCAGAGGTAAGGAAAGGCTCAGACTTCAGTGCCAGCTTAAAAAGATCAAACTATATCCACAGTCAAAAACACGTGACAAAGGCTGGCCACTTAGTAATTTTATCAAAGAGGCAGAAACTGATGACTCAAATCTTTAAATAGAAAGTCAGGCAAGTTTCCAGGAACTCTAGCAAAACTGCCTTATTTAAAATTAAGGCAAAAATCATTAATATAACTCCCATCCACAAATATCTATTCACAGCTGCTGCAGAAGCAAAAATAATGAGATTGCCTAGCACTGCTTAATTCCAAAACCATTTGCCTCTAATGACAAAAAGTATATTTACAGTGATTTACTTACTGTTAAGAAACAGTGTAATCTTAAGCCGTTTAAATAATTTAAGGCAACACTTTATCTAGTTAAAGCAATGAACACAGTAACATTCATTTAAAGTTTATTTAACAACAATGTCAAATTTAAACTCAATTTGCAATCACAAAGCTCTTCAGCACTAAGTGGAGAGCAACTGCAGCCCTCACCTGTAACATCACAGTGCACAAACTGCTGAAATTAAAGGAAAATTCTTCAGGTTTTTAAATTATTCAAAATATTATATTCTAATTTATTCTGCTGAAAGCAATCCTGGCCTAATGCAGATTTCACAGAATGTTCTGGGTTGGAAGGGACCCACAAGGATCACTGAGTCCAACTCTTTAAATAAATGGCCCATACAGGGACTAAACTCATACCCTTGGTGTTTTTAGCACCAGACTCTGATGAGTGAGCCAATCTCAGGGTCATGAGCATATTACAGGCAATAAATATTCCTTAAATAAAAGTGAAGTTAATATTCTGAATTACCTCATATTATACTCTCTACAGTGTACATCGCCCCGAAAGTGGAAAGATTCAACTCATTTGGCTGACAGACACATACCGTGATTCTTCCTTCAGTCTGATTTAGGACTCTGGCAGTGGCAAGATACAAATTTTTTCTTCAAAAATATCTACAATGCATCGTTTTCTTTGTTCAAGATTTCTGAAAAGCTATTTCATACTGATTGTATAAGAAGAAAGTCAATTCTGCATAGAAGTAGCAAAGTAAAACACAATCCCACTCAAAAACTCTTGTTGGCATTTGTCAAAGAAAGTAAATAGCAGTGCTGGTGAAATGAAGTTTATGCTGGGAAACAGGGAATAATTTAGGGTAAAAGGACACTTTTTAACATGGCAAAAGCTCACACCAGAAAAGAGGCAACTGGAAAGGCAGTTTCAGTCCTGCTGTAACCAGTGCACCAGGACAGCCATGGGTGATGCTTCCACCACCACAGCACTGGCGAAATCTGTTTCTCACCACCTCACATCCAAAGTAAGGGACAGCAAAGGCTCAGGCATCACCTCCACTGAACACTGGGCAGATTTTAGATCATTAGCACATTCACAATTCAGAGTAGAAACCAAAAGCAACATTATGGAAAAGTGTCAGGAAAGAAAAAGCTGAATGCAATTCAGCTACCTTATAAAATACAGGATGCCACTTAAAAAAAAAAAAAAAATACCCACTCTAAAAGGAGCAGAAGAAAAAGGTTAAACCCCTGCCAAGGACCAGAGACACATTTTAAGTGCCCAGGTAGCAATGAGAGCAGATAGAAACCCCAGATCCACTAGCAACAAATTTCACCTGATTGACTCACCACTTCTGCCAAGATGATTCCAGTCACTTTAAGCATTTCCATTGCTGCTCTTTCCTCACAAAACATTTTTATCAAGCCAGGTTAAGGAACTCCCAGACCAGCAGACATATGTGACAGCATCTCTAGGGAAGCACAATGAATGGGAAGGGCAGAACTGTGACAGATCAGGCAGCCACCGCAGCCCCACACAGCCCAGCGTGCCCAACCACACATTTCCTGTGTTTATGCAACAAAAACCCACTAAGGGAAAAAAAAAAAAAAAACAAGCACATGCAGACAATGGAGAAAGCTGGTGAAGGTGAGGATAATTCAAGGGCAATGTCCTACCTAGCTGAAACCAAAGCTCTTCAGAACTGTTAGAAAAAAGAAACTGCAAAAAGAAACCAAGACAGCAAATATAACTGCAGCCCTACATGAAGTTAACTCTTAAATAACATGAAAAGCTCTTTTCAACAAGATTTTAAAATAACTGTCCAGTAAAGGTGACCAGCACGTGGAATGACTGGCACATGACAAAAGTAGATGCAGAGAGACTTCTCAGGATGAAGCCACCAAACAATCACCCAACATTTCTCAAAAATACAAAGGAGTCTGGCAGAACAAGGAGCAGTTTTAGGGCAAAAAACCCTCACACTGACAGGATGTATTTCCCCCAGGCATTCCCATATAGGTTAAACAGGGACTCCCACTGTCACAGACAGTGGTGGTTGGCAGAAACCACAGGGTGTTTTTGAGCCCCCTTAGGGATGGACAACCACAGACTTGAACTATCTATAAAAAATGATCTGGTGAAACCACAAACACCTCTAAGAAAGTTCATAAATCACTAACTGCCAGACTAGAGGTGTTTATTAAAAGAAAAAAAAAAAAAAAAAAAAAAAAAAAAAAAAAAAAAAAAA
>VXBB01012105.1:363-12903 GCA_013399915.1 Illadopsis cleaveri
TTTTTTTTTTTTTTTTTTTTTTTTTTAGTAACAATAACTTTAAGCAAAGGGAAGTGTTCCCAACTGGACAAATTGGACAAATGAGAATTCTTAATTTAACCTACTATCTGAGAGATGTTATGGTCCCCAGCAAATATTAACCTCTGCCTCTTGATGAAAAAAGGACCCCTTTGCCTATGTCAGTCACATTTATTTCAGTCTCATTTCAGTCTAGACGAAAGAGCTCCTAGGTGTTGTAGGGAGAAACAATGATGTCTGAGTGCCTCCTGGAGAACATTCAGACCTTAGGCATATTTTGGTTCATACTGGAGTTGAACTTGATGTGATAGGTCTGGAAAAATATAGAGCTGACAGTCTATATACACAACTGGGTTTTTAGTCCACACTGATAATGAGACCTAAGCACCTAGCCACTTTTTTTTCTTTTTTGTGCCACTGTCAATTTAAAGTGCATTTTTAAATGAACAGTGGGGTTATTTGGGTCTATTAATTACACTAATTGTTTCCTGCGTGGAAACCACATGTATGAGATGTGAAAGGCACGTGTGTGTGAGAAGGAGCGCTGGCGTGTGTGAGACTGGAGCAATTCCCCTTTGAAGATTTTTTTTTTAAATCCCTAGAGAGGGAGCTTGTAATGAGCAACAACATTTATGCTGAGGACTTCAATGCTCCTTGTTGGCCCATCCGTTGCCCTGCCTTTCACATGGAGATTAAAGTCAGTGGTTGAAGCTGTACCTCCTTTTCCCATGTGGCTGATATAAATTCTACATCAAATGGAAAGGAAGAAGGGCAGGTTTGGTTGTCAGCAAAAATGAAGGAGAGGCCTGAGAGTGGCAGGAGCAGGGGCTCAGTTCTCATTAATCTGGAGGGCAGCAGAAGAGTAAATATAAAACCTTGGGAAGATGCCTACCTTTTAACAAAGAGCCTGTGAGTGGCATAATAATAAGAGCAGTGGTGATGGCTAAATGGGAAAATGCTTTTCTTAAAGTTTACCTGTTAATGGATATGATGGGAAACTCATGCAGATTTTTATAGATTTTTATTAATTTGTATTATATACATTTTTGCAGATTTGTATAAAACTTGAATGTTTTGATTTCTGCATTAAGCAAGTACAATAATGATCCTGTAGTTTTATTTTTAACCTGTGTTCTATTACAAGTCTCTCCATTTTAACTTTCACAAGGAAATTGTCTTTCTGCCTGGTTATGGTATTTTTCCTAGTGCAGAACAATGCTAAAGGAAAAATGTTTGGGAAAAGTTTGGGATTAATCTCATATTCTTGAAATGCAGAATGTTATTTCCCCTTTTATGTCTCCTTTTTCTGCAGTGGCACATCTCAAATGTGGCTCAGCCCATGTGTGTCCCTACAATTTTCCCTGTGGAACAGCTTAGTTTGGAGAGAAGAGGGAAGGGATGAAAAAAAATTAAGCAACACAGCCTGACAGAGGGCAGCCAGACGTGTGGCTTTATTAGGGAAGTGCTTTGCTGAAAAGAGACAAGGTGGATCTCCTGAGACATCTAAGAGCAGATAGTCTGTATGTTGGAGTCATGGCATAGGCATAAATCCCTGCTCAAAGGCAGGAGGGTTCATAGTTTATATTGCCATGCTCTCAGCTTAATTTTAGCAGCATTTGAATATTCTCATTTTTTTTTCTTCTGTGCTGAGGTCTTGTTCTCTGCTCACCCACACAGAAGCTGAGTGGCAGAGACTCTGTTCTGATATACGCAGAAATATAAAAGCATGAGGAGTAGAGTCAGCATGAGGTTTTTTATCCAAAACTTAGTTTGGAAAGGTCCTTGTGCATGAACATGGGAAAATTTACTCCAGACACAACTGGGACAATAAACAGTCAGAAATGAAAATTTTGACTTCTCTAATCAATGCTCTTTCCCCCTTTTGCTTCCACTTTCTTTCCTGAAGAAATATTTATATTTGTTTATACTGGGCCTTTTACCTCTTCACATCCCACCTGAAGATATATGCAAAGACATCAAGGTTCAGAGACAAAGCTATGAAATAAAACTTTGTTAGTTCAGCTAGAAACTTGAACCACCACAGAAGATTATTACAAAGGTTTTAGGCTGGGGTAGACTTTGGTACTTTTTGAACTGAGCTGAACGTCAGAAAAGATTTATGTCAGAGTGAGATCCAGCTAAGAGGAAACCACATTTTTCTCACTCAAAAACCCTGTTGCTGCCTCATACTGTTTACTGTTTTAGTGAAACTATTTCAGGATTTTTCCAGAGTTTAACAAGAAGGTTGATGATATTTGAGTCTCTGCTAATTTTGATGAGTAATAGACGGTTTATTGAAAGCCACTGCTTTAGTACCAGGTTAACTTCATGTCACTTCATGAGCATTAAATATCCAGCCAGGCCAAATGAGGAAATAGCTGGGCTTTATTCCTGGCCCAGTGACCCTCTTCTCCTTTTTCCAGGAGTTAAATTTTGCAGTGAGGTCAATGGAAAGCTTTAATCTTCTCGGCTCTGTTGTCTGTACACCAATTGATGGGACAGGATTCTCATGGCAATTTTCTTGTGGCATAGCCAGAACAGAAGGAAATTTGTTTTCACCTGGGCTTATTCACCAGAACAAGGAGACTCAGCTGGCTTTTGTGATGTGAGCATTCCAGCAGAGAAATAACTCCAGCAGATGCTCTTGTGCTAGTGCATTGATACACAAAAGGATAAAGTTCTTATGAGCTTATTAAGTTCTGAGTACCAGAAAAGGAAATTAAGAAAAAGATGAATCTGACAAGGAATCTGTGTTTGATTCTAGCAGGTGTTTTGAGTGAAAGTGAAAAATAAAATATGTTCTTCCTGAAACTTTCACCTATTTTAAAACTCTGAATATTTTGAAGTATTTTTATGATGAACTAGTAATCTATGCAAATATTAACGCAGTAAAATTTAATTAAGATTAAATAGGTCAATTAGTTGTCTTAAATACATAATTTAAAACAGTGTCATCAATAAAATAAATAAATATAATAGTCTCTATAAGTGAACTACATCAGCCTAATGGCTTGCTATATTTTTATTTGCTTTATTAATGAAGAAAAAACCAAACTTCTGCATGAGTTATTTTATGTTTTAGCATGATTAAAGGTTCTTGCAGCATCAGGGGATATTAATAGGCAGTTATATTTTCATTTTAAAATGGATTGATTATTCCTTCCTGAGAGAACAGCAATGCACAGACAAACTGCATAGAAATAACATGTCAGCAATGTCACACTACTGTACAGATTTTAAAGATAAATTTCCATCTGGCAAGCAGACATTCAGGAAGGAACTTCTGTTAATGTAGCTTTTGCACAAAGTTCTTTGGGCATGAAACCTGACTTGAAGATTCATTTCTACTTCTCACACTTGGCAAATGTTAATTTACTCTAGATGTTTCTTAAAGAGATTGAGTAGAAATAAGGAAAAGATAAGGAAAAAGCTGTGTTTCTTCTCTTGTTCCACTGGCAGTTTTGGACTACTCAGATGGTCCTCCTAAAAACCAAGAGCCAAACAGAAAAACAAATAGAATTAAAAAACAAACAACAGCTATACACCGAGAACAAAAATGTTCTGTCAGTATTACTGAGAGCTTCAATGTGCTGAACAAGCAACAGTTAATTTAACCTCTATGAGGAAAGATAAATAATAAAAACCCCATTCACAAATTAGAAGGTAGGAAGAGAGCCCGAGTATATTGGAATGATGTCCCTGCTGAATTCAGTGGTCTTTGCAGAAGGTCTCCTCTCATCTGAGCAAGGTTAGGGCTGCTGACTGCCACAGGATTCAGAAGAGAGCCAGGTTCTCTTCTGTCTTTCACCCCAGTGCTAACACAGCATCACACAAGGCAAGATAATGGAATAATACACAGGTGTTCACTAGAGAACACATTGAGTTTGTTTCCCTGAGGTACATACCATCGATAAATATGAAGAATTATACTCTGTTACTGTAATGCCACTTGACCCAAGGTGTTTAAGGACTATTTGCAAAACAGGCACTGCATATTTTGGGAGGGAAGAAAAATCAATCTGAAAAAAACCATACAATACTTTAATTAAGCATACTATAATAGGCAGTTATCTTTGCTCATGGAATTGAAGTTACTGGTATTGAACTGCTACTAGTGAAAAAAGCAAATATTAAATCCAGCAGAAGAAATGAATAGAGATGGTTGAAAGACAGGATTTTAAACTGGAATGGCTGCTGGAATTTCAAAACTTACTTCATCCTGAGCTGAAGTGTCAGTCTCAGAAATTTATTTAGGGAGAAATATATTGACAATGATATTAAAATATGTTCAACTACATTGAAATTTCAAATGGTGATGAGATCAATTGTTCATGCAAAATACTTTAACATTAATAATCTTTTTTTTAAAGGAAAGAAGAATTCCTTTAAGTATTTGTCATTGATTTTTTTAATAGCATGTCAGATTCATAGTTTTTAAGGAATAGATTTGACTGACACATGCTTAATAACAAGGAAAGATGCAGCTGATTCATAAGCACCAGAGGACTTTGTCTCTGAAGGACAATTGTATAACACTCATCAAGCATGTTCCATGCTACTTACGAGATCTCTTGAGATAAATAGTTTAAAACAATATGGTCTGTAGTCTTTGCCACTAATAAGAATTCCCCAAATCTGTCTAAAAAAGAGTGTGCCTTTTGGACACTTTTTTATTTACATTGCATGTCGCCTTTCCAATGGCCACTGTAGATTTGTTCCCCACTTTACGGAAAGACGATTTATGTGCCAGTTGACTCTCTGTGGTTCCCTGAAATGAAGGCTTGTTTTAAAAGTGAACTATATTGTAACTCAACCTGGTAAGTGTGGGAGACAGCTGTCTGCAGTTCATATTTTGAAATACTGTTTTAATAATTGTTTCTTTCCTTTTCTTAAATCAGTGGTAGAATATTGCTACTATGGGATTTTAGGTAGAAACACCCATTTCTTATAAGAGAAACAGACTTGCAGAGTATGAGGCTTGGAGATGGGGCAGCTGTTAGTTATTTTCTCACTCAGTCATAAACTGGGATATGGATTCAAACAATTCCTCAGACACTGGGATGAATGGAAAAAAGAAGTTAGCTGGTAACAGCCAAACTAGAAAACTGTCTCTGGCCAAGCAATGAGGTTTAAAATGAAGGAGAGGAGGAACAAACAGGGCTTGTTTTCTCTGTGACAAACAGGGTGAGGCTGCCTTAGATGGAGAAGCCAGGATGGGCCGAATGGGTCAGAAAATGCAGCTACAAGTCAATGAAGAGGGTGAACAGGTTGGATGCTGAAATCAAAAGTCATTGGTATCTGTGCTGGAAGTACTCATTGAGTATAAAAATTTGCCAATCTACTTGGCAATCTGTGTATACATTAACTTGCCTAATATTAGCTAGCTATGTTTCAACCTAAACCCTATTTGTTTTTGTAATCACCTACAGAATTACTACAGAGTATAAAGCTCTGAACTTAACAGATTCTGGATAAATAAGGCCTTGATTCATCAGTATTTGCCAGATCAAATAATTTCTTAGTACACATCCTTTAGACTCTAAGATTTCCTATGGTCCTGCATAATAAACTATTTGTGCAATTAGCAATAAATTTGTCACTGTAAGTCACTCTTTAAAGCTGAGAACAAGCATAATATTTATCAGTGTGTTAGAGTTTGCAGTTAAAAATAGCCATCCTGTTTTCATATGGCCAGGGCACTTTCAGGCTTGTTTTCTCCAGCTCTGTTGATACAGGGAAGGTAACAGAATCAGCACGAGTATGTGATGGAGAATGGTATTCTTTGTACAGAAATGAAGCTTATTTGCTGAAGGAAAATCTGCCAATTTTGAGTTAATTGCATTGCCACCTCTTTCAGGATTGTCTTTTGGGCTTTAATGAATGTTTACCACTACCTATTTTAATTGCAACAGGTCTTATCTGAAATGTGCATTCTAGTGGTATTGATGTCAATACACTGAACAAATGTGCAAAGTTAGCACATCATGCAAACCCAACCAGCAGCCAGCGCCCAGCATGCAGCTGTAGCTCTCAGGAATTCACACACAGCAAAGGACTTTGGCCATCCTGGGCCCCTGAGGTGCCAGGCTGGCAGATGTCTCTGCACCAAACTCCGAGGTGAAGCTCCTGAGGCTGCTGCCCACACTACTGAGAATGGCATTTAGACTGAGTAATGTGGCATTTACTTTCATAGCCTTTGCCAGAACTGATGGTTATTTATTGGAAATCTCAGACATGAGGTGTTGTTTGATTTAGGGAGCAGTCAGTGTAATTTAGATATCCTTAGGCTCCTTAGAAGACACTTTAATTCGTACCATTTCCTTGATTAGCTGATTCCTAATCAAATTTAATGTGCTGTATATATTTATTTAATTCGCAGTATATTTTTATTTCATTTGGTTTAGTTTTGTAATACATCTTTTAGGTCACTTGTCCATTAGCTTTAAAAAATCAAAACTGATGCAATATACAGGAAAGAGTTAAACTCACTAGAAGCTTCAACTTGTAAGAGGTCTCTTTTACATCGGTAGGAGAAGAACAATCTGAGCCCTCAGAAAAATCATGTATGACCTATGTGTGGAGGGTAGTGCTGGGCAAAGTTGAAGTCTGAGAAAGAAAAGGGGGAGACTTGGGGCAAGAAGAATTCCAAAGAAAGGATTTAATTATATTGGAATTAACTCTAAACCATTCAACTGGACTGAAACAAAATTAATTATAAAGCATTTGTTTTGAAGAAGTTGAGCCAGAAAAAGCATAATGCTGCCAAATAATATTTAATAATTGTATTCAAAAATTAGAAAAGGAACCCTTTGGGACTCTTAGTAGATCATTGAAACCAACTGCTCTTTTGATGAAGTATGTGTCTTTCTCAGATTAAATTACAGGGGCTGTCTCATGTTCTCATGAGATTCGGTAAACCTATATTACATTATTTTAGTAAAAGCAAAGTAAAAATAATTAATTGGTGATCATAGACTTTCTAAGGAAGGGCAGAGCAGAATTTTAATGAGCAGTTACTCAGCTGTCTGTTTTACTGCTTTTCCCCCAACCTGAGCCTCCCGTTTTCTATGGCACTGGGAGAAAGTACTTTTCTTGAACAATTTCACATTTCCTGGCCCTGTTTGTGTCTTCCAAGTGATGACGTGTCTTAGAAAATAGGGCAACAGAGAGAGAGTGATGGTTCTTGAGTGAGTTGGGAAAAAAAACTAGGAAACCTTAACAAAGAGAGAAAGTGATGTGTTTACCTTTTCCTTTGGCTTCAGCCATGTCTAGACACTGCTTTATGTGCTTAATGGTAACCACAGGAACTAGGAGAGAGTAATCTCACTCATTAGTGCCTCCTTGCGACATTGGCTTCAAGGAGGCATTAGGCAGTGCCACTAAAATTTCCAGTATCAGGTCTAGCAGGACCTGGCAAGGTGATTTTGGCTTCTTGAAAACAAAATATCTTCAGTGCTGTTGGTGCGTGCTTCGAAATGCCTCCAGCTCTGTTACAGCTGCTCACAAGCAATGCAACTCTCCCTTGAAACTTGAATATGGGTGCACATTCACTGCTAACTAACTTCAGGCAATGCTTCAATGTTTGTGTTGGTTTGATGGATAAAGCTTTCTGAGATGTTTTGCATAGAGAACTAGAGAACTCAAATGTAGTCACAAATGAGAAGAATGTTAATTGGATCAGACAGCTCTGTGTTAGATCTCAGGTGCCCCACAGCTGTGAGCCTTTTTTCTTTTCAACAGTGTTTTAGTCAAGAAGTGGAATTAATGTTTGGTTTGTCTTAACATTTCTGATTTTTTTTCTGGCTTAACATGGCTCCTTTCTTGCCCATTTTGAGACTCCCACTGGGAGATAATTGAAGTTCCTCCTGGGAGAGTTTCTGCAGAAAAACTGTGGAGTTTTTTTCAGGGTCTTTTTCTGTTTTGCTTCACTTAAAATTGAAGGAAATATGGCTGGATGTATTGATCAATTTTTAACAAGGCTATGGGTGACAAAAGCAGGCAAGATGGCTGATGTGCAGTTTTCTAATGAAACACAGCTAAGGCTCTTGGATTTTTAGGCATTAGATTTATCATTTTTATACTGTGTTGGGCAGATTTTCATGACTTAAGTTTCATGAAAGCATTTTTTGACAACATACCCTATGAAGGGTGGGCTGTGTGTGGAGCAGCTTGGAGGATGGAAAGATTAACTTGGCACTTCAGTATGTGGGCCTCTTAATACTCTCCTAACATGACTTATCCTCACAGGTATGCTTCTCTGAGGATGTTTCTTCAGTAGGGAAATTTGTACTGTCGCTTTCAGATTTTAGTGAAAGAAAAGCCAGTGCTGAGTGTCCTGACTTTGCTTCTACATACAGGTGTTAAATCTTTGTCCAAGTTCAAATCAGGAGCTCTCCCTAAATTAAGAGGGTTTTGGAAATCTTTCAAGGGTTTTGCAGCTCTCTACTGCAACAATGTAGGATTATAGAATTGTTTAGGTTGGAAAAGACCTCTAAAATCAACCTGGCACTGTCAAGTCCACCACTAAACCATGTCCCTAAGTGCCATATCTACATATCTTTTAAATCCCTCCAGGGATGGTGACACCACCATTTCCCTGGGCAGCCCAGTGCTTGAGAACCCTTTTGGTGAAGATATTTTTCCCTAATATCCAACCTAAACCTCCCCATGTGAACTTCATGGTCTTGGAAACCTCATGAAAATAATGCTGCCACAAGGTGAAGGAGTGGAAATAAAATTCATGGCCAGATTGATAATTGCTAAGTGGCCTTTTGTGTAAGAGTACTTAGTGATTATCCATGGCTCTTCTCCTGCTGAACAGTTTAACTCCATCTGGGAAAGGCTCTGGATTTACTGGAGACCTACAACAGGTGCTTTAATTTCTAAGAAATGAAGAAATCTAAGAAAACCTTAATTTCTTTCTTTTTTTTCACTCACAGATTTGATGTTGTGAATCACAAGTAAATACGAGCAAAACATGTCTGGAAGCTGAGCAATAAAACGGACAAATGTGAGAAAACATTTGGGTCATGTCTTGATGGAAGTCCTTGCTTTCCAGAAGAGCAGCAGTGCCTTCCTCCAGGTAGGGAAACTGTATGGCTTTTTGCCATAGAACAGGCATTGAAAAGATGACCTTTCAAGAGCATTTTAAAAAGCTGTAATTGCTTAGAAAGCCTGGTAATTCTTGCACATCTCAAACTATTCCAGCCACTCAAAGCAGGCTTGGATAAAGAGAAGGTCCCAAATGGCTTCCTCCGGGAAGTGGAGGCTCCTCTGTGCTCCTCGGGTGTTGCTGTACCATGGGTAGCTGTCAATGGGTGGAAGTAAATCTATTCCTGTGGCCATTGTAATGTCCATAAAGGGGCTATAGAAAGAAAGTAACACCACAGTACTGTGGTCTTGCCTTTGAACACATTCTCAAAGATATAATTAAAACCACCAAGCTTATTTCAGCCAAAGTTCGTAAGTGATGGGTCTGGCATCATGCCTATTGCAGGAAGGCTAATTACACCATAAATTAAACTTTTTTTTCCTAACCAAACATTATGACCTTTAATAAAATTGTTTTTACAACCAGCTGTCAATAAATCATCCAGGAAAGCTAGTGAGAAATGTTCTGTGAACACTCCACTTCTGTGAATTTCATTAGCTGAAGTTTATTTGACTTTTTGTGAGCTATGATGGTTTTCAAATCTCAAATTAAAAGCCCCGAACCATAAAAACTAATTCAAGAACATTAGCATCTTGGTCTCTGAAAATGAGCCTCTCTAATTGCAGAAATTAGTCAAGATTGTATAACGATCAGGAGGTCATTAAAAAAAAGAATAGTGAGTAGGCTGTGCTTGACCCAGCTACAGCAGCTCCAGAAAAGCTTTTTTTTTTTGAATACGCCCTTAATGGAAGAAAACTGTCTCCTGGTAGAGCGATTTGAAAGCACTGTGAAAGCCTTTTAACCCGGAGGTTTGGTTTCTGAGACATCACTTTTCTGGTCTTGTTTATTCTCCCAGGCGCATCAGGACTTGAGCTTGGACACGTGCGAGAAGTTTTACTGCGTGTTGTACCCTTGTGTCTGCAGCAGTGAAGTATGAGGTAGTGTCAATAGGCTTTACTTCAGGACCTCTTTTTGTTTTGCATTCTTAAGGCTCCTGTACTACTTCATGGTAATTACAAATATTTGTAAGAAATATACTATACGGCTTGATTTGTGACTTTAAGGTGGACATATTTTAAAGTGAGGCATTTTTATTAGATTGGTACCAGAAAATGAAGCTGTTAACATTCTACTCCTCTGCCTCATAAAGCTCTTCTAAGTAGACGAGCAGAGTTATTTTGTGTTGTGTAGAAACATCTAGAAAGCCTTTAGGTTTGAATCTGATTAGAAAAGCTAGTAATCCTTATTTTCAACTCCTTTTTGGAACTGCGGGTTTCCTCACATTTCTGTTTCCCTCTCTCTATTTTTTGGTATGATAATTTCAAGCCCTTCTTAACTCTCACTGTTCATCTGATTTTCCATAGATCATTTATGAGGAATATGTATTATAAAAATGAGATACACCTTGTCCCATGTGGCTTCCATGAGTCCCTGTTCAAGCAGTTTCTGACATCTCACACAGACATCTCTATTCCTGCCTGGTGGTGTATATTCAGAAGGTTTCCCAGGAGCTCATCTGTGAAGTGTGCCCAATCCCTCACCATATTTTGTTTTAGGGACCCCAAAATGAATATTTACTTTAAAGGAGAAGATGATACTTTCGAGCACCTACTTTTTTTTAGTAAATTTTAAATATTACCTATTTTCCTGTATTCTCCCTTTTTTTCCTTCCAGACATTTTTATCCTTTTTCCTGTCTATTGTCACAAGCATTTGTGCATTGTCTGAACCAAAGGTCTGTTGTCATGTTCATACCAAAAATATGAGAAAATAACGCAAAAAGATTTTGAGTCTTTATTTCTCATTGCAACTTCCCTGGGAAACTTTTAGGGAAGGCTTGAGATATCCACACTCATTTCATGAGCTCTTATGAATCTCAGTCTGAGACGCCAATTTCCCTGCTGCACGTTTTCCTCCTCTGGCTCTCACAAATACGTTGATTCATTTATTTCTTGCCATACGTGCATGTACACTGCCAAAACCAGCCTGTCACTCACGTTGTTCCCCAGCTTCCAGCTCCACATGCACCAGTGTGCCCATATTTATCTGTGGAATAGTGATGGAAGTGACAGTTTTTATTGTGTGATTTGATGTTGCAATGTGGTCTCCCTTAGTCTGCCAATATATTGTAGCTTTATCATTTCTGAAGCAAAAAACTTTCTGCTTATTCCTCATGGCTGGTTTTTAGTGAGATTGTTATTATGGCTTTTCTGATGATCCTTAAAATTTTAAGAATTTCAGTTAAAATGTTTTGGTCTTTTTTCTGCAGATATTTATGACATTTTCTCATGCTCATATGACGTGGAACTGTCACTTAAATGTCTTGGCAAAAGAGTTTGAACTACTGTCCCACCCCAATTAAACACTGAAACAGAAACTCTAAACTTTCCTGTGGGTAAAATAAATCAATTATAAATTAGCAAGATGTAGGCTACTGATGAGGGCAAGAGAAATCAGAATGTGTAAATATAAGTTACTTGAACTCCATGAAACACACACACACACACGTGTCTGCAGGCACACACAAGCATAACGTTAGACTTGATCTGGACTTTTTCCTTCTGGCTTCATTAATCAACTGGCCAGTTAATCTGAAATATTTCACGTCAGCTTCACAGATCTGTTTTATGTATATACATTTTTCAGCTTTTATTTTGTTTGAGGTTTTTTAATATTACTTGGCTTGCCCTTCCATTATTCTTGAACATTTAAGGTTGAAAAAAAAGTAAATTACAGACCCCCATGGACTGATGCAACACAAGAAGGCAGAGGTTTTACACTATTCTCAGGTCACACATTGTTTATAAACTGAATGTAATGAGTCTAATAAAATGCTTTACAAAAATTACCAATTTCATACAGTGGTAGGCATCTCATTCTGCAACCAGGTTTATTGTTATGGAAGTCATAGGTGCTTCAGATGAACACCCCCTGTTTAGTCCCTATTAAGTATTAAGTTGAATTGACATGGCTTTTTCCACATAGAATATGCATTATATGTATCAAAATTGCCTTGCTGAGCAGTATATAGTTTCCACTAGTTCTCTGCCTACTGGTCTGTCTATCTATCTATCTATCTATCTATCTATCTATCTATCTATCTATCTATCTATCTATCTACCTACCTATCTATTCAAATTACAAACAACTGACTTTTGAAAAGGTACTGTACTTCTCAGAAAAGATTTTTTTTCCATATTGATTTAAGAGGTAATTTTATAAAGATTACTCTCTTCACATATTTCACCACAGGTGAAAATGGAAACCCTGGCTACTGAGAGAAGAGTATGACCAGCTTGTTAGGATTTTGTATCAAACTGCTGCTTTTTTTGTTTTCTTTTTCCTTTTTTGCCCCTTAACATTAGCAGGACT
>VXBB01012105.1:12996-106534 GCA_013399915.1 Illadopsis cleaveri
ACTTTTGAAGGTACTGTGTACTTCTCAGAAAAGATTTTTTCCGTATTGATTTAAGAGGTAATTTTATAAAGATTACTCTCTTCACATATTTCACCACAGGTGAAAATGGAAACCCTGGCTACTGAGAGAAGAGTATGACCAGCTTGTTAGGATTTTGTATCAAACTGCTGCTTTTTTTGTTTTCTTTTTCCTTTTTTCCCCCTTAACATTAGCAGGACTACTCTTTTCTTTAAAACTGGATCTTTCTTATTGTTTGGCTTTGTCTTACGGCAAGACTCAAAGTTCTTACAAGAGACATTATAAATACTAACTATATCAATAAAGGGCTACACCTAAGGGATACAAAATGTTGCCAGCTGCAACATTTTTGTTCAAATTGGCATCAGAATTTTCAAGTTTGGAATGAAGTTTTTAACTGAGGCCTTGTACCATGAGTGGATACATTCAGCATTTTCAGTGAATGTGTTCCCAGCAGCCCCAGGCTCATCATCAATTGTCCAATTTTAAAGATGTTACCATGAGATTTTTCTGAGTTTTTGAACTGTTTCAAACTCCTTTTATTGCATTTTAATTGTGCAGGACATATTCCTTTTGTGGATAAAATTTCTGGTTATTGAGTGTGTACCCATTACTCTTTACACACTCTGCTATATGCCTTCAATTCTGAAGTGAAAGTAAGAGGCTTTTTAGTCTGCTGAAAAAGTCCCTGGATTGTGGGAAGGCTTAGGGAAAGTCAAGATACCAAACACCTGTTTTTCACTAAACTTGAGGATGTTGGGTAGGTCAAGAGGGGAGCTGTGGGTTAGCTCATTCCACTGTAAAGCAATGAAAGCCATAAAATATTATGAGCAAAAAGCCACCTGTTCATGAATTAGTGCTTGCCATCTACCTTTGTGGCTTGAATTGGAAGTTCAGTATCTCGGCAGCCTGTTTTCCTTTTGCTCTGACTTAGCCACAGTGTATCAATTTATATAGTGCCTTCCCAAACAGCTCCATCTCAAAGCCCTTTGCAAAAAGTAAATGCAGGTGCACAAATGCATCCCTTCCTCTCCCAGGCACAGCACTCTAACAGGAAAGCAACTTTTCTGTAAACAAAGCAAAAAAATAGGTGAGTGTCAGAAGCTACATTCAATACCGAAGTACTGGAGATGAATTTTAGAAAGATAAATCTATTGTGACGAATGGCTGCAAGACCACTCCTTGATTTACTCCAGGTGCTGTATTTTACAAAAGTAAATGCTTTCCAAGTAGCAGCTCTCCTCTGGCAGCTTCACAATCCTCTTTTGCTGGACAGGAAACTTGACCGTCTTGGTTTGTAGAGATTTTAAATGTAAGTGTGGAAGGAAAGAGCTGATCTTACAGAAGAGCCGTGTACCTGACAGAGATAGTCTGAAGTCTGAAGGGGCTTTGCTATCCCATTACTACACTGACCAAAAGACAGCTGGCTGAATGCAAGAAAATCAGCTTGAGAGAGTTTTATCATGAGGTGCCCCAGGAGGCTGTAGCCTAAACAGATTTAGTCTGTCCTGCTCTAAAGATAATGCCTGAATAGTTGACTCTCAGGGACTAAATGCCATACAGGTGTGTTTATTTCATGTTTCAGTATGAATCCTTTGACTCTTGTTCTTGTTGATACTGATTTCAGTGATCCCTCTGTGCCTGTTCTTGCTTGTGGCTTAGGCTATTTAGCCTGTTGTATTTGCTTAGTGTGCATGCACTTCAGTGGGCTCTGGAAGGTAAGCCTGGGGTGGCCATGTTATATTCTCAGGAGAAAGTGGTTTTTCATTAAGTTCATGGCTTTTAGGATATTCAGAAGAGCAGTTATTTGCTGTTATTAATTTACCTATGATGTGTAAGTGAGATCTACACTCATCCTCCCCATACTGTCAGTGAAGAGAGAGCACATCCTTGAGGTAGTGATTCAGGTACCACCTCACAGGGCTGAGGCATCATTTCTGGAGATGTATCCCTTCCCTTCCCTTCCCTTCCCTTCCCTTCCCTTCCCACGTATCCCACAAGTGTGCAGCCCAGCTCAGTCCAGGTTCTTTACTCCTAACATACGTTTGCCAAGCAGTACAAAATTCCCAGGAGAAGTTCAGCTTACTTGTGTTTCAATGGTCTGATATTTTCACATTTCTCTGTGGTTTTGTTTGTTTAAAAAACAAAATTGTCCAAAGGAAAATATTCCCTCAGATAATGGTATAAATTTTAATCTGGCTCTGATTCTTCTTACTTTGGTAACTCTGGCTTATTCCAACTCCAGGATCAAGTAAAACAAGTTTAGTTTTGCAAGCAAACAAATAGCTAAGAATGTTAGGAAAATGGCAAGAAGTCATTTCAGCCTCTGTAAGAACTACACACAGATTAACTGATGGATTTTAAGACCAGTATTACAAAGTTAGATTGTATGACTTTTATTAGAAATACTTTAGAAAAACCTTAAAAAAATCACTGAGACAAATGAAGTCCCCACTTGATTTAGTGCTCCTACAGACTGCTATTTACCAGAAGAAAAACCTCATCGTCTTTTCTGCATACTCCAAATCCGTCTCCTAAGTCTCTGAGCCTGTGCTACCAACTATTTCTAAAGCTCTGTGATAGCACCATTAATAATCCTTTCGATATTCTTTTTTCTAATAAACATAAATCATCCTGAACTCATTTGGTATGAGCATGGATATTATAAGTCTTTCTATGGTATTCCATCACTTTATAGAAACTCTCAGGTGTGGATCTGACTAAAGCTCAATCAACAGTGTTGTGGATGAAAACTTGAAGGAATCCCACCTCATGCTGTAAGTATGAGTGCCATTGTGTACTGTGATGTGAATGTTGTCTGGACCGTGGCAAGCGAGAAAATGAGGGAGATGCATGACTGATTCCTGCCTCCTCTGAGCTTGGAGAAGTCTCCCTGTAGCATGCCAGGAACACAGTGGGACTCCAGGCTTTAGGCATAGGGTGCAAACCCTCCTGCACACAAAGGCAGGGCCGGTGGAGCTGGTCTTGTTCTTTTGCTTCTTTTTTTTTGGTTGCTCAGGTTAGTGATGGCAAGGGTGTCTCCTTCTTGAATGGGGCTGCTGGCTACAGGGCTGGGCTGCTGCTGTTGGGTCTTTGTTTTTTGTAAAATTTCATATCTCATAGCTGAGATGATGTATGCAAATCATGGCTCTGATATTGTCAGGACTTTTGCTGTGAACAGGCCTGAAGTTGAAAGAGGAGCAGGAAGGTCCTTCTCAGATGGCTTTTCAGCCAGTGTGAGTTGTTGTTGCTCTATGAGAATCCAAGAATAATTTCCACAAGTGAAGTTTTGCCTGCTTTGGCTTTTAAACAGACCTCCTCCTTCATCTCAATTGGAATTCTGCTTATATTTCATAGCATGGAGCAGTGCCACACCTGCAGCACCTGTGCAAAGGAGAAGCTACTCATGCTCTGCCCTTCTGGTCCCACACTCTGAATTTTCCTGTTCACAGCAGAATTTCTCCAGCTGTGGGGAAAGGTGAAGTGATGGGCAAATATGTGTGCAGTATCACAGCATATTCATTGTCTTTTGCAGGAGGAAAAAAGGCAGGCCTGGAAAACTTAACGGAGACCACTCGACCAGGACTTCCTGTTTTGACTTTGAATTAGGTTTAGTACATGACTCTGAAAACTGTGGTTGTTGGTCCTTATGGCAAAAACTGAGCACTGACATAGGTTAGAAAAAGGAGATAAAATTATATTTTCACTTCAGTCTAATATGAACTACAAAGATGAATTGAAGAAAAAAATGTAGAATGGGTCATCTAACATGGCAAAATAGAACCCCTCTCTACACCAAAGAGACACATCTCTCCATTGCCACCTCAAAAATAAAGTCTGTGTTGAAATTTAAACTCTGCTCTTGATTAATGCCGTGCCTTTATACTGACATTTTAAGTAAGATTTTTCTTATACATTTTGGGTTTGCTTTTTGGAGGATTAGTTATTTATGTTTAGACTGGGAAGGCAGAAGGTGGGCTGGTTTAGAAGCTTCACATGGCTGACCATTTTTTCATACAGTGGGATATTAATTTGGCAGTAATTGTGAATGATCTTTGCACTTTAAAGGTAGAAAATTTCACATTCTCAACATCTATTCAAAGTAAGGAAATATGCCAGCTTCTTAATGAATCCAAATACTGGTCTGCATGATGTGATGGAGGTAAATTATATCTTTTTAGGATACAAACAATAAAAATAATTTTTATTTTCTTTTAGCCTTTTTACCATGGTTAAGTGTTTTTTCCTCAACAGCTTCTTCTAATATCTTTAATTTGCAGTACTTTCAGTGATGCCAGTTGTTCTGCTGAAGTTTTGCAAAGAATTTAAACCACAGTGGTTTGTCCATTGCACTAGATGCCTACAGATTTCTTTTTGTCTGTAAGTGTGCTGTATGATTTTTATGTGAAATTGACTCTGTACAACTGTAACTAACAGGATTTTCCTGGAAACAGTCAGAACATCTTGTACCAATGTTTATAATAAATATATAAGAAGAAATTGATAGCTATCTAACAGTTTCCAGGAAGATGGGAATTAATACAAAGCCAGCCTCTGAGTGTTTTTCAAAGAGAAAAATTGGGGTTTATTTTATTTCTATTGAAACTTGTCATGTTATTTGAATTCCCTTGACATTTTTTCATACTTCAGAGCCTTTTTAACATTGTCCAACCATCGACCATTCCGGCCTTATGTGGTGCCTGGGAAATGTTAATTGAGCAATCCTGAGTTTAACCCTTCCTTCAAATACTTTGTGAAAATACAGCTGTTAATAACGTTTATTTGGCTTCAATTTAGATATGAAAAAAATCCATTTCAGGAGGTTACTGAAAAAAAGGTTTAGACTTAATATGTGTTCCCCACATATTAAGAGCAATGGCATGTGCTGTAAAGAATAAAAACCACAACACACAGACATCAGTCCTCGTGGGCTAATGGAAATCTAGACCTGATTAAAAACCCATTTCAGGACTTTTTTATTGCAGGGGTGGGTTTGATAGCTGTCAGTGTACAGGAAAATAGCACATCTGGAATCTTACTGTGTACTTGTGCTGGCTGGTATAACTCAACCTGTGTGTCAGATTTTTTTTTTTAATAGCCAAGATTTATTTGGTTTCTATTAATTTTTTAAAAGTCTTTGGTAAGTATGCTTATTAAGTACTAAATTTTTACCCTCCACAAATTAAAAGCTATATTTTAGTAGTGGGCAGTTTCCTTCAGAGAAAAGTAGGAAAGCCAGAAATAAGCATTAGTAATGTAGAGAGTTATTTGATTACAAACGTACCCCAGTGGCTTCTCACTGGTGACTATTTTGCAGCTTGTTTAATGAAAGTTGCATTTTTCTTGTGACTTTTCTATCTAGTTATGAGAAGTCTAAAAGGAGGTATTAAACAAATAGTAGGCTCTGACTACTATTATATTAAGACTTATTTTCCCATTAGGAAGTTGTATATGTCTAGCAAATGGTAACTATTTTTTAAAAAAACACTTAGATTTGCTTGTAAAACATGAAACTTCAGTAAAGAAGAGGTCTCTTTTCTAAGCAATGTCTTGGAGAAAATTGAAAAGTCACCTACATATCAAGAACTTCACTGTTGTTTTCACATGCTTTACATGTAACCATAATATCAATTAAATGAATGAATTTCTAATCATCCTTAATTTAAAAGCAAGAACAGAGGAATAACATATTTTGATGGTCCCCTAAAGCCTGAGATTTATTGCCTAGTTAAAATTTTAATAGTGCAGTTCCAGAACTTTTATACTTTAATTGCTCCAGAGAATTGTACAGCTGAAATATTTAATATATTTTCATATATTCAAATCATGGTCTAAAATCAACAGCGACCTGGATGGTCCTAAAAATCTCAAAAAATTGAAATACACGTGAGTTATTAATGTTTTGGTGGTGTTATTTCAGTCCTGTTCTACTTGGCAAACTCACAATATTTTGAAGTTCTTGCAGGTTAGATTTACCAGGGGAAACTGTAATTCTTCAATGGGAAGAGAGCCAGAAGGGAATAAATTTTAATCACATTCTATTATCTTCAAGATGGCAGTGTTTCTGAAGCAAATTATATACTATTTATTCCATTTATATACAGTGTAGGTGAACAATGCAGTTAAATGTCATTCCAGTGTCCAAATGACTCGTTATAAAAGTCGTAATAAAGGACCTCTAGATTGTCACTACAGAGTGCCCCAAAAAGTCCAGCTAGTTCATTTTGGCTGAGGTGGAGGAAAAAATGTACACCTTCTGTGGCAGAGTCACCCTAGGAACAACCATTCATCAAGTAGTCAAAATCTTGACATTGCAGTGTCCATTAATTTCATTTTCACCAAAGTCAAGTGAAATACTTCTGCATGAGAAATTTGGAATTTGGTGTGATACCTTAATTTTGCTCCCAAACATGCCAGTATTTTCCATTTCTTAAAGGGTTGAGAGCAGGGTTCAGTAGTGACTTCTCAGATAATTATTTGTTTTAGAAAATGTACTATGTGCATTTCTCAATATTTTGGGAAGTATTATGCATGAGAACAAACTGTACTTATTGAAATATATGAGCCAAACATAAGTCATAAAGCAGTAGCCTGGATTTTGCTTTCCTTATTAAAAAAAAAAATAAATCAGAAAATACTTGATTTTAGAATGTTGAGATTCATGGGTGGTCAGTGGGAGATATCCAGGGCATTTTTTTTTCTTTTTTTTTTTTTTTAAGTTGTCAGATCCTGGCTTTTACTGGGTACTTTCCTGGGCTCTTGCACTGGGTTCTTACGTTATATTCCTGATTAGTCCTAAGAGGTGTAAAGCCAGGGACAAAAAATTATCGATTAGCAAAGTCAGCTTTGCCAGACAAGATCCCTCACATTTTAAGTCTCTAATCCAACTGAGAAAGCTGTGAAGTTACTGAGAGGCTTGTGGACTTTGCAAGGACAGGAGTCTGCAGTTAGAAATTACTGAGAAGTATGACTTTATTTTGTCTTGTGTAACAAGAGACTTCTCTGATTTTGGCAAGTAACAACAATTTGAATTGTGCGTGAGTGGACAATTTCTACTAAAAGTGTGAAAATATCCTCACAAGACTGCAGCTCTTGCATAGTTTTCTGGATTTCAAGAGAGAGGACAGATTCTAACAGTGACACTTAACCATTTCTGCCAGCTATTCTCACATCAAGCTTATAGACTCTAACTAAACCAAACATTTTTTTAGGAAGACATTTGGTTTTGCTATGAAGTTTTCAAGTGACAGGGAATCTATTATGTCAAGTAGACTATTTTAGTGCTAATTTACCTACCTAGTAAGAATTCACATTATTTTCAGTCTGATTTTTTCTGCTCTAGCTATTGGACTTTTTCATATCCCTGTCTCAAAGCTTAAAGCAGACTTGATGATTTATAAGATGGGAAGTATTTTTGGCATGGATGAGCTCATAAACTATGATCAAGTCAACCATTCAAATTACCTTGGATAAGTTTGAATCTATAGAGCCTTTCAGGAAAAGACAGGTTTTCCAGCCACAGACCCATTCCTGTAACAGTTTTCTGAGCCATTCTCAGTTTCTGGACATCCCTTTCAAGTAAAAGTCAGCTGGAGAGCACAAGCTCAGAGATTCAGCTTGTCTCATGCTCTTTTATTACCCAAAGTAATTTATCCTGTGATCCTAAGATGCCCATAGTAAAAACCAATTTTTCTTTAAAAAATGGTGAGCATTACAGAGCTCTCTTTCAGGATGGTAATTCTCATCATTTCAGCTGTCACACCATATTTACTGCTGTCACTGTTTTCTATAAAAATAAATGAAGTGAAACAATGCTCGCAATTGTTAACATCATCCTGGGTTTGAAACATGCATGTTTCCTAGCAGATCTTAAACCAGAGAGAAGTAAACTGAAGAGAAAACCTTTGGCAACCCTGAAAACCATGAGCAGAAAGTTGCAGCCTAGAGCCAGTAGAAGGAGATAGAACACGAGGGTGACAAATGGGAGTTTGTGTGGGTGATGCCTCAGGGGACTGCTCTGAAAAGCTCTTGGGTTGGGTGGGATTTTCCTGTATCCCAACATGGAAAGTTTAAGTGCAAGGGCTTGCTTGGCAAAATGAACTTGGAAAAAGGAACATTTTCAAGCTCCTCTTGGATGCACCAGGGATTCTGCCTCTGAAAACCACATAAGTCCTACAGCAGCCATGTCTGTCACCATATTAGTCCTGCCACAGATATTGGGCAGTGGCCTGTTGGTGTTAGCTCTCATCATGCTTGAAGACTTATTTATTTTTAGCATTCACAGCACCTCCATTATTATATATCTTTATTAAATTTTATATTCTGTAGAAACTTCTTTACATTTGTTGGTTACAGGGAAAGATTTTTTTTGCCTGTTTGGAGTAAGTGATCTTTCCAGCCCTGGACCTTAAGAGACTGTGGAAACAGGAGGTGGTGTGAAATGCCTTGAGGGTTTTAACCCAAAGTGAACTGCAGGTCTCTGTGGGTAGAGGATATTCCTCCGTGAATGGATCATGGGTGTCTAGTGACATGAGAGCAAAGAGACTGCACCTGTCAGATTTCAGAGCATCATACTTTAGTTATAGTTAAAGGTAATTTTTATAATATAGTAATTTGTTCTAAATGGTTTCTAGTCCTGCTCCCAACTTTAGCTCATTATCCCTTTGCTGGCTTCATTATTTTCTCAAATCCCCTGCATTTTTGACTTTCCCAGGACTTCCCACTCATCTATACCAACAGCTAAATGTATGGGTGTAAAACAAAGGGAGGCCAGAATGACTCTGTTACTGTTAAAGTAGAAATTCTAAAATATACCAAAAACCCAAACAAAACAGAGGACACTCCAGTGTAAAAATTATACTGATGAGAGGGTTCTCAGCTTGTAAGCAAATATGCAGATGGCTGCCAGACTGGGGTAATTTTACAAATGCCTCTAATAAGCTGTAGAGTTCAATTCATTGAGTAGAAATTTGAAAGCTGATACAAATATTTTCTTCCAGAAAATATCAGTTTGTGACATTCAGAGCTGCAAAGTACTATCCCTAGTTTATAAAAGTGAAATTAAATTCAGAGATGATGATGTGATTTGCCTAAGATTTCAGAGATGTGTGGAAGAGAACTCAAGTGTGATAACATTTCAAAGGAGAAATGATACCTCCAACATATGTAGACAGTCAGTTTAGCTCCTTGATGCCTGTGAGCCCTACACTTCTGCACTTAGTGGCTGTCAAAAACATCCAGTCAAAATGTGAGCATTTAGTGAGTGTTCACTTTTCATGGGTGCAAATGGAAACACCATGATCAACAGTAAATTTAGCTGACCATGGATACTTTAATGGCTGTCTCAGACATTTTTTTCTTAGAAGGACATAGATCTACTGCTACTTGTCTTAGCAGAAAGGGTCACTGAAAGAGTTCAAATGGTGGTGCTTTTCTAGCTGCTCTGAGAGAACTGGCTGCACTAAAATTCTTCCTGACTTGTGTTACCACAAAAATTGCAAAAACAATTTTACAAGCTGTTGTGCTTTACTGCAAAACAAACACATTAAAAACACTTAATGACCATTGCTTCTTGCATCTTCCTGTTAATTTATGTAATTTAGCCCTTTAAAAGAACCGAGAGCTGTTTGGTTGGACCAGCTTAAGGTGTTTATTAAAATTTGTTGGTCGTGCTGTACTTGCCATGTGAGTCTAGACAGGAACATACAGCTCTCAGGGCTGTGCTGGCAAGGGAAGTTAACTTTGCATTTGCACAAGCACGTAGGAAACAAACCAGTTATAATAAAGTGAAATGTAGTTAAGTTTTTTCTACTGGATCATCAACTGGAATTTCTTACTCTGGTGATGTTCATCCTCAGACCCTGAGCCTAAGAGACCTCGCACCCCCACAGGCCTTCCAAAGCTGCATGATAGGTGCCTGATTAGAGGGTGATTTGTGATGCAATGGATGTGTGATGGGCGCGTGATTGGAGTGTGACTGGGGAGTGATGAGAACGGGGTGGGTGTGGGATGGGTGCAGGATGTGTGTGGGATGGGCGAGTGATTGGCCCGTGATGGGTGAGTGATGGCCAATGGTTCCAATTAAAGCTCAAGTGCAGCTGTAAAATTCCAATGGCACTCACATCATAGGCACAGCTTTCCTGCCTCTCTTCCTGTATCACCGGGTTAATTCGCAGTATATGCAACTGATTTGGCAGATATATGGATTCCAGAATAACTTGGCACTAGCTGTGCATATTATTGGCAATTTTTCAAACTTCTCCATTCGTATGGATCTCAAAGCCAGTCTCGCTTCATTTGTAAATGCAGTAATTTGCCCAAGTCATGCATGTTGCCCTGTAATAAAGTTATTTCTCAAATAAGCTCAACCTGTTGGACAGCTTTGTGCTGGAACTAATTATGCTTCCTGACATCCACTGAGGAGTGACTCCCGATTTGCATATGCTTGATTTGTATCATAATTCCTGATCTGTCAATTGATCTTGTTCTGTATATTCTATACAGTCACACTTTATGGTAATGTGGTTTTTCATAAGTCATGTAAGTTATGCATTTTATCATCTGTAGTTTCTTTGTGACAGAATATTTGTGCTTCTTTTTTATATCTCAGATACGAATGAAAACCAAAGGTTCAATACGTGAGGCTTTATGAATACTGCTGAAAGTTTTCTACTGTGGGGCTTCAAAATACACTAAAAGAACACAGTATTTCATGTTTTAAAGTTCTGCTCTAGTGGAGGAGAAAAATGATGAAACAGGAGAGAAAGAATATGGCTAGTGGTGAGAGAAATGTGAAGACATGGTAGGAAGGAGACTGGGGCATCAATTTCTTTTCTCTCTTGCACAGGGCTTGCACCCAGTTCTACATGCTACAGAGTTATGTTTGATATGTTAATGGAGAAAAAAGAAAAAGTTGGGCATAAAATTTAGGCTGTGTTTTTGCATGGTGCTACTTTCTCCAGTGTTGTTTTCTATATTTTATTTTCCTCAACATCAATCATGTCAGCCAGTATTTACTTTGACAATTCTACTTTCTTCTGTTATGAATGATCAGGCTGGGTCCAGTTCAGGCTGGAATATCAGGACATAAGAAACTAAATTCAATCATTACACAATACTTTCTGGTGGCCTAGATTTACTAGGGAGAAAATGGTGTTCCTAATTGATGTTAAATAGGTCTGGAGGTGATATTGCTGCAGCAATAACATACTGTCTAATTCACTGAGTGCTGCTTCTGATAGGAGTGTGATGTGCCAGCTGGATAGAATCCTGCTAGAAATGGCCATAAACCTTTTTATTAAGCATGATTCAGCTTGTCTTTACTTCCCTCTTCCCTCTAGTTCTCAGAATTGCAATTGCTATTTTTTTTATATGGTAGGAAAAATAAGGCAAAGAACGAAAGATTTCATCTGGATTATGAACCTCTTTCCTCAGACCTCCTAAATGGAAATTGTTCCTGGAAAGTTTGGACAGTTCCTTTATTTCTCTTAATAATTGCAAACACTAAACCACCACAGAGGAAGAGACATTTGTATTACCATACATTACTTGGTGATTTTCTGTCCATTATGACTTCTCCCTGTCTCTTTCCCCTGCCTTCTAGTGCACAGCTTGTGGAAATATGTCACATTTCTGTGGTGCAGAGAGTGGGAGGCAGAAAATCTGGATCTTATTACCAGTTTGGCCATGGTCTTCCAATGTGAACATGGGTAAGTAGTTTATTTCTGCATTCATAATACAGCCATGTTAATCACTTACTTCACAGGGGGAAGGTGGCTGATTTGTAGCATTCATGAAGTGTTTGACCAGTTAAGATAGGACTCCCAAAGTATGTAAATTATGTCCTTGTACTTTGGCTAGTGTGGATACTTCTAGGCAACCTGAAGCTTCTCTGTGGGACAGAACAAGTGGCTCCAACTGCTCATGCTTGTACCACCAGATTTCCTGGAATGGGGCTGCATGGCAGGCCAGACCTGCTCTTCAAGATCTCCTCAGGTGAGTCACCCTCATGTTCCACCCTGTTAAGATTTTGATATGAAACATGTAGGATTAGCAAAGTTGGCTATCACTCTTATGTGCAAATTAAAGAAAAATACTCTGAGCCCTGGTGAGAAGAATTATCAGAGCAAAGCAGGCTGGGAGAGAGCAGGTGGTCCACTCCCTCCTGCCAGATGCAAGTTTATACCTGCACGTCTGTTTAAGCCATGCTTTAAAACATGCCACTGATGCACCAAACTGGTATCAAAGTGCAAATATCAGGATTTATTCATATTATAATGTACCTTTCAGCCATCTTCTTGTTTTCCAAAATAAATAAACTGCATGGGTTAAAGAATGCAGTCTTCCCCATACATGTCAAAGATCTCTGGCTCACTCTGTTTGCTCAGTTCCTCTGATCCTATAAATTGCGCACACTGTGTTCATCTTGGATTCCTACTGCCTTCTTTTCCCACTTACTGCATAGCTTGGCAATGTTAGAAGGGACATATTTTTCCTCCATTTTCTTCTTTTTGTTTTTCTGGCTGTGCATTTCATTTAACTGGGACTGTAAAATGGCAGCATTAATTGTTGGTCTGGCACAAGCTTCTCACTTTATTTGTTAGCGGGCACTACTTACACCAGTGTGTAAATGCAGCAAAGAGTCCTGCTAAACTACTCCTTCGAGTGCAGCTTGTCTGTGCAGTGTGTGTAAGAAAAAGGCCCACACTTGGGACTGACAGAGGTGGAGAATAGATCTGGCAAAACTTATTCTTCCCTAGAAACTGAGCCGGGAGAGTGAGCAACCTCCAGGCTCACAGGCAGCAGCCGAGCATCGGGCTCGGATTCAAACTCCAAGCAAAGCTGATGGATGACACAGCCTAGAAATAAGGAAGAGGACGGAAAGCTCCCTCTTGGTAAACAAGCTATTCCTCAGTTGATTCTGTTTTAGATTGCAGTCCTGCAAAGGCTCCTGGGTGCACTTTGTACACTTACATAGTCCCACCAAGCCAGGTGCGGCTTTGGGGTGCTTCCCAATTAATCTAATGTAAAATTATGTCTGAAGATTAGGTGATTTCCAGGACTGGCTCTTTACTGACAATCTTTGGATCATTTAGAAAAAAAATGCATCTTTTTGGAGCAATTGAGACACCAGGAGGAACTCATAATAAGAAAAAAGGGACCTGTTTTTTCTCTAATTTTCTAAAATTAAAGATTCTCAAACATTCATTGCAGTTTTTCACTGCTAGGTCTTCCTTGCTAAGCTATTCTGAAGACTGAAGCTTTTTGAAGGTGAAGGAGTGTATGAACAAGTTCAAAGGTCTTAAAAATGCATTAATTGGAGGGGTGTAGCTGGTTCACCAGAGTTACCAAACAATACTTAGATTCCACACAAATACAACGTGCAATTAAATGCATTCATCTTGTTTATCAGACTGGAATTGAATCAGCTTCCAGAATTTAACTGTGCTTGATATCTGCACATAATGTGAAATGATCTCAAAAAAGTTTGCCATTATATTTATTTTTGTTTTTTCCTCAATTTACTGGGGCCTAAGGGAGCAAATCTAAGGGAGCAATTTAATCAGAATATGGGGGTAAGTGATGGAAATTTAAAGGAAAAGTCAGGATTATTGTGTTTTGCTTCTGCTGAAAATCATCTTAACTCCTCATGCACAACTTCTGCAACTTCTGCTTTTGCAAGTAGCATTGTGGGTCTTCATAGCTGGAAACCTGATATTGTCTGTGGCCTTCACGGGTGAGGGAGTGAGTATGACATGCTCACCTTCTATCGATTTTCCAGATCCAAGAATGCTAATATTTTTCATATGCAATCACACTGGTGTTTACATTATTTTGGGATTTGAAGTCTGTTTTGATGCTTTATGAAGTCTGACATTGCCTGAATAAACAAATTCTTAATAATTGATTAAAAAGCATAGCTGTACCACTTAATCTGTCTGTGCGAGAGGCATTTTTCCTCTGGGACAGGACTAACCTAGCATTTAGTTAATCAAGTTTTAAAAGCTGTGAATTTAAGCTCTTTGGGATATATACATTACCAATTGCAGGAAGTTGGGAAATAAAAGGAACTTTTCAAATAAAAAGATGTCAATTTAATAGCAAAGGAGCTGGAAACAGATGTTTCACGCAAAGCATAAGAGTTGTGTCATTCCTTTAGGTTTTCAAAGTCACTTCTTGTCAGATGCATTGGTTAAGAGAGAAAATTAATGAGCTGTGTTAAGTTTTATTACACAATCTTCTGATGTGGGAAAGCTTCCCTGCAGGAACAGCTCTGTGCATGGCTTAACTGATTTAGGCATGCCTGGTGCAGTATTCTCCAGAATGTGTTGGAGATCAAAGTAGGGAGAGTTATTCAGGTTTTATGGCAAGGTAATTAAAAAAATATGGGGATTATTACATATAAATCATACTTGCATGAATTTGCTGGTAAAATAAAATCTAATAAACACATTTAAAAAATGAAATCAGGAAAATATTCAGCCACATGTTTTTACCATTGCAGATGTAAATCTGCACCCTCAAATCTACAGAGTTGACCTCTTTCTTCCAGTGCAGAGAATTTGGCCCAGTTGCATTCTAGTGGTGTTTTCATCTACCAAAAAGCCCCCCAAAAACCAGCATACTGAGTGCACTGAGCTCTCCTGCTTTGTGAGAATGTGAAAATGGGTACTTTGGGTACTTTGTACCAGACACAAAATGGTCCCAGGCAGAGCAGTCACAAGACTTCCTGGGGTTTCTGAAGTGATTTAATCTGAAAATTCATTCTCCTAGAAACAGACTTGTGTGTCCGAAATTTGTTAACACCTGTTACAGTGCAGATTCTAGGTAAAGAAAAGGTTTTTGATCAACAGTTTCTGGTTAAAGGGGTTAAAAAAGCCCTAGAAAATTGCAAGGACTTTCTATTTTCAGGGAAGTGCATACAAACTGAAGGAAAATTGTGGCTCATCCTTTCTGGGCATGTACAGGAGAAGTGGATGCATCCACTATACTCCAAATAGGGCTCAAAAATCCCAGCCTAGAAAGAGGGAGAGATGATCCAGTTGTAAATGTTGAAGTACTGATCATGAAATGCAGAAAATATTTCTCTCTGGGTGGGAGAGAAATGAAGATTATGTGAAACTTCTGTTTAATGAGAGGAGAGCTTCCACATTTCTGTCACATAAATATGCAAAAAGGATAAGCTTATAGCTTCAGCTGTCCTGAATTCAGTAATACCGTATGATGACAGAACACACATGCACATGCCTGTATAAATATATACACAGTTGAAGTCAAAACATATAACACTGTCAGGACTGAGCTTTCTCTCTTTAAGGATGTGCATATGCCCTCTTTGGTCTAATTGAGTTTATGACTCTTCATGCATGTGTATATGCAAGAGATATAAAATACAAGTACAGTAGCTTTTGATGTGAAATAACATTTTCTTGTACCAGCTACAGGTCCCTGAGAGACTACATGTGAAGTTCACAGAGAAAGCTCTGCAGCTGAAGCCCCGGCAACAGAATAAGTGGAACACACTTGGCTGTCATTTTTCCAGTCTTTGCTACAGTCCTAAATTGCATTAAAGGGAAGCTATCGACTGGCAACTCCGTGCAGAGGAAACAATTTTGACAAGGAAATCCTATGTGAAGTTTCAGGTGAAAATCTACCCATGCTTTGCTCTTCTGGATGATGAAATCATTTCCTGAAGAAACTGAAGAAACCACTCCATAATGTCAAAATGTTTAAAGGTACTTGATTGTGAAATGCTGAACATCTTTGTGTTTGGCATGACTGCTCTCCTACTTCTGTTGCTTTTCAAAGAATCAATGCATGCTGCATCTAATAATGACAATGAGTGTGTATTAGAGGTATACTACCTGGAACCGGAAGCTGCTGGGCAGACATGAAGGTATTGCAGGACTAAGTTTTATCTGCATGCTCCCTGAGTATGCAAGAGCTGTTGATCACATGTGCACAGTCTTGAAGACAAGGACCAGAATACTCACTGAGATTTTGAAACAACAATAACATATAGCCCGTTGCAAGATTTAATATAAAATCTGAACAGTATTCTGTGATGTATCTGGTTCTTGTTTGATGTACTTCTACTGCCACAGTTAATATAGTGTTTGCAGTGCACACATAAAGCAGATATACCCAGATTCCACTCTAAAAGAATTAAATTATTTTATAGTCATGCAGGCTATCTTTTCTGTTATTTCTTTCCCACAATTTCCATAGGCTTTATTTAGTTATGTAAATTTTTTTTGACAGCTTTCAACATAATTTGCTTTAATGTAGTGGTAGCAATAGATGGTTATAGAGAAGGCTATAAAGGTTCTTCTAAGAAATTTCAAAGTAAGAGGGAAGTTCCTTTTTCTTGGGGATATCCAAAGTCTGAGAGAAAATAATCCTCAAATGAGCTATTCAGAGACAAGCTTTTCTATACTCAGGTGGTAATAATTGTGCATTTTTCTACAGCAGAATAAAAATCACCCTCCAACACACCATCAGTCAAAGTTTTCAAAACATTTCGGCCTCCCAAAAGTAGAAGTATCTAAGCTTTCCTAAAGGCTTAGATACTTAAAGGTGCCAGTCCTTCAGACAAATAGTTCAATTTCAGCCTTATTTATTCTGTATGCTTAAAAACATCAGTAAGGTGAGTATTTTCTTGCTTTTGCTGCAGACATGCTGCATGCAGGTGTGAATCTTTCATGCAAGATCTGCAGAAAAAGAGGAACATTGCACAGGCTCTTGCACAGGCTATTGCACAGGCTGCCATGTCTGGCCAAGGTCAGTCTGACTGGAGTGTTCCCAATGTATTCTATTCTTCCCAAAATCAACATGAACTCTTGCCTCAGTTGTGTTAAGGTCAAGGGCTGGCCAAAGCTGACTTCAAGCATTTAGCTACTTAGCATCATTATTTCACCCTTTGTAAAATGGCATTGTCATTGGGAAAACCCTTGAAATTCTTGTCTAGAAGCTGCTTTAAAAATTGGAACCTTATTACTATTAGGTTACTGTGGAACAAGAAGAAAAATTGCCCGGAACTTTTCTCAAGTGCATTTATGACTGGACAAACCTGTATCTAATCAGATTCATGGGCACATTGTTTCTCAAGGCAAAACTTATTTTTGAGCCTCATGAGGTTTATTTCAAACATTTCCATCTTCTCTCTTTGGAACAGCTGGTTGCCAACCTAACTGCAAGAATTAAGCCATTTATGGACAGAATTTTGTGTTTGTGTGCTAACACCAGTGTCAGCAGGAGAATGCTCACTGGAGGTGATGCTGTCAAAAATGTAATTGCTCTCCAGTAACAGTGACAAATGGCTTTAAAGGGGAAGCAGAACTCTGTAAAACCTGCTTTTTCTGATCCTAAAAGGATCAGATAAAATGAGGAACTGTCTTTGAACTGTTGGGATGGTTTTGTGGTGAGCTACATGGCTTGGGCAATCCGATTATGGGCCATCTGTATCTCATACCTCCTTCAAGGTGAAATTTGCTCCTTGCCAATTTTTCTTTGGAGTTGCACCATCTTTTGCTCATAGCTATCTACACAGATGAGATTTTAATAATTTCTTACATAAGGCAGTGGAATTTACTGATTTTGCCTAGCTAGAGCTGTCCTAGTTTATTTGAAGCGTGGACATACCTTTTTGACCAAGATGTCTCTAAACCATTGAATACATTGAACTAATGTTTATTGATTTTTTGACTAGTGCAATGATTTGGTAATTATCTATAAATACTTTCTCTTCTGAGTGTGCAGTGTTTAATGTATCGTTTTATTCATTAAATAATGCCATGTGCTTATGTTACAGTGGTGTATTCCTGTACAAGATAAGCCTCATTTACAGGTTAAATGCACCATGTATTCAAGCAGGGCATCAATTAAGCTGCTGTGCGCTGAGGACACTGCTGGTGCAGTTCTGACACAAGTGTCCAAACAGATATGTAACACTGGTCAATTCACTTACATCAGCAAAGCAGCTGTAAGAGTAGGAGACCTCCTTACATTTTTTAAACAAATATTGCTAAAGGTGAGTGATTTTTAATGGAATTTTCATTGTTATCAGGGTTGGTATTGCAGAGATAACTCTAATTTCTGATGTGACAATGCAAAGACACAGAGAGTCTGCTTTCCTTCACCTCATGGTATGCTCAAGAGTTAGAGCTTAGGAGGAGTGACAGAGCAGCTTGGCAGGCACCTGGTGTCCAGGAAGTGACAAACCATAACAATTTAAAGAGTAAGCTTCATTCAATTATCACATAATCACATAGCAATTTACCTTTTACATATATATTTGCAAAACTCTAAGACACCGTGAATTTAAAGAGAAAGTCCAACACAACAAAGAGTGGAAAAACACCCTGAAAGTCAAAAAGTGGCCACAAGATGTGCTTTCAAAACATGAAACTGCTTGGTCAGAAGGAGGAATTTCAGTTCTCTGCAATTAACTCTACTTTAGTAATCTTTCTGCAAGAAGGCACAGACATCTGTCTTTCCATGCAACATGTGCTGTGGCAGAATGAAAATCAGAAGCAGAGCTAGTTGCCCTTCCACCAACTCCCAGATCTGATGTAAGATTAGAATATTGGGATATAGACTCTTTGAGGTGGCACAAATAACAGCAGAGAACAAAACACAACCCAAATGTCCCTAAATTCCAGTACAGAAATTATAGCTAAACCTCCCTTGACTTTAAAACTAACTCACATTATTTTCTCCACTTATTCCTTATGTTCAGTGCAGGTAATTGACTGCTTTTAGGCTTTAAACTAATTATCATTCTGGAAAGCACTTTCCAAACCACAACTGCTTTATAGGCCAGCTCCTGTTCTCAGTGAATCACAGGAATTCTGCGGGTGACTTTGGTGGGAGCAGGAGCAGTGCTAACGAAGTTAGTTATATAAAAGAAAAAAGCAGGAGGAAAAATAAACTACTTTACCAGTGCTTTGAGGTTAAAAGTTTGATATAGTTGTTACAGCAAAATGATTTGTTTTATAGATTTTTCTAGAAAATGCAAGTGCAGCATTAGCTTATTATGCACATCCTGATCTCTGCCTGTGTCCATGCTCTTGCCACATATTCTAATTTTGGCAGGAAACAAATATTGGAGTCTATTTTGCTTTGCATTTGCTATAGACAACTTTTTTGGACTCCATGTGACGGACCAGCTATTTCTTCCCTGCTGTTCTCAAACATTTTTATAATATCAACCTTAAAAATAACATTTCTTTGGCAAATTTCTCCATGATAAAGTCAACCATAAAATGGAAGACAAATGCCTTTGGGCTTATGAATTCTTCTTTCTCTCCAGCAGCAAAATGCTGTTATTTTGAGAAGTGTCTGTGTTCATTGTTTCTCTGAAATCTGAACTTTTTCCACTTGGGAGACAGCTAACTCCCTGAGAATCTCGCAGAAACGTTATTAGATCTCTTTGTGGGAGAGCCGGGGGAAGCAGACAGCCAGACCACATCGATCCGGGATGTGTTTAGTGAGAAATCCATAGGCTCAGCTTAGGGTGTCAGCTGTCAGTCTGCAGAGCATCTGTCAGAGGAGCGCTGGTGCCGCTGGGGGTGAGCAATGCCCCCACAATAAGGCAGGAGCAGGACGGCGCTGTGGAATTCCAGCCGGGATGGAGCAGCACATCCTGAACAGCTGAGCCGACTCTCCCGCGCCCCTTCCACGGCGAGCGCCGCCCGGCTGTAAGAGCTGGGGGGATTACGTACTCCAAACAGCTGTCCGTAGCACCGTGGATTTATTTGGGCTAAATGAGAACTTGCTTTCTTTAGCTAAATCAAAATTTATCAGACAGTTTTACTGTTGGCAGTTAAAATAAAATGTGTTTGCTGAACAGTAAACACCTTGTTACTGTTAGGAAGGATTATATAAACAAAAGGCATACACAATGAAGTCTTATGCCAACTGACTTACTGTCAAAATAATATACTGCTGCTAGAGGAATTGTGCTCACTTGAAGGAAATTATAGGCCTAAAAACACATCTTGAATGACAAAGAAGCCATTTTTCCACAAATAATCTTTAAAAAGTTTAATACACTGTGCCTCACAGAAGTGGTTTCAGAGACCTAGGATGCTGAATCCTCATACAGGAATGTTAAGAAAAACTAGGTGAACTGCCTAAAAGCTTCAAAGGCTTACTGAATTTGCATAATGCACTGGATCAAGTACATTTAACATTTCCCCTCTACAAGATATGTGAGAATTTTTTGTCCAACAAAAACTACAAGCCCTGCCTTTCAAAATAGGATACACTGTTCTTCTTTCACTTATTACACTATGTAATTTATTCAACTACAGAACACTCATGAGCAACAAAATATGTAGCAATCATATTAAACAATTTATACAGTATAAATAAGCTCCCTTTTACTCCTTGAGAAATTGAAAATAAGGCAGGCATTCTTTTAGATAATCACAAGGGTAAAGGCAGGTCCAGGCCCAGCAGAGTCACTGAAAGGAGTTATGGTAACTACAACGAGTTTTGTATTATTCTTCAGAGAGATTGAAAATGAATTTATTTTCCCTGTTAAAAACTAAAGTCCCAGTCAAGGAAATCATAGGGATAATGTTACATGCACTTTCTTACTCCATTCTGAATTTCACTGTGCAAAAAGATTTGCCTTTCTTCCTACAAATGTACAAAGCATTTCTTTTAATTTAAGAGTTACACCACCTGAACATCTGAAATTACAGGAAATGTCTTCTGCTTGCAGAACCCACCATATGACTATAATGTAGACAGGAAAGATGACTACACTAGGAAAGATGGACAGTACCTGAAAACTCAAGAGCTGTAACCTGCATTCCAGCTAATCGTTTCTCAGGGATAATTTGAGGAAAGATTTAATAAGTCTGCAAATTCTTGAGTAAAACTCTGTAATTTACACAGATGTGTGTTGTGGAACGCCAGTGAAGCGTTTATTAGTATATTTGGGTTTATTCCTTACTATGTCTATGTTTGGAAGACTTACTTTTCTACGAAAAGAACATGCTGGAGGTTGGAAAGGGGAATTTTAATGGTGCTTTATAAATTTTCCTTTAGCCAAAACTGGCTCCAGGTGAAGTTAAGATGAAGCTTTCCACACATTTTCCAATAGAATGCCTTGCTTACTTAATGTTATGCCTGACCTTAGAAATGCTCCTTTTCCATATTCTTACTGAGAAGCTTATATAATATTATTTTGTGGACAAATACAGCAATTTCTTTGCAATCACTTTTTCCAGTTCTTTAGGAAAACTTGAGGACCTGGTAATAATCCCTCTGTGCTGTTTGTCATGACTGTGGTGTAATAAAATGTAGAGGGGCTCTTAAATCCACCTTCTTACATCTTAGAAAAAAGTCATAAAAGATTTCTTCTATTTTGTCTCTCAGTAACAGAAAAATATATCTGGTTATTAAATGTTGCTGCCGTAAATTTTAGGATAAGGTCTAGAACTACCATTTTGTTACGTTAAGCAAAAATGGGCATTTAGGAATCTTTCCATGGGAAATCAAGGGTAAAGCAACTTCATGAGGATTTGCTATTGGTCTTTTTAAAGTATGTATATAACTTATGCTGGTACACAAGTTATTTGCCTGAGCTAATTAATTAGGGTCAAATCCATTACAGGTCCATACTGTTAACCTTTGACATAAACCTGAAGGATCAGGAAAGATGATCACCTTTTAAAATTATTTTCTGAATTCAGGGGGTTAAAAATGCAATTACAGACAGGGTATTTTATGGAGAACATGATACCTTAGAATTTAATCCTTCCTTCAAACCAGGCATTAAATGGTTTACTGTTCCATGAAAAGGTCTGTCATTTATGAAACTACATGCAAATTTTTAGCATATATCAAGTTACTTGCTGTGGCATATGATATGGCACAGGCAGAACAGTGACAAAGGAAGATGTAAAATTAAAGTCAATTCTCTCATGCTCCAATGTGAAGCAATTAACATTTCCTGAGCAAGCTGTTCTGCAAAGAATAGGTCAAGTGAGGCACATCTGCTTTCAGATTTATTTCCTTCTGTCCATTGAATTTCTTGCGTTGTCCTAACACTTAGTGAGGAAGATACAACAATCAGGAACTACTCAGACCCCAACTGTCCAGTTTGTGAACATTCTTTGGCCAGATGCCCAAACACAGAGGGTTTGATTGCACAACTCTACCTGCCCTCCTGCCTCAGCTATTGCACTGACCTAGCTACTGATTATCACTGCATTTCTAGGAACTTGGTTATCTCTCTGACCTGTGATCCTTTGTCAAACGTGGTTGACATTTGGGAAAGATTTCCAAAGCTGGAAAGAGATAAAGTGTGTGATTGCACAGGCTCATTTCCTTAGGGAAGAGTAATACACAAATACATATATATGTATTTGCAGTGATTTATCTGGTAACATATGTATCAAAGCTGTAGGTAATTTGAGATTTTGTGGTAACTATAAATGCTGTGTTCTGAGACTAGCAAAGTGAATTGAACTTAAAAAGTTGAAGCACAAAGGAGCTCGAAAAATTCTGACTTTGGATCTGCTGCCAGGAACATAAAGTATATTTCCTCTAAAAATAAGAGCCCTGTCTTCCAGATGATGTGAGTTTCACCTTTAAACCAGGATCACACTCTTTTCTTTGTAAGCAATAAATGCACACCTATACTTTAGTTATTATCTCTCATTACTCTCCATGGGAATTAGGCACACAGCCTAAAAATCTCTAACAAAACTCACCCTTGCCTCCAGTTAGCTGCTTTTCTGGAGTTCCCTGGCCTGTATTCCCCTTACATTTTAAATTGACAGGGTTGTCATCAGTCTCAGCCATTTTTCACTGCTACACCAATGTCCCAGTTGTCCTTCTTCTTGGTCACCATTCAAGCAATGTCCATCAGTATTATTTTTCATTGAAGGGAGTCAGTGGTTTGTAGCTGTTCTGGGTTTCTTACTCTGGCAAGCAGAGGAATGCACATTTTTAGCACTGTTTGCTTTACCCTGTGTTTGGCTGAACTGTATCTGGTCCATGTACCTGCTCCTGTAGTGCTGTCCCCCAGTAACAGTGGGGGACTTCTCTTGCAAAGTGACCTTTTCTATGTTTCAAAGACCTGGTGGTAAGGCCACTCAATACTTCACCAGGTGATTTTAGCCCTCCTATTGCTCCACCTGCAAAAAACACTACCTTGGCTTTGTTGAAGACAGCATTTACCTTTCTTTCTTAGGTGGTAAAGTCCATGATAGCTGGTGATAGTCTGGCTCCCTGAAACCAATGTCTCCTCTGGTTTCAGTAAGGGGACAATCAGGGACAGGAAAACATTCAGTTAGGTTTGGTTCTGTCAGCTGACTTGAGGTGTTTGCTTCCAAGAGAAAACTTTAGGAAGAAGTTGCTGGCTTGCACACAAAGGAAGGTACATTTCCTTGTTTTTGTTCTTTGGCTTGCCCAAGGAAAGAATGTTTCCATCAAAAGGGTTTTTCAGGAAGGCACACAATATCACTAATATTTTCTTTCTGACATGCAAGCAAATTAAGTCACATCAAAGACACTTTATTTGTTTTGAATTGCTAAGAGCTCCATAGCTCTTTAAATAATTGCCAGCCAGAATATGAGTTTGCATGTTTTTGGAAACACACATTATTCCTGACTCCCCTGCAACTGAAATCAGTGGGAATTTGGCCAACTATATCAAAGGAAACAGCACTGGGACATGTAAGTTTGATGCAGATGGCTGATTATTGAAAAATATGTATTTTTATGCATGTGAAATAGGACAAAATAAACTCAGGGATACAATCTCCATTAGATTTAAAGAAATGTTTGGAGCAATTTTTTTTTCCAATTCTACTCCAAAGGGTCTTGTTCCAGAGCAAATTTAAAACTATGCAAATAGCTGCCCTTCTCCATTTCCCATTTTTCAAGATGGCAAAAGTTTCAGGCAGATCAGATTGATCTGAGAGATTACCAGCCCTGTGGAAACTGAGAGCATATCAGTATGATTAGGACTTTTCTCATGATTACTGAAACATCAGACATTTCCCTTGATTTGGCCTCAGATGTAAACTTTGATCCTGAGCCTAAAATATTTTCTATTCTAATGTAGTTATCTCTAACCTGAACCACAACCAGCACAGTGGAATGTGTGCTCTGAGATCTGCAGTAAGCCCTCTAAGCCACACTATCAGAACAGAAAGGCTGTAAGACTGACTGAAGGCACTGGAAAAGCAGCAGTGTCCTTTGTCTCCCTGTATGCAACATCAAGAGAAACAATCTGGCTAAAAGGGGCCGTGAGCACAGCCCTTGGGCACTGGGAATCTCTGTGCACTGGAGAATAAGAGCTGAATTAATATCCAGAGTGAGTCCTTCATGTATTGGGAAACTCCACCAGAAAGATGTACGGCTACATGCAGGGGATGGATTCACTTTTCTTTTCTCCCCCTCTGCCTTCCTACAGAAGCTCTAATCACAAAACATGCCATTTTTGTCTGAAATGATTTTGTGGGAAATGCTGTGGATTTATGCAGATTACTTTATACCACTCTTGGCAGTGTCAGCAGGATTTGTGTATGTTTCTGTTTGCAGTGTTCATAAAACCTGGACTATCTAAAGTTGCAAAGATACACAAATAGATCTGGAGGTGTTTGATTTACTTTCTGGGCCTTGACGTCCTACTAATATGCTGATTCTCACTACCTGTATCCTTTAAACTGTCACAGACAACTCTCAAACCACCTTTTATTAAAAAAAAAAAAGAGCCTGCACTGCATTGAAACTCCTTAAAATAAATAGAAAATATATTTTTTTTTTCCTTCCAGAGCACTCACATTTGTTCTTTCAGAATTAGGATTCAGCAAATAGTTGGAATACATCTGTACTCAGAGGAATCCGCATCAGATCATAAATTTCTTCATGTTAAACACAAACACATGAATGCACTCTTATATCCAGGGACTATGGAAGGGTTTAGAATTTGCACACTTTACTCTGTGTAATGCCAGGGCAATGTTTCACTCATCTATGTAAATAAAAACAGGCCTGTTGCATTAAAGGCATAAGTCTCCTTATGCTCTGCATAAACATCACAGGATTCAATTTTGAGAAGGAATCACATAATTTGTCATATCTTTTATTGTGATTGACTTCAGTGACGGGCATACACAAACATGCGATTTTCCACTCAGTGTATCAGTTTATATCTTGGTGTGTATTTGCTGCTAGAATAACAGGAAAAAAGATTAACCTCAGATATGCAAATAAGCTTAATTGAATAAAACAAGACAAATTACCCCTTCATTGGAGCAGTTCCTGGTTTGGCAATGCTGCACACACCATGAGAGCACCGGGAAAGGGCTTGTGTTGCTGCCTCTCCCTTCTTCCCTGCTTTTTCTGAGGCTCGTGGCAGAGCTGTACTGGGGTGACAGTGTCTCAGCAGAGTCAAACACTGTAGAATGGCATAAATCACCCCAAATGTACTATGTCACCCCACTGCAGTATAATTTAGAGACATGTGAATTTACTTGAGCCTTACAGTCTTTCCCAAGAATCCCAATTTGGTGACTCAAAAGAAAAGAAAAAAACAACAACCCCTCCCCACCCAAAAAACCCAAACCCAGAACTTCAGACTTTACCCTTAAAGTTTATAACCCTTGTCATTGCAAAGAAGAGGGTAGGAGTGAGAACAGCTGACATGCAAGGCCCTGGAGTGGAACCTCTGCTAAGATCACTAACCCTGTGTTTGTACGCTTTCAGTGTTGGCAGCGTGGGCTGGCAGTGCTGGTGGTGCAGGAGCCGCCCTGGGAAGACCTCTCTCCTGCTGGCTGGGGCTGCTGGAGGAAGTCAAGAAATCATCTGTAGATCCTGTCCTCAGGATCTCTACATTTGGAGGCTATCTGAAGCTATTTATGTTATACCATAAAAAAACCACGTCAGGGAATGGTTCAGTATGGTCATATTGTTAAAGGAATGTGTCTTAAAAACAACATCCTACTGATGAGGGAAAGAAATCTGGAGGGGAAAATTTCTTCTTTAAGAAGTATCATTCTTTTATAACTCTCCCACCCTGAAGCTTCATTTTACTCTCTTCCCTGGAAAAAACAAGGAAAAATAGTGAAGTCTAAAAATATCTATTTGACTGCCAGATACAGGTTTTGTTAAGCCATCAACTTCTTGTGAGTGTTCTCTCTCTTGGGTCTATTATTTATCATCTTTTACTAAACAGATAAAGAGGATTTCCTTCTTCAAAAAATGTGCATCTTAGGGCCCAATAATAAATAACCTTACTTACAAGAGAACTCCTATTGAAGCCAAAGGAATTCCTTGTTTGAAAATCACTTGCAAGTTCAACCACTAGGAAGAGAAAGCAGTGAACAACAGATGGCTGCAATACTGGGGAAAAAATATCAAACTTAAAAGATGAGGGATGGGAATATATGGTCCTGTAAAATTATGAAAGATAATGAGAATATCTAGGGCCACCACCTTTAAAAACAATTGTCTCTTTTAATTCAGCACTGTATCTACATTTGGTGAAGAAGTAGCTATTGATTTTTTCAGCCTTGCTAAAACAGTGTTGGAGAAATTACTACAGGAGAAAATAAGCTCTAATGTTGTGATCTTCTGCTGTGGAATCTCCATTCCAGGTTTAACTTTGTTTCAGGTGAAAATTGCAGTTTGCCCTGGCAACCAGGAGGACCAACCCTGTCCTGGGGGGCATCAGGCACAGCATGGCCAGCCGGGCAAGGGAGGGGATTGTCCCACTGGTCTGAGTTGGGGCAGCCTTACTTCGAGTGCTGGGGGCAGTTTTGGGTGCCACAATATAAGAAACATATGAAACGATAAGAGAATGTCCAAAGAAGGGCAATGAAAATGGTGAAGAGCCTTGAGGAGAAGCCTTATGAGGAGCAGCTGAGGGCACTTTGTTGTTCAACCTGAAGGAGACTGAGGGGACACCTCATTGCTGTTACAGCTTCCTTGTGTAGGCAAGGGGAGGGGCAGGCACTGATCTCTTCTCTGTGGTGACCAATGACAGGACCCAAGGGAATGGCCTGAAGTTGTCAGGGAAGATTTAGGTTGAATATCAGGAAAAGGTTGTTCACCCAGAGGGTGTTTGGGCACTGGAATGGGCTCCTGTCACAGCACCAAGCCTGGCAGAGTTCAAGAAGAGTTTGGACAACACTCCCAGGCACATGGTGTGNGGACAACGCTCCCAGGCACATGGTGTGGTTCTTGGGATTGTCCTGTGCAGAGCCAGGAACTGGACTTGATGATCCTTGTGGGTCTCTTCCAACTCAGGATGTTCTTATTCCACATGGCTGTCAGGTAAGGCCAATTCCATTACTTTACACCAACAGAGATATTAATCTCATATCATAATTTATTTTTCAGTTTTACTTGGTAATTGTATGGTCTTTGATCAATATTACTTCAAGATTTTCTTAGGTGGCATGGATTTACTTGGCCAGGCTGAACAGTGCTTTGGCTCTCTGGGCTGAAGTCGATTCATCATAGAATGATTTGGTTTGGAAGGGACTCTAAAGATCCAGTTCCAGCCTCCCTGCTGTGGGCTGGGACAACTTCCACTAGACCAGGTTGCTCAAAGGTCCATTCAACTTGGCCTTGGACACTTCCAGGGAACAAAATTACTCAAACTGAAACCTTGAGGGACATGCTTATGGAAAATCTTTCTAGACTTTTAAAATTCTGAGCTGGTCTCTTGTCATCTCTGCCCTTAAAGCAGCAGTAGCCTGTTGTTGTAGCTGTGTAATGCTACAACAAAGGACACTGTGACACAGGACTGGTCAGCCTCAGTAGGGAAAATAGTCTGTGTGCAGGTGGGAAAAAGAAAAGTTTTTGAGTGCACAGCTCTTCTTCAAGTGAGCAATGTAAGTAGGTGAAGCTTGGAGCAATTATTCTCAAGCTGTATTTAACTTGACATTTTTTTCTTGCCTTTTTAAACTCCAAGCAGGGATTTTGTGCTCAAAAGTGTGCCCATTTGTTCAGTACCAGGCAATCTAACAAAATCTAGCAACCTTATTCACTCTTGAAAGGACAATCACCATCATACAGCATAGGCTAAATCTGGTCATAATAATCACGGCAAACTGTTTATTCAATAAGCCTCTTTTCTTGGCTCTTGAACAGTTTCTTTATAATCCTGCTTTTGACATTCATAATTCTTGAGTCTGTGAAGTTTGCAAACATATTTGATCTGGGAACAGCACATACAGAGTTTGTACTTGCTACTCTGAATTTGCTTATCCAAGGTTTGTGATTGATCATAACTCCATTTTACTTGTTAACTGGATGATTTATGTGTTTATAAAGTGTATCTGCTTCTCTGTTTCCTATGCATTCTATTCAATTTATTTATTAAGCCAGCTTCTGCTACTGGCCCAAGTTATATACTCTACAGATATTTACAGAGAAGAATTTTCTTTGAGAGCATGCAGAAAATGAAATGTAACTAGAATTCCCCCAAAGCTAAAGGAATACTTTTTCTCCCCGGTCCCCCTTGCCAGTGTTTAGACACTGGAAAATTCAAACACCTGAATTCAAACAGTATTAAATATATGTACTTTTCTTCCTTCTGTCTCTGTCCTTTCTGTCAAATTAATGCAGTACTATAATATTCTTTAAATAATTCTAGGTGCTAGGATTAATAGTTTTAAAAATTCATGTGAAATGGCACATTCTAGCTGCTGAAGCAAAGGACACAGAAGGGTTTTGGTCAAGACATTACTCTGAGAGTCAGATGCCTGTATTAATCTTTTATTATAGAAATCGCTTTTTTAAAAATTTCTTTTTTAATGAATTTTAGTGCAAATTTCATGTAACTTTCTTGTGCAAGGAGCCCAGTATTTTTATCACCCTTCCTCAATCTAACCCCAAGCTTTTAAGTTATGAGGACTTATGACATTCTTATAAAGAATATGGTAAATAGGAAACTAACTCTGAAATAGGTGTGACAAGTTAAGAAAAACCTTTGCATGACTGAATATATTCCAATTTTTTGTTCCAGATCTGTAGAGTCTTCCTAAGGAATTGAATTCATGTGTCTTACAAAGTGCCAGATAAAAAAATATCTGCATTCAATTCTGATGAGTCCTCCGTGAACTGCAGCTGAAAGTGAGTACTGTGTCACTATCATCCACAGATTTGTTTTGGAATGGTCTCCTCCTAAGGCATATATATAAATATATATTTACTGTTATATATGTGTACCTCAATGTACATATCAGCTGACATGCACTCTCATGCTATGGGAAAAAAGCCCAGACAATTAAATAATCACAGGAGATAGACTTTTTCCTATGCACTGCTAAAAAGTAGAGTAAATATTATGCCTGTGGTCTCATTCAGTTCCATCCTGGATGGTTCTGTTAGCTAAAATACATCTGTTGTCAGCACTATGAAGAAATAAAATCTATGGTTTAAACTTAAAATGTGATGGGATATTGCCTGGAATGTTTTCTCATATAGACAGTGTTATCTGAGTCCTTCCTTGGCAAGAAGTTCAATCTGAAGACAGTTCTCAGATGGTTTCAGCAACTTAGTTCGCAGTGCCTCTGGAAGCAGCGCTCCGTTGTCCTCTTAAGGAATTCCCTCTCCCTAATCCTTCAAACTTTTTCATCTTTTAGGAAATTCACATTTGACCAAGAAATCTCCTTCAACTCCTATTAGCGTTTCTGGACATCAGTTGTAGAAGTACGTTTTTACTGCTGGCATTGGTGACATGGTCTGTGCCTGGAGGACTCACGTGCACTTTGTCACCCACAGCCCCTCTCTGGTGGCTGCAGCATCCCTGGGTGCAGCCTGGCTAAACCCATGGCAAGCACAGAGATCCCAAGGCCTTGCATCTGTTTGTTGTGCTGGGGAAGCCACTGCCACATATTGTGGCACTTCAGTATGTGGGTAGATGAAGCCTTTAACTACTTATAAAGTGCACCTAAAAATAAACCACATGAATGAGCTATGTCACAAATGTCAGAGGCTTTAAATTTAGTTTTTCTAATTTTTTTTTTTTTTTTTTGAGAGACCAGTACTCATAAAGCAGCATAAAGAGGACATCACCATAAGAAAGCAAGCAGTAAATTTGTAGGTTTGCCTCTAACAGCTGGTTTGGGAGGGACCAGCCATTAAGACAGAGAAGGAGGAATGTGGGATGGGGGAGTGAAAGGGAGATTGTAATAATACTCATAATTAAAATACTGCATTCTACTGCAGATTTCTGGAAGAAATTTGATTCCATGAAGTGCTAGAGGCCATGAGTGAAAATTCTTTCATAAGCAGGAAGTGAGAGAGGGAACTATAAGGAAACATTTTGTTTATTTTGGCCATCATTCTAAAAAACCTGGGCTAAAAGCAAGGAGAAATGAAAGAAACAATACTGATAAATGATGTGTGAAAAGTACCCAGAATTTTTGGAAACTGCAAAGCCTAATTATGAGCACGAGTAATTTATTCATGTGTTGTCCCGGAACTAATCAATATTTTGCACTTTATTAGGATTGGAAGCTTGCGTTGTCTCTTTCAAACATACGGTAGTTGGCTGATTAATTGAGTGGTTTGTTCAGTAGTATGACCAGCTGTTATAAATGGTTTAGTAATTTTTTGGCACTAAAAGTAAGCAGGACATTTTTTGGCTGGGCTAAATAGGAGAGCGCATAGCCAATAAACCTGGATCTTGTTTCAGATACTGAATTTTGTTTTAAATGCATAACAACCCTAAATGTGTTGCTACAATTCTAAGCTACCTCTCAAGATGCAAAAATAGATAGCTATTTTGCTATGATTAAAAATTCTTTTGATGTCATAATTTTGATTTACCAGTTCCCCTCCAACTGGCTCTAGACACAGCTAAAGAGAAATTGAAGCCTCCTTGAGGCCTGGTTTTTGAAGATGTTGACATGTATTTTTGAAATTGGCCTCTTCTCCTTCTGGAATAATATCAAGGAAGCAACTGGAAAGTGCTAGAGATGCTGAGTATGAGCCCAGACCCTCCAAGGAATATCCCTGCTAACATTAGGACTGTGCAGGATGTGAAAACCATGGGCATTATAAAATGCATAGAGCAGGTTGAGGAGGTGAATGGAGGTATATCCAAAAGTAGGGAAGGCTGTGTGGCAAGAGGCATGGGACTGCAGTCTTCAAAATATTGGATCATCTAAGAAGTGTGAGAATGACTTGTGGCCATGAGAAACATGTTTATCAAAATGCATCCCCAGCTGGGGGATGGCACGATTCAAGTGTCAGACTTTCATTTGGATCTGTAAAGCTGAAGCCCTTCCATATTTGTGCTTGATTCCTTGCTGAGCCTGAAGATGCTGTCAAGCCTAAGAATGTCATTGTGTAGTTTCCATTGTCGGTTGTCACACTGTGTATGTTTTGGGACTCATCTGAAGTTTTGTTTGACATCATGACTTTTATAAGAATCAAAACCCCCAAATCCCTCAGATGAAATCCATATGGCTTTGTTCACAGGCTGAAATAAAATCATGCTCACAGCCTTTACTACAACTGAGGGATATTTGGTGGGAGTAGTTTTTTGCTTAATAAAAGCATAATGTTCCAATGCTTGAAATGTGGATATTATTAAGTACCTGCTCTGTGAGAATAACTCAAATGCTATTTTATTCCCTGCCCTTTGGTTAGTTCACAGCACAAGAGTCAGATCTGAGGCTGACATGAAGAATGATCTCCACAGCCTGGCATGGACCCAGCTTCGCTTGAACTCTGTTTTAGATATTACTGGGGGTTTGTCTGCATTTTGGCTCCTTGCAGCTCAGTGCTGAACATTTGGCATAATGTGTGGTAAGGGTTATTACGATACACAGAGGTGAGGTAATTCCCATAATTTCTGCAGCATAGGCAGGTTTGCTTGGCTGCTAGAGCGGTTAGAGCAGGAAGCTTCCCGGTGTGCCGAGATGCTGATTACTGAGGGTCAGGCCTGTGCTCACCATGACATCATAAAACTCAGCCCAGGGCTGATTTATTTAAGAACTGTCATGTCACTGGTTTTGTCAGCAGAAAAGCAGAGGGCAGAGAAGGTGATAGGGAGCAGTAGGCTTGCACAGCGCAAGATTGATGTTGAGGAAGAAAACACTGATGGCTCTTTTGCCAACGATGGAAGAAATGGTTTAGTCACCAGTGGGCCTGAGGTATGGAGTGGCACTCTTCTTTCACTGTGTCACTTCCAAAATATAGAAAACATTAATAGCAAGTCTGGCTGTAGAGGAAAGACTGAGACAAAGCTCTGGGCAAATATTTAGACCTCCTTAGCCATTGCATTTGGCAAATCCAATCCCGCTTGTCATGTGGAAACACCGGCAGTGTTTGCACAAGCATAGCATCATTGTAGTGCCTTCAAAGGCAGTGCAGCATGGGAAAACTTCACCAGGTTGTCTTCCAGAAACAGCCAGAAATGGACAAATGATGCTTCTTGGGCTTCTGTGCCACCTGTTCCTATTCCTTGTGCAGGACATGATATGTGGTGCTGGATTAAGCATGCCAAGATTGTTGGATACTGTTCCAATACTCCAACTGCTGCCTGAGTGGTGCAAAACTGGCATATTGGTGGTGTTAACCTGACCACTTCTGTAATAACTTATCAGAGAAACATGTTCTTTTCTTTCTCCTCACAAGAACTTTGCTTGCTTCTTGAAGATCAACGCATAAGACACACACTCCCAAATTTAAAGCTCAATTAATAAAACTCAAACACTTCAAAAGAAATGGAAATTTCCATTTGAATGAGGCTGTAGCATGAGAAAGGGAATATATTTATAAATGGACGATGCAAATCTCCATACTGATAGGGTACCTCTCATCTTTTCCATACATGTGGTTGTAAAAATGTGTGCTTAGTACAGCTAACATCTCATTTTAAGACCATTTTCCTGACTTGATTCACTGTATATCAGCTTCTGCTCTTTAGTATATCACCACTTTTTAGGCCAAAGAGTGCTCAGTGTTGGGTTTGGTACCCTACTGACTAAGTTATTTTTTTGTAGTTCTAGTATTTGCCTCATCTGGCTGCCTCAAACATTTTTCAAATATGAGTTAGGAGTTGCAACAGGCAGGAGGTACTGTTAATAAGGGCAAATGAGACAGGAAGCTTCACTCTTTTCCCTGAAGACCCTGAAATATGGGACAATAAATGTAAAAAATGGCTGGTACCTTAAATAAGTAGTTCTGCTGAAATGCATGTTTACATGCAACTTGGTAGTAGAAATCTCCTGAAGAGCGAGTCTGAGCTCAGTTAATATATACATATATCCCCTAAAATGGGATTTATTAACCACTCTTGAATTCGCTGTTACAAATTTTTCATCTTTAAGTTCAAATCCTGCTTCATGGTGATAAGGCCTTGCTTCAAACACATCTTTTATCCATAGGTTGCTCCTATGCCCAGTTAAAGGTAGGGGGCAAAACAGCTGAATTTTTTGTTCATTTTGTAGTTGAGAAAAGTAGAAGAATTTTGTTGAGAATGCATTGGTATCTTTCAGTACTCCTACTACAGTTACCACAAGGATACTGGGGAATGTTTTCCTTTCCATATTGCATACAGCAAAGACAAGTGGAGAACATTAGGCAGGTGTCTCTTTTCTTCTGTTACTTGTGATGATGCCCTGAGCCAGGAAAAGGAACAAATGCATGGGGTGCATGTTTCCCTTTGGATGTACTGAAAGCAGGCACCTTTTAGGCAAAGGGGAGGAGGCATCTCTCTCCAGATCCCATTCTGTCAGAGTGTAACATTGCCATTCACACTCAGGTCTCAGTGCCTTTGCTATGTTTAAAAATGCTTTAACTGAAAACACAGTTTGTGTGTTTGTTGCAGAAGGGGTTTTTTTAATACATTCTGAAAATTCTCTGGATTGCTCAGAGCACTCCCCAGCTCTGCATCAGAGGAAGGTTTGGCTTGAGAGAGGAGTGGATAATTGAAGCTCTAATTGAAGTTAGTGAGAACTCAAGATGTGNATGTTTATATTGCAAATTAGAATATACCTGTCACTAATGTTAACTGCCTTGATTTGAGAAATATTTAGGCCTTCCCAGGATAGTTTCATTAAAAAAGTGAAAGCTCACAAATTGTGTAATTTAAACTTTCCTCCTTGTTGCAAGCCTGTATTTTTATGCGCAGTACATGGGAAATCCTATGTTTCCATGTGCAGCAAGTGGAAGAGGATGGATTTTTTTTCTTTTTCTCAGCAATGGAAGTCTTCTTTTGCAGAATAACTTGCTTTTAGCCTTATTCAGGGCTGAAGGACAGGGGCCAAGCTGTGAGCCAGCAGCAGCCAGGGGGCTGTGGCTGCTTAACCGAGTCACAGCTTGGCTGTGCCTCCCTCTGCCCCTTCCCTGAGGCTGCTCAGTGCCTGTTGCAGCAGAGTCCAGGTGGGTACAGTCCTGGTAAGAGAGTGGTAGGGGTTAAAATCAGTTCCCTGTCCTTTCCTCAGAGGACTAGAGATCTTCAGGCACTGCTCTCTGCTCGAGCAAATGATTGCTGCGCTGAGAGATGTGACAAAGTTACTGCCCAACAGACTATTAAAGAATTTTATTTCTTCAAATAGAATACACCCTTAGACTCTGTATTTGGGCCAGACAGGAAAGAACACAGGAGACAGACAGAGAAGGGCTTTCTTAAAAATCTCATTCCTCTGTATGTCTGTGTGGTTTTAGTTGGCAAGCACGTATTTAATACACAGGCTATAACGGGCCTCCCTAAGTCAGTGCAAAGAAATCATATCTTAATTAACATTAGTCATTACAAAATCACCACAAAGGACAATTTTTTCTGAATTAATCCCAATGACAGCCTGTATATAAATCACAGTATTTTCCCTAAATTCACAGTCTTTGTTTCAGGGCTTATTTGCAGAGTAATGTAACTGGAGAATGGCTCCGGGGATATTAATCAGATGAAGAGTTTTTGTTAATGTGAAAAAAATTTAAAGGACTTGTGTCAATTATCCCTGTCTCCTTTTTGACCGTAACTAATTTTAATCTTAGGCTACTGAACTTTATACTGTTAGTATAATTAATTTGCAGCATCTCCTTCTTTTTTTTCTTGAAAGGAATTGCAGAAGGCCAAGACTGGCAAACTCACTCACTAAATGGTGACTTGTATTGGTGGTGGGCCTTGGTTGTCTGAAATCAGAAGCTCAGAAATACAAGAGGATTTTTCCAATCTTGATCAATGCTGTGTGCAAACCATGTTTATCTAAATCAGGAGATAGTTGAAAGTTCATCATTCAAAGGGAACGTTTTATAACTTTTTCTTCTACGTTTGGGCTTGCTTTCTGACCCTGCTGCTCAAATAAACAGCAGGGTTTGTTGCTCTTTGCATACCAGCAGCTTAAGTTCTAAAGCCACTTTTACTGACCTGAGATCAGATAAATACTCTCCTGGGAAGTTTTAGGTTTTTTGCTGACATTCAATTGGATTAGGAAGGGTAAAATTTTGTGAAAAGACAGAAAAAAGTAGAGATGTTTCTTTCCCTGAAAGATAATTGACCCTTGTTCTTTGCCCTGGACAAAGGGCTGAGGGAAGATTTCTGCAGGGTGTGTAGAAATGGTCGAGCAGTTTTTCTCTTGTGCAGAAGCCTCAACCAGTCTGCTTCAGTTTTATAGTCAGAGAAGACCTTGGTCTAAGCTTCACTGGAATTACCAAAGAAACTGAGTGAGCTTCAGCAAGTATCAGATAGGTCCAGAATGCAAAAATGTAGGATATGGCTGAGGCTTTTAAAAAGCCCTCCAACAACCAAACACAAAATCCCCAAACACAAAACCACCAAACAAACAAGCCCAACAACTAGCAGATTTTCCCAAGTCAGCTTGGAAAATATTGATAATCATGAAGGATCTCTTGCTTCTAGTTGTCACAGCACACTAAGAACATAGTCAGTGATTGTAGAACTAAGGAAAATAGATTCTCATGCATTTCAGAAAGGATCTGGGTGTGGCTGGAAATTAAGGATATTACACCAAAACAAAGCTTATTTTGCTGTAAAGAAACATTTCTTGAGTGGACTGGACAGATAGCATCTATGTAGTTTAACTTAATGTGCTTCTACATAATTCTTCCTTCTGCCTCCTCCTACTCTTTTACTTCAGTGTTTTCTTGGAGAAGTTTTGTCTGATCTGAATTAAAGGAATAATATTTTATACTCACTGGAATGCTTGCCTGTTTTACATCTTTGGATGAACATTAAAAATGTGCATTACTACTTTTTTCTTCTTTCTTGCTGTGTGTATGTGAGTGCCAGATTTATCAGTTCTGTTTTTCCCAATGCTGGAAAATGAATTTGCTTCAAATTATAACTGTTTGAATGGGACCAGTGCACAAATGAATGCCATTACTGTGTGTCTACAACAGGGCCAAACGTCTGATCTCAAATTCAATTTTGAAAATGAAGAGGTGACTCTAACAACTTCAGTCAAATCACCTTGGATTTACACCAGGGGAGAAGAAATCAGAATCTGGACTTTCATGTTTGGTCTGGGAAGCATTTTGAAATTCTTGCGGATGAAAGATACTAAAAATGTGTGTTATTATTATGTTATTAGTTTTCCATATCCCACTTCACATCACAGGACTGACCATATATCTTAGGATTGTTCAACCCACACTTTTCCTAAATTTTACCCCTTTAATCTGATGATTATAGCTCATTCATATCATAAATCTACAGTTAAGGTTAAGCAATCATGAAACCATTCTCTTCAGTGGTGTGCTGGGAAATGTGAATTAAATCTATACCATCATTTTTTGAACAAGAATATGAGAAGTCAATGTTTCTTCCCATTTTTAATTTATCCAGCCTTTTCTTGCCAGTAGTTTACTCAAAAGCTTCTTAATGCACAGTCTGCAAACTTGGCTTGGACATCTGAGAAATCTGTATATGTTAAACATTTGCTAATAATAGTCCCAAGCAAACTGCAAGAGGAGAAACTGCTGGCTTAATGTACAGTAAATACAATAAACAGCTAGTGGAATAAAAGATCTTTGGAAAGATAAGAAACAATGCTGAAGTCAGTGCTTATTATTGTGCAATACCATGGACTTATCTCTTCAGCAAAGTTTGGATGATGAACTCAGAGCTGTCCTCAAGCTTGCAGCATCTTTGTCTCATTCTGGCAGTCCATGAATGCACATCCACAAAGTAAAGCTTAACAATTTAATGAAAAACTGAAGCTTAAAGATTAAGTGGATGAAAAGGGGGTCTAATGTAGATCCATAGAGCTATGATCCTGGAACAAACACACCTGGCCAGTCCTAACTCTGGAGGACCCCACTGCTGGGGGCTATGGGGAACTGGAACCTTGGGTATATCCCATCCCTCTGATCCCACCCTCAGTGAAATCTGGGGAGAACAGACTGTCAGTTTAGCTTAAATTTCTCTCTCTCTGGCCAGGTTCAGGGAAGTACGTTTGAAGTACATTTTTGAGCATAGGCTTTGGTCTTTTTGACCAGAACTTGCACTATTCTCCTGCATGGTATTGCACCTCAAATTTTGTCCCAGCAGTGTGGTTTTCAAGTTTTAAAAATAAATTGATTGGCCCAAAATATTTTGGGGTTTTTTTGGAGGTTTTTTGCATGGCTCACTTGATCTTAAAGCAAGGATCAGAATGAAACTTTGTAGCTCTTTCAAACTTTCAAACGGTGGTTTTATGGCTTTTCGGTTCTTGAATTAATAGTTCAGGGAAAAAAATTGGAAAACACAAACCAACGTTTTAGATCTTCTGATATGTAGTTAGATTTTCTGGAATAATGACAAACTTTGTTCATTACTACAAGTACCTGAACTCAAACTCAGACAAGCCAGAAATAACAGAACTAAATACATTTCCAGGAGTAGGGTCTTTTAATATCCCCTGCTAATACAATTGCAACAAAACAGATTGTGCCTGAATCTTCTACACGGCTTTTTTTTTCTGGAGTGTTTTACATAAAGGACTAAGATGCTAAGCTCCTGTTAAATGAGAAATCATTGTGCAGTGTGATGGGAAGGTTATCCAGCAAACTAATGACAGGAGTGGGGCTAAAGCTCACTCTTCCATGGGGAGTTAGGTGTTACACCCATGCCTGGCTGGTGTTGTTTATTGTCAGACAGACTGCAGTCTGCCCCTGCACGCTCTGCTCCTGCTGCTCCACCTAAAGGGGCAGGAGCTGCCTCAGCTCCTCCTATGGTTCATACATGTCTTGGAAAAAAATCTCACTTTGTCAATTCAAACTCTGCTCAGAGGGAGGACTAAAACTATCAGGCATGACTGGGACAAAGGGGAAAGGACCTAATACTAAGAGTGTCTCAATAGGTTAGTAGTTTGTCTAAGACTCCATGAAAAAGAGCTGGGGGGAAGCCCCAAAGTCTGAGACCTGTAATTGATAATGGGTAGCCTTGGAACATAGTGATTTGTTGTGTAAGAACAAGCACAGTTTAGTTTGTTTGATGAGGTGCTCGAGCACAGAAGTCAAATGGCAAAATGTGTGGTAGTGTCCATTGAAGATCAAGTACAACTTCTCATATTGGGGACACAGCAAGACAAGTAGAGGAGCGTGTTACCTCCAAGGTCCTTCAAAAATGAGCAGCAGCCAATCAACAGTTTCCTTCACTGCTCTCATGTTCAAAAATGGTAATTTCTAATGCATAATGAAGCGTATAGACTTCGCACATAGTCTTTCTCAAATAAAGTGGTTGTGATGGGAAATATCTCTGCTCACTTCTAGTAATTCAAAACAGCTTTGCCACAGGTGACAGCTATAGAAAGCCCTCCCTACTGCCCTCCCTAGCCAGTCTTGGCTATTTAATTCCACATTTAAATCCATCCTTTTACATTCTAAATGGAGGAAACAACAAGTCTAGTGGCATTGGTGGGTATTTCAAATAACCTTTATTATAAATCTTTTCCAGGCCTATCAGTTTCTTCCAGGCTTTTGCCCTGCTAAAGAGCTGTATTATATAAACAGGAAACATATAGGAACTTGCTAATTGCTGGTTCATTTTTCTGGTTTATTTTTCTTCTGCAGCAACGTAGGCTGCTTTTCTTATTGTCACTGGAGGGATCAAATTACGGCATGGAGCTTGGATGCTGGAGAGGAATGTTAAAGCAGTAACCTCATTCAGGCTCGAGGAAATGGGGAAGGTTAGGTCTCTGCTCTGATAAAGCCCATGAGTTTTTCTTTCAAAACTTCCTTATGAACTGTGTTGAAAAGATAGTCCCAAAAATCAAGGCACAGTTGATTTTTGGGAAAACTGCTTTTATATCACAAGGTGATGCTTAATGCTTTGGGCTTTAAAGGTGTTGTTGCCTGTGCTGGCAACACAGTGAGTGTTGCACAGCATTAAAGATTTCTTTTTTTCTCGGCTGTGCTGGAATCCATATGTAGATGTCACCTCAACCTTGCTTTAAGCTGAGGTAGATTTTCTCTGAGCCTTGTAGCAATAATGCTAACACACAGACACAAAAATATCCAAAAGTATTAGAGCTGGCTCTTACCTGAAGAAAAGATAGAGGAAAAGCTGCTCACTGATAAAGAAAGCTGGAAGCAGCCCAGTAAACCACTTGAGGATCTCCTGTTCCCAGTTCAACCAGGACAAGTTCTTACATACGATCCTTTAACCACAGACCCGGATCAGCTTCTAAGCCCATTGTAACCATTATTTTGGGACTAGGCTCTTGGTGAAGTTACCCTAGCTTCTGACTTTGAGTATTTCAAGGTTCTCTGCCACAAGGACAGGGCTCTCAGCATTTTCTTTTGTTTTTCGTGCTGTTGTCTGAGGGATTGTGACTGCCTCTTATGTTGTCCCTTTTTGGCTTTGCCTTTGTTAAAGCAAGCACTGTGAACCAGCTAGAAGAAATCCTTGATAAAAGTAATAATGATGTATTGATACAGTGTTTGCTTTCCTGATGCATCGTACAAGACACTTGCAGAGTTTGTGCTACAGTGGACTGATATATGATTGAATTTAAAGCATGGCCCTAGATTCGTATCTGAGAAAATATATAATGTTATTGCCCTGCTAATAATAGTTTCCTTGTTTGCCAAGAAGAAAAATGATCATTGCTGGGATCTTTAGGAGTCATCATAAATTAACTGGAAAATAACCCCATGTGTGAAGTGCTGGATTGTTTCTTGGAGCATGCTCAGTCAGTCTCCCCAGGGAAGCACACCCCTCCTTGTAGTTGTTCTAGGAAAACAGAGGTGTGAATATTTTCCTGAGAGAAAGGGGGTTTGCTGTTGATAGCCTACTGTCAGTGCCAGAATCTCATATGCTTTTGCAATATATTCACTGGCATTTATAAGGCCTGAGGAGATAAGTGATTCAAAGGAGCAGTGTGTTACAGAAAACAGTCGGTGAATCAAAGTGAAAAAGTAGGGTTAATGAGACAGTGATGATACAGTGAGGAGTTTACCAGTAATCCTTAGGCAGTGCTTTCTGCTCCCTCCTGAAATTCTGTCAAATTCTCTCACTGTTATAGTAAAACATCTCTGAAATGCAGAGAAGACTCCACATAAAACAAAGATAAATCAGGGCTATAATGAGGGACTCGTCAAACATTTCAAAAAGTAACAACCAAGTTGCAGAGAATGTTATACTAACCTGGTACTTCTGGTTGATTACACTTATTGATATAAAAACTTCCTTGGAGGTCTATGGCTCTCTTAGGATGGCCACCTCATATACTGAACTGTGTGTTTCCCAGGCAACAAATGCATTTTGCTTCTGTGCTTCAAGTTTATTTAGGGAGAAATGAGCCCTTCAGGATGTAGGGGACCTAAAAAGGGGAAGGAAGGGAATAGTTGCAATATGAGAATATCAAACAACAAGAAAAAATAAGCTTTTTTTCTTGCCCAGAGCTGGCTCCTGCATACCTCAGTCCAGGGTAGCCCCAGTGAAGCTGGTAGAGAAACCCATGCAAGATGAGTGAAGCTGGCTCCAAATTGGAGGTATTTATCTGAAAACGCCTTAGAAGTAGAAAATCTATCAGATTTCAGTTAAAACAACAATTCTGTGCAGCTCTGCCAAATGTCTGCAGGCTTCTGGTGATTTATTGTTCAGCCAATGCATAGAGAAAGCTGAGGTCTGCCTTCCCCTCTTTCTACGCCAAACAGAGGAACCTTCACAAGACCTTGGCACTTGTCAGATTTAAGTCCTTAGGGCAGTATTTCTCACCTCAAGTGCAAAATTCACCACTTCCCTGTGAAAATCGGTCTGGGTGAGAACTGCACACGGAGCAGAGCTCGCTACTAGCGTTTATACAAGATTGATTATGTGGGTTTTGGGTTTGCACTTGGTAGTGTCAGAAATTGGGGGGAGGAGGGGAAACTGCTAATTATCCTCCACCCCCTTTCCCAATAAACTTAAAATAGCTGTGTTAGAGTGCAATCTGGGCCTGCCTAATCTCAGCACTTCAGTTTTGAGAAATCTCATTCCCACTCTCTCAGTTTCTTTGAGACATAATGAATTGGAATTACGTGTAAATGCCAGCAGTATTTCAAACTGAAAGCACAATGTCTGAAGCACAATGTCTGGCCTCTAATTAGTATTGCAGTGTGTGGCCTGTAAACTTGATGATAAATGAAGCCACTGGCCATCAGTGGCTTCAATTAGATGGCAGTAAAAATAGTAACAAAATAAAGTCACCAGCAAGGAAATTTGCTCTGAAAAGTACTGCTGTGGGTGGACTTCAAGGTTTGAAATGAACTGGTGCTAATTGGCTGGTTTGTTCATTGTTTCTCAGGGGCAGTACAACTGCCTAATTAGGGAGAGCTTTCGAGGGCCCAAAGAAAACAGGAAGAGAAGATGTGCCATGGTTCCTCTCTCAGAGCACCCTATCTCCCCACACCAGGCAAACCACTGCGGGGAGAGCACACACTTCTCTTGCTCCTCTTTTTGGAAGATTTCTCAGATATTTATTGGCAAACTGGACTTCAACACAGCCTTCTCAGACCCTTTTCTTGAAGCAACAATCAGAAATCAGGAGCTGGCTTGGAGCTGGCATTGTGCTGGGGAGAGAAGTAGAAGGCAGTGGACCCTGCAACTGCTGAGCCTGGCAGTGCTGCCCAGCTCCACCTCACTGTGTAGTGCATGGCTCTGTTGGTTTTGACACTTAAGCGAGGGAAAATAAGAATGGTATGGGTACTTTCCTAGTGAGAGATTCACCAGTGTTTTCCCACTTTGCCCAGCCAGTCTTTTATTCCAGGACATTCCCCTCTGTATAAACAGGACAACTTAATTGCTACCAAAAATACACAATAGGGAAAAGAGTCAGGCTGGTGGTAAAAAGTTCTCTGTCTGCTATTCTGAATACATTTGTCTGTCACCACCTGTAAAGTCATGCCTCTCAGTGGTGATTATCATTATTTTAGTGGGTGACTTTGAGGCTGTCTCACTCTCCCTCCATAAATGCTTTTCAAAGATGATGAAGATGCACAAATAAGATAGAAGCAAAGTGTGAAAAACCAAGCCATTTTCAAATTGGGGTTTACGTTTTCAATTAGGAGACTTTGTTATTGAAAACAAGAAGCCAATTTGTCAGAAGCAAAGGCTAATTTGTCTTCACCTCTAAAAACCAGAGGGAAACAATACATCCTGCTCACTCCAGACCCTCTGGGGAAAACCAAAAGGGCTGCCCTGTGGCAATTCTCCCAATTCAGCCTCTCTAGAAACTGCTGTACCTGTTTCAGAGGATGATGATTATTCCTTTCCAATTTTTATGGTGTCCTAAAATGCATCCTAATTGAAATACAGCAACTAGATGGGGACAGGGATGAGGAACAAAGGTATTGTAATGTCAAGTTTATGTGATTCAAGAGTAAGCTAGGGAGAGCTGTGGTCTGGCCCTGCTGAAAAATTCATTTTTGAAGGTGTTAAGCTCATCTGCTTCCAGGAAAGATATTGTATTTCAGTACAGATTTTACCAGAATGATACCAAGATGATTTGGACAGTGTCTGTGAAAATTGAAAATTCAGTTTGAAAGTATAAAAATGTTCCACACTTTAACACTAAATTGTCTTCAGTTTTTGGCATCTTAGGCATGATGTCTCCAGTAGCACTTCACTCATGGTACATTCATTGCACAGCAGCCTCAACATTTTACTTAAAGCAAAACAGACATTTTATTTGTCTGTCTGTGGTGCTGGATGTGCCTGCCCATGTCTCAAAGGAACCCTGTGTATTGGCTCTGCCTGGAGCAGGCTGGGAGGGACTTCTGCTGGGTCAGACCCACGCTGGGCTCTGCAGGGATAAGTGGGCTCTTGGGAGATAAAAACAAATGCCCTAGAAAGGTTGTAAGGCACCACAGTGGGTCATCTGGTCCAACCTCCCTGCTCAAGCAGGGTCATCCCAGACTGCACGGCACAGGATTGCATGTAGGCAGTTCTTGAATATCTCCAATGAGGGAGACTCCACAACCTCTCTGGACAATCTGTTCCAGTGCTTGTCACTGCACTGTAAAGAAATTCATCTTCACGTTCAGGTGGACCATCCTGTGCATCAGTTTGTGCCCATTGTCCTTGTCCTGTTGCCCAGCACCACTGAGCAGAGCCTGGTCCATCTTCTTGACACACCCACTTCAGACACTGACAGACATTGATGAGGTCCCCTCTCAGTCGTCTTCTCAAGTTCAGGAGGTCTCTTGGTATTGCTGCCATTCTCTGGATAAAAAACAGCTATCTATCCTACGTGCTCAGAGTTGTACTTTTTTCGAAATGACACATTTCCAACAGTAACCTGCTTCTTGATTAATTTCTTTTCTTCAGAGAGTTGTTTTTAAACTTTCAGTGCTGCTGCCTCAGTTCCCTGAGCAGTCTGTGGTGCTCAGAAAGGCTTTGTGGTATTTCAAAGAACAATCTACCATTTTGCTTCTCTTCAGGGAAGTGTGAACCAATGCAGTTAGCAATCCTGGCTGACATCTAAATTCTTAATGAGAGGAGTATGTTCTTGCAGAGCAGAGAGAAATAACTGAGGCTGCATTGCATCCCCCGCTAGTTGTGGTTATTATCAGTATACATATATTACTAGCAAACTGCTGGGCTGGACATTTAACCCATAAACTAAAAATACTTTTATGTTTTGCTCCTCTGTTTGAGGACTTGCAATTGGAAAAAAATAAGGTTGTTATTTAAAAACAGGCTGCTAAAATGAGACACATAAAATATTGCTGCATTTTTATTATATATAAAATGAAGTCTCTGCATTTGTTTTTTATTACTGCATTACACACAACAAATGAATATGCTCTGAGCCAACAATTTCTACTGTTACACATGTGCACTGTGTTCCTCTGACTGCAGAGAATTTTGACTAAGCCCTTCTAACCAGTTGAAAGAGTAGGCTGAATGATATTAGCTTAAGCAATGAGAGTCAACAGGAAATGGGGGATTTGGGATCTGAATACTGAAATGAGTCTTGGACCATGTCATTTGCACAATGGCAGTTCTTGGCATCCAGTGGCTTTGTGCTAAAAATGAGAGTTTATTCCCTAAAAATCTCTAATTTGGGGAATGTGTGGTGGGCTTGAAAGGGCTCAGAACTTCTTGCCTGAACGACACCACTGGGGCTGGAGGGCAGATGAAGACTTTAATCACTTCCAGTCATCTGCTTTGCATGGTTCAACAGGAATGAGTTAGAGAGCATTACAGTGAGCAATGCCAGCACGTAAGACATTTTGAATCACTGGTACGTTAAGACCGGTAAAATCTTAGAGCCAATAACATAAAAAATATTACTGTGTTCTTACTCTTTTATCTGCAGTGGTGACACAATATCTTGCCTACCCACTCCACAGCTCCCTGTAGAGCAGTAACTGAATGCCAGCTAAAATTGCCTAGGAAACAATTTTTTGGTTTAGATTCATTGCAGAAGGACAATCAAAACCAAAGAAAAAACAGTTTCCTCATCTTGAAGTAGCTTCAAGGAAACATGCAAGGTCTGGGACTGCTTTTGCTTAGTTCAATATTAGAATGTTGCATCTTTGGAAATATTCCTGATGCACATCAGAGGAAGCCAGGAAAGAATAAGGTCTGATAACTTCATTCAGAGATGAATAATGGGGTAGACCAGCAATCACAAATCTTGCAATATTGGAGGACAACAAAGCTTTTCTTTGCAAAGCTATAGCTGTATGCAAGCACAGACTAGCAGGTTGTCACAACAGAGAGCCTTCAAAAACATATTAAGATCAAAGAGAAATTTGGAAGGATGATTTTTAAAGGATCTGAGCTTTGCCAGGAAAACTCTTTTTTTTTTTTTTTTCCTTCTTACTTCTTTTTGCTGTCCTAATCCATTGACTATGGCAACACCCTAAAGACAGGAGGCAAGTCCATGACCCTTTCCGTGTTGGTCCACAGTGAAGCATTAAGCTGTCTAATGCATAAACCCTGTTGTCAAGCAAAAGCTTTGCTCATCCTGGGTGCCAATATTAAAGTGTACTGATCCCATTTTGCTATGACTTTTACCTATAGTTGTGCCTTGAAAACCTGCATTAGTTTCAATTTGAATCTGAATCGTTCAGTCCTAGTTCATAATGAGCTTGATTCTCATGTATCTTCAGTGGGTCCTGTCTTCTTTGTAATGATTGTTGTTACCACCTGGTGAAAGCAACAGGAACAAAGATTGGAAATCTACCCACCCCGGTTTACCATTCTCCCTGTTAATGCAAGATGGGCTGTTCAAGATGAGTCCCTAGTTCTTTTCTATCATGTTATCTTTCAGGCTGAGCCGTAAATCTACTATCACTCCAGAGGGATTAGTTATCATTGTGTCTGATTGCAAGATTTAAGTATGATTAGGAGGTCGAAAATGGCAGGGTGTGTAAAGTCCATAACACAAAGAGAACCCTTATTCCTTATTATTAGACTATTACCCACCACAGGCTGTTCCTCCGTGGATTTACTGCCAAATGGCTCTGCCAAATGCTCATTCCTTGACTCCCTTTGTTCTCTGAATGGGTGAAAATTGAACTTGGTTATAGCAAATGAGTATAGTAGCCAAGGTATTAGTGCATGGAACATAAAAATGTCTTTCCTGACAAAGTACAGGTGAAGAAATTTTTGGATGGGATGGTGTGAAGGAAGATATGAATATTAATATTCTTCTAGGCCAGGACAAGTATAATGAAGAATGTTTGTCTAAGTCCTAATAGTCATTCATGAATATGGGGTTATTTAAGACAGATTACTTTCCTAGGTTGCTCAGAAACTAGCTCCCTAGACAGCAAAATGAAAAATGTCTGTTAATATCATCTTAAAAAGAGAGAATGTACATATATATATATATATATACACAAACTCAAATACTTCTTAGTCATCCATAGCATTCTTTTCATGTCTGCTCATCTACCTCTACAAATGTTGAAGCAAAAATATATGTATTTGCAGGTTATGAATACGTTATTTACTCTTGGTGACCTACAGATTATGTTAGGATGAATGAGAAAGATCTTCCATTCTTTCAGGGTGGCTCCCCTAAAATTTGGGATACAGGACCATGGACAATCCCTTGATGTTCCGAGGGGGAAACAAAAGGTATCAGGATATATTTCAAAATAGCTGCTCATAGTGGCAAGGTAGGTATTTGCTGGACCAAATATCTTCTGGTGTCTGTCATGGGCTAATAACTCCTCTGTCTGCATCAGGATAGTGAGGAGGAGCATAAGCTCTGACACTTGCAAGATAATTTTATTTGTGTGTTTATTGAACATGTTCTGTTTTAAATAAGTTTCAATAATTTCTCTGGTGATACCCAAGGCACTGGTGTGAATAGGTTCTCAGAACTCAGAGATTTCTTGCTGCTATCCTGGCCATTTTCTCTATGTGATTTGATCTTACCATTCCACTTCAGGTGAATTAGGAAATTAATAAATGACAACCTGTAGTTGAGCATTCATTGCTTCTACTTATGTTAAAGAGTTGCCTCATTGAGCAGATGCAAGGTTCCACTGATAATGTTATGCAGAGATCTGAAGTCCAGTGTTGTACCATTGTATAGTTTAGCCTGTTTATGGCATGAAAGGGTGTTTTTCAGGCTGCTTGGCAAAGACCACATTATTGACTTTGTCAAGGAGAAAATTGAATCTACTGGACCAAGTTCTCCTTGCTGTCATCACCTACCTGCCTACCAGAAAAGTTGTATTTTTCTGGCCTTTTCTGAGCCCTCTCAGCTTCATGAATGAGGCCTGACACTGACTAAAAGACATCAACCTCTGTGAGCAAGAGGCAGTTTGAGGTTTGTTGGGCAAGCTCTGCAGCTCTGTCCCTGAGCACTCTGTCACTACTGATGCTGGGCAAAGCCTGAGGGAAGCATCAGAGACAGCTGCCAAATTTTTTGATTGTTTGAGCAAGAAACACTGATGTCCAGTTAGAACTGGCAGTGAGGTACAGAGTTGGAGGCAGCTCAGGAACAAGAGGCAAGTGTCCCACTGAGGGCACCTCTTTCAAGGGGCTGCCCAGGTGCCATGCTAATGAAGGGCAAATACTATTAAACAACTATTCAGGACAGTAGTGCTGTAACAAAATTTCTTCTTTTCTTCTCTCTCATTATACTTACTTCCATGTGCTAAGAACTGAATTTCAATCCTTTGAGGTTTATCTTTAATGAGTGAAAACCTTGCCTAGCTGAGTAACAGCTGAACACTTTGAGGACCATTCACTGTATACCATTCTATGAAAGAAAAAGAAATAGAAAAAAACCCCTCTCAGTTATCAGGGAGACTGTGGCAAGGAGTAAATAAATGCCAGGCATGAGTATTTGCCTGAAAGTTAATAAAAAGGTAGCAGCAAGAGTAGGCTACTCAAAGCACCTCTCATGTATGGCAGAGGCTGTGTGTGATCGAGACCCGGGACTGATGTGTGCTGTGGAATGACGGATGGTTATCTCATTTAAGCTGCAGTGAATAAAACTCTGAGAAGGGCTGCCAGGCTTGCTTCTACATCTGTGTTTTCTACAGCCAGATGAAAGTCATTTTCTGAGAGCTGGCAATTGCTAACAGGGTGTGCACCGATGAGCTCTGTGCAGAGGTGAAGGTCTTTTCCACAGGGGCTGAATGCATTTTTGGCAGCTTATGTTGCTCCGAAAAAATTTTGTAACTGGATTTTTGTAACTGTTTGTTATCTAAAGGCTGTGTTATGCTGTGCAGTGGTCTTCAGAGCAAGGTGGATTAGCAGTAGATTAGAGTTGCAATAAATATGGCTTTGCATCAGGCTCTGGCTGTTTGAACTTTCTGCAGTTTGTGGTGCAGGCCTCCTTATTGCTGAGCTCCTAGCCAGGCATCTGAGGAAAAGGAGTGTTTGTAGTTGAGGACCATATTTTGGTTATGATTCTTTTCTTGTTGGGTTTTTGTTGTTGCTGGGGTTTTTTGTGTGTGTGTGGCTTATGTTTGTTTGTTTTGCTTGTTTTTACTTTTTTTGGTTTTAAATTCTGAGTACTTGTATTGCAATATGAGGCAGTGTCGATAAATCTGACCCCAAATGATTTCCTGGTGTGCTGACATAGTAAAGGCAGATAGTGAGGTAGCCAATACCCTAAGGAAGCTTGCAATACAAGCAAATAAATAAAAAAATTAAAGGGCATAATGAGTCATGCAGAGATTATATGATTTTCTTCTGGCTTTGCAACAGAAGGGAAAGAAGAGCTCTGGTTTCTCCTGTTGACATGCCAATATTCTGTCCATGAGTCCACATAAAAAGTAAATGATGCTTACGTTCTCTTTTCACACAATTATATACTGGTTACTGCCAGCTCACAATTTTATTAGTCTATCCATATGTTCTCCTGTTTTTTAAAATCTTAGTCCCTGGATATGTATAATTACATGAGAACCTTTCTTAGGATTTCTTTTGTTCATTCTTGGTTTTATTTTTAAGCACATCTAGACCTTAAGGAGAAGAGCTTAAATGTGCTTTGTGAACACAAATTGCCCAAAAACCAGAGGGCAAATAAAAGAATTAGAAGAGGTCATTGCTTTGCTTTGTCTCTTAGAGACATTGGAGTGGTTGGGCCAATGTCCTGAATTTTTTAGGACTGATTCAACCTTTTTTGAATCCTTTGGCTTTTCTCTACCCTGGTTCTGAGAAGCCTCTGTAAGAGGAGTCCCACAAACCCACAGAAATGGGCCTGTTATGTTTTCTCTCTGACGTGATTTTGCTGCATTTCATAGGAATCCTCATTCCCGCCTGAGGAGAGTGAAGCACATTTTGGAAGCTGGAGATGAACTTTCCTCAGGCACCTAATGTTAGAGTCTTAGAAATGTTTCCTTTCTGTCATGAAAAGGCAGCATGACAGCAGCAGAAATGAGAGAGGAAGAGAGATTTAGGAGAAAAGGAATGAAAGAGTGGTTGTGATACATTCTGAATACCACTATGCTATTCCTTGGCTGCTGTCCTCTAATTATTAAAACATGTTGTTGGCTAATACATGTGTTTTATTCCCGGGGGGGTTTGCACAGAATTATTCACATTTATGCATTTCGTGTCACATAAGCCTGGGTATAAATAACAAAGGCAGATATCTGATTGTCCTGAGCAGCCTAATGTCAGTCAAATGAACTCTCCAATTCAAACCAACATGTAGCAGTAGTTTTTGCAAATGGGATTTTGTTGTTGAAGTAGCATTATTTAGGTTAGATGTTCTAAAATATTTATGGTGCTGTGCTCAGCACTTTTTCTTGTGAACAGGTGTAGTTGTGTGGCAGTTCTGCTAACCTAGGACTCTCACCAGTGTTAGCACAGGCAAATAGGGGAATATTAGTCCCTGACTATGGATAAACTGATCTCCTCAAATGGATCTGAGCACCTGCCTACCTTCTACCACTTACGCTGAGGTTATGGATTGGATTAAAAGTACAGCTTCAGGAACCATTCTGCCTGTGAACTTCACAATCATTAGGAATGAAGTACATTATTTTCCATGGTGGCTGCCTCTGATCCATCCTTCCTTGCTGTCTTGACATTCCCTGTGGTACTCACCTAATAACAATACCACTCTTTGTTCAGATTTTTTAAAAAATTAAACCATAAACCTCACTAGATTCCCCTATAGATATTCGTCCCCACAAGAAACTCCAAACACAAGGCTTTTACCTTAAGGCCACAGTTAAGACCTCAATTAACAAGTACCCAGAGCCACACTAGACCAAAGCTATCTTTGCTATTTGAAGCAAGGCAAGGTATCTCCCACGGATCCCCGTGACTGAAATGATCCATGTTTGTGGGCTTTGCATTTCTCCAACAGTGACAACAGGACAGGCAGTCCTTCCTGTTGCAGGCATGCAGAGTGCTCCTTCATGTCCTTGCAGAGTAATTTAGCCTGGCTCCAAATCTGTCCCCCAGTGGTGCCTGGCTTACTGCCTGGGCCCCTGGGCAGGGTGTAAGCTGCTGGTGCACCTTGCTGGCTGCAGCACGTGTTCCTAGGGAAATGCCAGGAAACTGGTCCTTCCCTCTCCCTGCATTAGAGAATAATTCAGGATGAAAAAGACCCTTGAGATCCAACTAATGCCAATTCCATCACTAAGCCATGTCTCTAAGTGCCATGTCTACATATTTTTTAAATAACTCCAGGGATGGTGATCTCACTTCTCCCTCTGCAAGCTGAGGGCTGATATCGCTTCAGCCTTTACTGGCCTGCTCAAATGGTGAGAGTTTGAGAGCTTCACAGCAAGTGAAAGAATTTGTACACTTTAGAGCCCAGTACCAAGCTGGGGAGGAAGAAAAGGTATTAGGTGTGACACCTGATGCTATGGTAATGCACGTGCAGAGCTAGGGACTGGGAGACAGCAAAAAAAAGTCTCAAATCAAACTTCACTTAGAGGTAATCAAGGGAAGTGACACACATGTAAGGAGCTGAGGGTGCTGCTGGCCAGGTGGTTCCTAGGTGGGCATGAGCAGTGCAAGGTGCCAGCTTCATGATGGGGTAGCTCTGGGACCCCAGGGGGATGATGGTGACACATCCTTCAGAAGCCTTTGCCCCAAATCTACTCACTTTCCTCTGAATGCCAGGATTGAGATGTGCCCAAGAAAAACATGCTATCTTATACTCCTACCATGAGATTTTATGGAAAAAGACTCTCCATTGATTTAAGCTTAACCAGACTTCGCTGCATGGAGAGCTGGGTGCCATTTCCTGCTGGATGATTTGTCCTGCGACAGCTACAAGAGAGGCTAATGAAAAATGAGAAGAATGTGCTGGCCATCTCAGCAGCCATATTTCACAGCGTGGTTTTGAAACCGTTTGTTTTCTTAACTTCCCGAGGTCAATGGTTACGGGAGATGGATGTCACCACATGTGCTCATTTGGGAAAAGAACGATGGCCAGGCTTTAGGTTAGTGAGCAGCAGTATGGGAAGGCAAAGAAATTAAAACAAAACAAAACCAACTCTAAAAATATGTAACTTATTTGTTTGGGATATTGCCAGTGTTTCAAAAATCTCAGTTCAGGATGTTGATTAGGCAAATTCAACAGGCCTTTCAGTTAATTTATAATTTGTTCTAGATCTGAATAAACAATATGTAAATATCCAGAGTTACTCTATGCTTTTAAAATTAACCTTAAGGCTTTCTTGAATTCAAGTATGACTACAGATGGACTCCTATCTCTTCCAGAAGTCTTTTGATCTCAGCTTAGCATGAAAACTTGTTATTCATCAGGTTCTGTAATTGCAATTAGGATACGATTGAGTACTTGAAGGTATGAATTATTAAGGAAAATAAACTATTGTTTATGGAAGTCTAAGTTCTTGGAGATTTTAAATAAAACACATTTTGAGTTTAAGTTGTGAGACAAATTTGAGCTGTGCAAGTGCAATAGTAATGGTTTTAGCACATACATAAAAGCCTCACTGCCAGCTTCAAACTATTTCCCAAATAAGGACATGCATCCTCATTTTACAAACAAGGAAGGCTGATGTAATTTATTGGTGCTTAAGGGCAGGGCTAAAGACCCTGAGCCAGCTGTTAATGGGGCCAAGAGGGAGCGAGAGTCTCTGTCCTCCTCAGTCAGTGCCAAGCCCAGACAGTAGTGGAGTGCTCAGAGCCCCTGGGACTCTCAGCTTAAAGCCCAACTGGGCTCTATCCTTGTGACTGCTGGATGGAAGTGCCACCCAGCTGGACGTGCCCCTCCCTGTGGCACAAGACATGAGCAGGCTGGGACAGTCCATGGTGAGCTGGCAGCAGCAGTGCCTCTTTTTGAATCCATTGTCAGCTGTGGGATTTGTCACCCAGTGCCCACAGGCTCTTCTGGAAGTGATGCTGGCTGGCTGTCCAATGTAGGGAGCTGGGAATATCCTGCTTCTGGCAATAATAAAGGGCATCCCTCCAACGCTCCCTCCACTGCTTCAGCTTCCTGGCTGCGTCATGCAGCACATTTGGTGATACTCAGTGCTGGCTAGTGATGAAAAAGAAATGAATTGGAAGGAAAGAGTATGACAAAAACGAATGGTATGGTATAACAGAAACTGGTTACAATGCGTGAGACACCAGTGCAGAGCAGTTATGCTTAAAAATGCTGAACAGATGGCATAGGACAATGCAAAAATTGTTTAACATTACCCTGAAGTATAGTGAAATATTGTCAGGTGTGGGAATGGAGTGAGATTTTCCAAAGAGGTCTTCTGGGACTGCTCACACGCCCCAGAGTGTTGGCAAGTGTTGGGAGACAAATTGAAACTAATAGCTGAGCAGGTGAGACCAACAGGATCTGCACTCTTGTTGTTAAAATGAGTCTTTAACAACACAGGATGGGACAGTGCTGTACACTTGATAGCTATTTTTGTTGCCATTACAACTAATTTGTTTTATGTGGACATTGGAAAAGATAAATGACTAGTAGCATAGGTGATTAATATGTTAGGCAGAAACACTACAGCTCCTCTTTCAGATGCCAGTGTCCAAATCTAGGAAAATTTACAGGGAGCTGCGAGCTCTGGCAGCCACTTTAGAGTGCCAGAAATGAAGGCACTTAGTAGATTTAAACCAAACTTTAACATCATACATTTAAATCAAGAAAAAAACCCTAAGCAGTCGGCTAATCTTTTTTAAAAAAACTAACTTTTACAATTGGTTAGTTGCACAAGCATTTAAAGAAAGTAATTACATTGGATTTTTTTAAACATCGATTCTTATAGCACATTAAAATAATTAAGAAAAAGTACTACTTCTTTCTTGACTTTTGCCTGAAAGTATGAGACAAAAGTTGTCAAACACTTGCATGTGGCTTCTGTGGAATCAGTCCCAAGAGTGTTTGCAGTTACAAGAAAAAAATGCTCTAATTTTTTGAGAACCACATTGACTTGGGGTGTGATGATGCTGGAGAAGTGCTTTCTGTTTTATTCATAAAAAGAAAAATTTTTGGAGGTCATAGGTCAAACTTGAGTTTTTCCTGCTTTCTACAAAACCAGCAGGTGGTACTTGCAAGAAAACACTATTCTTCTAATTTGCAAAAATTCCCAAGAAGAAAATATATGAGAGAGCTGCAGTTGGTTCCAGTGTGAAACTTGGCAAGAAAAATTTTTGCCTGCAAAAATCAGGGCTTACTTATTACATTTGGCACTTATTCTTTTTCATTATGCAATAAGGACGTGAAACATCTACTGGATGCTCCCTAGAGATGGACAAAGTTATCCCTTGAATTCTTTCTTATAAGAAGTGTATGCACATAATTTTTTCGAAGGTTTCCATGAAATAAAAAAGTGAAAGCTGGAAATGTTGTGAGATTGTTGGGGATTTTTTGTCGGGCCCAAACGAAAACCCAAATAAATAATTTTTTTTACAAAATCCCATAAAAAACTAAGACTCTTGTTTACTTATTTAATTTCTGCTGAAGGATTTTGGGAGTTGTTTTCTCTCTGCTTGTCGACTCTCCTAACCTCCTCCTCTCTCCTGGAAGCATCTTTTGTTCCCAAGACTACTTCATAAACCTTTGTCATTGTTTACAAAATATTAAAATTCTCAGTGAGAATCTAAAATTTCTAGGAGTTCCTGTCTGTATTGTGTTTTGGAAATCCAGGTTTACAAATGTAGGCACTTTGGTTGTTAAGACTTTGAATCTGCAGTTTTGAACAAGGAAATACCCTTGCCTGTGAATGTCAGATTTTAAAATACCAGGACTAAGCCCAGTTGCTGCTGGCCTGGCATTCCAGCAGGTTTTGATCCCCCAAGAGGAGATGGTTTGGTGGTAGTGGACTCTGGTGAAAGCCATACCCTGGAGGGGGATTTCATGCCCACAGTGAGCTGGCAGGAGACGACACAAGACACCATAAGCCTGTTATGTGCCCTTCTGAGAATCTTCTTTTAGCTTTCAGATGCTGTCTGGAGCTTGAGGATGCGCCTCTAATCCAGCCTCCAGCTGCCACAGGCCATTAAAGACTTCTTGCTATTCCCAAGGAGAACTGTAGCCTGCTTTGCTGTATAGGTTGCCCAGGGAAGTTGTGGATGCCCCAACCCTGGAAGGGTTCAAGGCCAGGTTGGACAAGGTCTTGAGCAACCTGGTCTAGTGGGAGGTGTCCCTGCCTACGTCAGGAGAAAGAGGGGGTTGGGACTAGATGATTTTTAATGTCCATTCTAACCCCTTAACATTCTATGATTGTATGATTCTACGATTCTATGATTCTTGCCTTTGAAACCTGTGTTTTCCAGTGGTTCTTCTCATGCAGGCACAAGAGCCCAAAAAGCTCTAAGGGTTATTGCAACCCCTTTCTTAGCTTGTGTCACCCTCCAGGAGCCTCCCAGGCGTTGCCTTTCCTCTGACATCTGATTTACTGCTTTTCCTCCTCCCCTTATTAGTGCAGGTTAACACCACCCCGAGGCAGTGACAGTGTCCCTGTCAGAGGTGTCGCCATGTAACATGGCTTTCCTCTGGGAGGCTGGTGGCCCAGCTATGCCAGTGCCAGGACTGATACCTGACAGATAGATGAGAAACTCTGTTGGATGTACTTTGCATCTTTTTTTGCCTTTGTCAGGCTTCCGACTGCTTTTTAGGTGGGGAAAAAGCGCTGATGTACTGTCCTTTTTTCGGAGGGTAAAATAGTCTAGTGAAGTGGATGATGAAAATAAACAGCCAAATGGCATCAAAATGAAACACGAACATCTAGGCATAGCTTTGCCACTAAGAGTTTAAAAAAAAAAATCACAGGAAGCAAAACAATACTTTTTTTTTAAATACAAGCAACGATAAAGAAAGATCTCTCCACTAAAGTTTCATCTTTAATGCTTTACTTGTCCATGACTGCAGGCAGTTACATGGTCTCCCTAAAACTAAATTAAGCTTTCAGACCCTATATCTGATTCCTCCCTGTCTTATACCAGGAAATGTAAGTAGCATGGCTGATGTTAGCAGGGCTAAAATCCAAAACTGAAGGACAAATTCTTGTGATGCATTTTTGCATTTACTGAAAAGCATATCTGTCAATATTTTTTAAAAATTAAATCATCAAATTAAGATAGCAATCATTTCTCATAAAATAAACTATACTTTGTTTCCCAGACAATACATATGTGGGAATTAATCTCAACCAGGCAAAGCCTTATTTAAATGATTAAGTTTTAGATATGGTAAGTAACCACATTGGAGTCTGTGCAATAAAGCTAACCATATGCTTTGCCTCTGCAGAGCTGGAGCCTTAAAGTTGAAAAGGTATAAAAGAGCTGCTTGGCTGGAAACCATCAAATTTGTAACCTTTCACTCTTTTGCAACGTACAAAAGAAAATACCTTGTATTATCAACAACTTAATTTATGGTGAATTTAAATGCAGTTTCCAGAAAATAGCTCCCATTAGGATCTAATTAGAAGGCACTGCCACTTTTTCCAGAATTTGTTACTCAATTCCTCATAAAGTTTGTGGGAGTTAAGGGTCAGGACCATATTTTATCATGAGCAGGATTCAACCGTGTACCAAACTGTAAAAATTTCTCCCTGACATTTTGCCCTCAGGTCCTTGTAAATGCTCACTTCGGCATAACATCTCTACTTAAAACATTTGGCATAGATAGATGCAAAAGTAAAAGAGGTATTTTGTACTCAAAAATTCTCCCATCCCACTTCCAGAAGTGGCTTGGATGTAGCTGGTGCCTGTGAGGCATCAGGGACCCCTGGCAGTGGAGGAGGGGTGTGAAGGTCGGTGTGGCCATGAAACCCTTGTCAGTCTGAGGGGTCCAAGGCTGACAATGAGCAAGGACCTGCCTTGTAATCCAGCTTTGAAACTCTGGTGTGGCCTCTCTAACATGAAATGTTAGGATTTAGATGTGGTGTTTCAAGGTCTTCAACTTTTCCCTGGTTTTCACTCACATGCTGAAAATAGCTGGCTTCCCAGAGCGATGGCTGTGAAGGATGGTAAGAGACACTTGCTCTTTCGCCTCACTCCCACTGACCTGTTTAAGTCATTCAAAGCCATGCTGATAAAGGTAATTTCAGCCCAATTTTAGGCTAGGTCCAAGGGAAAAAAGAATAAGTAAGTGAAAGCCCTAATTTTTCTATTTGTGGATTTACAGTGTGCTGCTTATTTTGGATCATCTCTGATGACAGCTCAGAGTTACTCTGTCATTATGTACTCTGCTGCAGTCTTGATGACATCTTGTAGTGGAGTGCAAATAACATTCATTTTTCAGGCAAAATACAGACCTAGTGGCTTTTAAATGTTTATATTTTTTGGTGCTGTTTCTTTTTTTAAGGATATTTTTCTCGATTATATTGAACCTATGTCAGGAGTAATATTTTCCTGGTTTATACAATACTGGCATCAGAGCAGTGAGGCTGCTGTGCCTCAGCTCTGCTCAGGATATGTCAGGGCTTTTTGTGGAGAGCACTGCATCCCTCCCAGTCCTCAACTGGTGATTTCTGGGCTGGAGCTCTTAGGAGCCCTGTATCTTGCTACTTCTACACTGGTGAAAATAAGCCATGGTCTGATCCCCTAGCAGGGTGTATGGGATGCCCCATGATAAACACTGAAGCACATCAGGGGATTTTTGGGAGGGATGTGTACTTGTACTGAACGTGTGCCACTAATATCTGAAATCAGAGGGTGTGTTTTCTTGTCTGGGCTGAGTTTGGGCTCTGCTTTGAACAGTATAGTTTGAAAAACTCAGAAATGACAGATGTATCAAATAATAATATAAATATTATTCCAGTATCTATTTTATTCATGTATAAGAATGCATGTATATATGTTATATGTATTTATATATATATATGTGTGTGTGTGTGTTTGGACAGGTTGTATATAATTATTTGGACCACATTCTGAATTGGTGCAATATTGGTCTTGTTTCAATGAAAGCTATGCAATATATATGAAGAATCTGGCTTTTCCAGTATTAAACTACCAAAATATCTGCTTTGCTTCACACATTCACCAGACCTTCTGATACATGAAATAAAGTATATAAAGCACCAGACCTTCATTCAAATAAAGAGCTTATTTTACTTAGACCAGAGTGTTCCTTTGTGGAGCTTTTTCATAAAAAGATGATGTTCTGTTATAAATGCCACAGTTTCAAAAACAAAGGGAAAAAAAAAGGAAAAAAAAAAGGAGAAGGAAACCAGAGTAAAAATAAAACCACATATTCCTCAAAATTAAAACCAGCATGATATTCTTATGCAGGCTGAGCAGGTTTTGGACTGATATGTGTATATATATATATACACATGTAAAGCATGCAGACAACTAGATGTTAGTCCAAAACATACACAGTGCTATGTCTGCCAGAAAGGAGTTTTATTCATGTGTGAATTTGTGAACTCTTATCCAATTAAACAGGTTTAGATAATTTTATAAATACATAGATAGTTTACAGTGAGTAGTGAAGAGTATAGGAAAAATTTACCAGTATCATCTCTGCATTTACTCTGATTCAGTGATTAAGATTTTCACATGGTCAAATATGGAAAATGGTTGGAAAATGTAAAATAAAACTAATAGTAGCTGGTTCTGCAGAGATGTGATTCTCTTCCTACAGTGCTTTTGTGCTACAGCAATAAACACAATTTTGTTCCCTGAAAAGCTGCAGCATAAACTGCCTTGTGTCTCTATGTGCAAAAGCAGGTCTTGTTCCTAACTTTTTCCATGTCTACAATTGAATTCTTCTAAGAATAAGATCTGTACATGGAGAGAAGAGAGAAAGTGTTTAACAGGGAGAAGGGAGAGCTTGTGACAGAGGAGCACTATCAGCTTGAGGACAGGCGGTGCAGCTTTTGAGTGCATGGATGTAAGAGAGTGGAACAGAGAGCTGACTGCATTTTCTTTCATTGGGAATCACACAGCATTGCCAGTAATCCTTCCCCGTCACTTGTAGCTGTGCTTCCCTTGACTCTAGATTTTCCCTGTGATCTGGACAGGCAGAAAACATGAAATCAGTTAATTAGTCTTTCAGCTGGAAGCATTTTAATCTGCTGATAACAATCAGTAATTGGGATGGGTGGAATGAAGCAGCTGTAATGCTTAATGTTTTTTTGCAGGAAGGGGGTGTATAATTAAATCTCAGTTATTTTTGTTGAGCTTTTCTAACTGGTAGAATATTATTCAGGGAATTCAATCAATGTGTTACACATCTTTCAAGGATTTTGATGCTCTTTGTAAACTGCTTCCCTTACAATGACAAATTGCTGATCTGTCACTCCAGTTAGTTGGCCCTACACTCTGTGTACACCCTACACAGTGTGGACAGACAAGGCATGTAATTTCATTCCTACATGCTTTGCACACTTTTCCTTGGCCCGCTGGCAAAAGCCCTCTGGTGCCAGGTCTCACATTCCAGCTGTTGTGCATTTATCTTACCAGAACACTTTATCATCCTGTAACTTTTTTTTTGAATGAGGCTTCAGGGCAGACAATATTTGTGGGAAAATCTGCAGAGTCTGACTGTGGCTTCTGACACAGGGTGAAGTGGTTTGCCTCTCTAACATTTAGAAAGGTCACAGACAGACACATTTGGCTAAACAGCACCGTGTCCCCGTTAGACAGGGCAGCAGGGTGTGCTCAGTGCTGGGGATGCTCCTCACCTGTCAGTGCTGTGATGTTTGCAATAGGGAGCTGCTCACAGCCTCGCCTTTCTCGCTCTAATTGTCTCCTGACAGCTACCTGCGTTTCCTCAGCCGCGTCCCCCTTTTCCAGTGAAACCCGAAACCAGGTGAAACGTGCTCAGTGTCAGATTTCACTTCCAAACTGAAATTCAAAGCTAAAAGAAGCCCTGGGTCTTCCGAGGTTTACCAGCCTCTTGTCAGTCTAAGACTTAGAGTAATACAATCTAAGGCCAATTTAGGGCAGTGGAAATAATGTGTCTGAGACTTTTCTCATTGCTTTTGTACACACTTGCCTTTAAAAAGAAATTAATTTATTTAGAATCTTTTTCCTTCCTATTTGCATGTCCTCTACACAATAGAATGTATTGATTTTGTTATTTCATCAAGGACTTAAGTCTCAGGCACAAGGCAAATGCCTATTTTTTTAATGAGTGACATAGTGTTATAAGTTAAAATGTATGACTGAAAAGAACATAATTCACAACCATGTCCAAGACAAACCTCTCACTGAACAGAGTTTTATTTGGGTGAAAATAAACAGGCAGGTCTAATTAGGAACAAAGTCTGTACACAGGGATTATTTTTAGTTATTTTTAAAAGAATTCTATTTTTTCAAGATGAAGAAGGAATACCGACAGCAGTTTATTTTGGATAATTCTGCTAAGCAGCTGGACTTTGAGGAGATTATGTAAGATGAACTAATTGCCAAACTTCTGATTCTTGTTTCTTGCTAGCCATAATTTAATTCTATATTAAAGTTTCTGGCTTTCACCCGTAGTTCCTCATGATTTGTGCTTTGTGTAGAGCCAGAGATGGTGAGTAAACAGTAACTATGGTAATCCTGAAATTCTTCTGTTCCTATGCCAGCCATGAGACCCATCAACATCCTAGGTGCGTTTTAGAGTTGCCTTAAGGCTATTCTAACTCATGCCTGCTCGGCTCCCCACAGGAATATCCACACAGCTGGGAGGAACCAAACTGTCACTGCTGCACAGATTTTATTTATTGTTTCAGGGTAGTATTTATGCCAGCCATATTTCACATTTATTTTGAAATCAAAGGTTTTTAAAAGTGGTAATGTCATAAAGAACTCAGTTGAAAACATGGGAGCTACAAAACTTGTCAGAGCTAAGTGCATTGCAGATCCTGTACTTAAGAACACAATTCTATACTTAAGCTGCATTAAATACAGCAATGGGAAAAGTGGGGAAAGCATGCATGTGATAAGGCACCAGCTGTAAAGAGTTTGGTGGTCTACAAAAATGCTCCTACTGTGGCAACTACTGGAGGAGTGACTCGGGGGCAGGAGAGGTGAGGGGAAGTCATGGTAAGAAATCAGAACAAAAATGCAAACACAGGCCCATCCACCAAGGCAAGTTTATCACTGACTGAGATTGTGACCTTTCTCAAAATGACCTTCCTACACTGTTCTGGAGAGATCTACTCTGAAAGTTCAACATTGATCAGTCCCAGAAGGTCTCTCCTGGTGACTGTGGTGGAAACATGAGAGCAGAGTTAGGTTAGGTTATCAGAGTTTGGTTACTGTATCAAATCTGAGGAAAGTTCTTGATAGGAGAGAACTCTGTTCTTGTTTCCCACTGCTATTCTTAGGGAAACTAATGTTTTGGTCACAGCTGGGGCTTGACTTCTTTCTTTGCTTGACCCTTGGGAGGTCACAGAGAGGTCCTGAGGCAGTGTGCTGACATCCATAGGGCAATTTATCCTAAAGAGTCTCCCCTTCTGCCTGGTAAAAGTCCATATTCGACTTGGTGTCCTTATACTCTTATCTCTCCCATCTCCATCTCTTCTCTGGAACCATGAATCTTCGGGCTGTGATGTCCTTGAGCATGGAGGACACAAGTCCTAGGATCTCTTTTCTGTAACCCAATGTAGCAGGCATCTCAGCATGGGTACATGACAGCTTAAAGGACTAATGATCAGGATATCCTATGCAGATATTCAGGGATGTAAGATACAATTTTCACCATCCTAAAGAAATTCCATAACCTGCAAATATTCCTGTCCACTCCTTATCTTGCCTCTCCTACAAACAGTGGGTTATTAGAATTTGAAAGTCTGTTTCAAGGAACACTTGTGAGAAATCAAAAAGAGATTCTGTGAGTCTTGCCTATGGCTTGGGTATTTTTCCCTTAGCTTGATTTGAAATCACTCATTCTGCATGAAAAAAAAATCATTTGGGAAAAATAACAGTAAAGGACAGGGTACCAAACTTCGCTTTCTGTCTGATAAGTCTCATTCACTGCTCCTTTTATTTTCTATTGATTTGGTATTATTAACTATAAATTGTTTGCCATTAATTATTAATTGGATCATTAAAAGGCCGAACTAGGACTATGGAAGGAATCTTGGATTGGAATCATTGGATACTGGAGCACATCTCCACCTGCTTTGATAGATCAGGTATTTTGCCTCTGAATTTCACTGCAGGCTGCATCAGAGCCACCAGCACCTTTGTCTGACTGCATTAGCAGTGTCCCATCTCCTGTGTCTGCAGTGAGCAAATCTTTGTAAGGTATCAGGTTCAGAATAAGAACAATGCAACTGCTGATTTACCCAGGGGAAAACCCTTACTCTCACCGCCAGGAAAGATGTCCTTTCTGGCATTCTCAAACAGTTGTGTATTCTGACTCACAGGGACTGCAGTAAGCAGCTGTGTAGTGCACATTTGCACCAGTAAATAGGAAATAATCTAAGCAGACAATGATAATACGTAATAAGTATGATCTGAAACAACAACCTCCTTGAATTCAAACTATTTCTTTATCAACAGGCTGGTTAATTTGTTTATGAATTGTCTAGAGGACTCCTTCTCACATTTTCATCCAAATATGTCAGTAAAGTGTCCTTGCTTTTCCTTTATTCATGAGATGAAGTTGCTTTTCATGCACCTGCTATTACTGTTGCCTTTCACTGACAAGCGGAGGCAAAGCTTTTCTCTTTTGGCTGATTATTGAATTACATTTATTTTCTCATGCTTTTTACTTGTCTCTCTGGAAAAGGTCTCAGGTTCACAGACTTAATGCCTGAGTGATCCACAGGGCCCCATTTCCTGCACATTTCAGTGCTCCAGGTAACAAAAGTCATCTCTCTCTGGTCTCTGAAGTGGAAAAGCTAACTGTTCCCTTCAGAATGAAAGGGGACTTTTGTTCCTACTTTATTACTTACGACTAACGATGTTATGAAGGGTTTGATGTTGTACCTCTGTTCTTGCTGCTGCTGCTGGGGTGTCTCACAGAATGCATCCCTGGGCTCTTTTCTACACTCCCAGTAAATGTGCTCTTCCTGGCATCTTGTTGGACTGCATGGCACATGCCATGTTTCAGGCAAAACCCTCACTTCTTTGGTGAGAGTGTATGTCCTTGGTACTCCAGATGACTCTTCCCTGCTCAGGGGGGATGACTCCCACAGCCTCAAGGGTGGGTCTTGGAAAGCAAAAGGTGCAGCTATGGTCTCTGCATGTGCCTAGGGCAAGAGTTATCTCCAATTCACCAGTGTCTGGAATTGCTTGTTATTGATTCCTGTAAATTGTCCTATTTGTCTGAGGGCTGCTCAGATGAGCAGCAGACGCTTGAGAACTCTAAATACGAGTCAGCCACAGAGTTCAGAGATTAATCTGTCCCTTTGGGGTGCTGAGCAGCCAGCAATCCAAACAGCTTGTTGTAAGAGGCTTAACAATGCAGAACAGCTGATTTCAGATTCATCCATTGAAAACATACATTCATGTTGCTGGATGTTGGAATAATGCTAAATCACTTTAATCTAAACCACATTTGAATACAACTCCCACAGTTTAAAGGGCACTGAATTAATCTTGGAGTAACAGAGCTGCCTTGTAAAATGCATTTGTGTGATGTTATAAGAAACTTATAAGAAACTTGACTGTGAAGGGGGCAGCTCTTTGAACTTGTAAACCCTCACTGTTTAGAAATATATAGCTGCTTGAACACAAGACTAAATGCAGCAGAATTCAAAAAAACTATTCCTCTGCTTTCCCACATTTTAATGTGCTCATCAGTGAATATTTATGTACAAACCCTGCAGTAGAGCACAGTCTTCATTTCTCAGCTGTCTCCAATTGGCAGATCGATGAAAAATTTGGTGTGCTCCCACTCAATTGAAAAAAGTAACTAACAGGCTGCTAGGTCGTTTTCTCTCAACATTAATCCATCATTATCACCTGAAGTGCAGTACTTTGAAGACGGAGGAAGGTCCATATTTCAATTTAAATAATGCCTAACAGGTATAAGCTTGACATTTTCAGTTCCCACTAAAGCTTAAAGAGCTGACAACATTTTATTTTGTTGAGAATATATCTTTTCCTCCTCGAGGATTTCAATATAAAGACGTAGCCATAGGTAAAGGTATGTCTTTATGCTAATCAGAGAAGAATCTAGTCAGTTATTCAGAAATGCCTTTATTTTGTAGAGTTTTCAATTATCATTGTGTTAGAATTTTTTTTCTGTTAATTTATAGGATTTGGGTTTTTTGTTTGTGTTGTTTAATTGTTTTTGTTGGGTTTGTGGTTTGGGGTTTTTGTGGGGGGAGGTTGTGGGGGGTNGTTAGAATTTTTTTTTCTGTTAATTTATAGGATTTGGGTTTTTTGTTTGGGTTGTTTAATTGTTTTTGTTGGTTTTGTGGTTTGGGTTTTTTGTGGGGGGGTTTTGTTTTTGTTTCTGTTTTTGTTTGTTTGGTTGGTGTTTTTTGATTGTCATGAAAATCTTTATGACCTTGGAAAAGGAGAATGCCGGTTGATAAGATACCTTTGTTCTGGAAGGAAATGCAGGAATCTGGTTTTGCAGCAGCCAGATGGGTTTCAGCCTGGATTTGTCACCTAGCAGAGGTAAAGTGAGGTGGTTAATGTCTTTTGGGTAAAAGGGCAGAAATGATCTCTGTGGAAATTCTTTTGGATTCGGTGTAACATGGGTTCTTTGAACTTGTGGGGCGAGTCCTGCTCTGTGTGGACATCAGGACTGTCACAAACATTGGGACTGGGATGTTGCTGGTGCTCTATACCCAGCAGGAGTTTGGAGAGGGATCCCACTGTACCAGGATTCACTCAGCCCTTCCCTGCCTCTCCCCCAAGGCACACGTCTGCACAAACGCAGGCCAGGCGTAACACAGGTGCCAAAGGTTGAGAATGTCAGGTTCAGTCAGGTCTCAAGAACCTGCAGATGTTTCAAATCAAAATGTTACCTTAATAAGAATAATTAGGTGTTTGAGAGAATATTTTGGTCTGTGCCTTTTGAATGGAGAAAAACGATCTTTTCTCTAGCCTGGGCATTCTGTCCAACTGAGCACCTTCAGCTCAGGCTTCTTCCATTAAGTTATCTGGAGAAGAAAGCTGGCGGTTTTTCTCTACAGCCATGATGGGTAAAATATACTACCTTAAAAAGGTGCAGATACAGGGTAAGGTGTTCCAAACAGAGGTTGAGCAGCCTGGTTCCAGTGCTGCTGGGCTGGGGTGCAGGCACTGCCCACGGAATTTACTCCCCAGTGCCAGGCAGCAGGTGCAGAGCCACCCAGGGAAATGAAATCCCAGATGCACTTCATTTCACCTTGGGCACGATAAAAGCATGCCTTGCAGCAGCCAGATGGACTCCAGTCTGAATCTGTCATGTAGGGAACATGGTAGCTCCTTTTCAGAGGAAGGAAGGAGCTGCAGCTGTTGGAAACCTGCTGCCTAAAAGGTCATGGGAGAAAGGGGAAAGCATTTCTACACAGCTTCCCACTCTTCCTGGGAGAGTCCTTGGAGCCCCAGCCACAACTTTTGCTATATGTAATTCACTGTTCAGCTTTGAGGATTTTTTCCTCCTCACCCTACCATTCCTTAGAGAACCTACCTCATGCTGAGCAGTTTTGCATAGTCAATTATTAACCATGCATTATTTCAAAGAAGTGCTTTGAAATAATCTCCTTTTATTTATTTTAGGGAAAAAAAAGGGGGTAAAAAACTTTTCCCACCACTTATAGTTTCCTTTACTAACATATTTTGCATGAGATTGTTGTTTTATGGGATATTGCACAGTTCATTAACTTTTGCAATAATTGGTATCCAACAGTGTAATCAAATCACAGGCTATAAATAAAAAGAATTTTAAGGTACAAAAATCATAACTGAGCCTGTCTCCCAAAACATCCAGTTCTTTGATGCATCTTGCCAGCTCTGCATATTCTAATTTACCTGCTTTGGTCAAAATGATTACCTATCAGAACCACCTATTTCTATGGATAGCAGAATATAAACTGTTTTTAAACACACTGTGTTAATATCTTATGACTGGATAAAGGATATTCTCAAAAGCATGAAGACAAACACAACAATAACATTTATAAGTAGAAAGGCTGAAAGAAGACAGATAATTGAGCAAGAGTGCCAGTTTTTGAACGTGGAACTTTGTACAGCTTTTTTAGAAGTTACTGTTGTATATTTTTCTGTCTTCCACAAGATGTAAAGCATCACTAATCTGATTCTGTTTCTTCTGCCCATCTAGATTTATACTGCATTCCTTAGCATGGTAGCTTAACCTTACTATCTCAAAGCTTCATTTCTATTCAGATATATCGTCATTAGGTGATAGGTGGCCTATAAAATAATATTCAGTAAGAAGAATTTGTAGCTACATATATAATGATCTGATCCTTATGAGATACTACGAATTTACTTCCACTGTCTCTGTTGGTGGTGCACATAAGCCAAAGAGCTGTCAGTAAGCACTTCAGACCATTTAGATATATTTATATGGAGAGAGACACAGAGAGACATATATATACATATTGAGAGACATAAATATGCACGTGTTCAGATGCTGTCCTTTGAGAAAAAACATTTCTGGGGAGTTGTTGGGCTCTCAGAGGATGAAGGAGAGGGCCTAGTAAAAAGGGTCAAGCCTTAGCTTGAAAACCAATATTTTATCCAGAAGGAAACCCATGGATTTATCATATGTACATGTATAAATCCATATGCGTGTGTGTCTTTAGCTCAAAATAAATCTTTATTTCCATGCACTGAAGGCAGAAGACACATCCAGGTAACATTGGCCAGACTTGTACTGATGCCCCGAGTGTCTGCCAAGTGGAAACATGCTGAGACTCCAAGGGTGTAAGCCCTGAGCTCTATCTCTGCCTCCCTCAGCCTCCTTGCCAGAAAGGACACACTCCTTGGAGTGTCTCCTTATGGTATTAGAACTGAGACCTCCGAGGGAGTATCGACAGATATATCATTTCTATTCTTCCCACATGTTTTAAAATCCACACTCCAAACCCTTGTGCATTGTCTGTTGCTGTCCATCACTCACAACTGAGAGAAATGAAGGACTATGAATAATGATAATGTAAAAAGCAGCAGACAAATGTAATCTGCAGAAATGCTGGGTAGGGAGCAACATCTCTGACTGGACTTGGCTCGTGTTTGTATGAGCTGCTATTAATAATAAACAAGTCTCTACTCCTTTGCCATATGATAAGCATCATGTTCAGTATAGAGTTTCAAGATTTGGATCTGTCATTGAAACCTCCGAAACAATTTGTACATGACCAGATCTGAACTCTTTGGATTGTTAAAAATCCAACTGTTCTGGCAAAGTCCACTACAGAGCCAGGTGCTGCTGCTGAGAGAGCAGCTTTTTACAGGTGCTCCAGGGGAAAAAGGTCACACTGAGCCAGGGTGGTTTTCAGTACTCAGCTTCCCTTTGGTAATATTGTTAGACATGGAGAATATTTAAACAGGGTTTATGGCAACTGGCAAATCAATTGCCTTGAAATGATATGTATAACAAGGGAACTAAGGAAAGGCTGAAAATATAATCCCTGATCTAAAGCATTTGACATGTTTTCTGGACAGTAGTTTGGTATTACCCAGATGTATGCTCACAGAGCTGTCTGTGCAAATCAAAAACATCCATCATACCAAAATGAGCTTAATTATGAGAGTTTTGCTTTTCTAGTCAAGCTTTAATTTCAGTTATTCTTGATTTCACATTACTTAGCTTCTGCTTTTACATTATGTTCTGCTGCACAACCAGCACTCTAAAGCTGTTGGAATGACAAATGCAAAAAACCACAAAGCTCATTCCAAAAGATGGAGAGGAAAATCTTCAAACCCCTGCATTTCTAGTGGAATGCATTCCTTAATCATTGCAATATTTTTAATTTTTAAATTTGTTGAAACCAGGAGTGCATGGGTGGTGCATGCACTAGGGTGGTGCATGTGTTGTCAGATCCCAAGGACACCTGAGAAGTACCAGCACCCCAGCCTGCAGAGTGCTTGGACAGACTGGCCTTAGTGTCTCTGTTTAGTCATGCCAAAACACTGATGCTCCTGAAGTGAGCACTGGGATTCAGTAACCCACGTACAAACCCAAGAAGCCAGTGGCAAGATTATTTTTACTCACACTAATTTCTTGTTTGTTTTAAATTTTTGCCCTGGGGGCCACACCTGTGCTGCAAAGAGGTTTGGGGTCAAACTCCTGTTCCTGCATGTTGGGGCTCTGTAGGAAGACATCTCTCTGTTAGGAATCTTCATTACAGGTTGAAATACTCCCCAAAGGCTACCCCTGGAGTAAAACTTGGAAACAGTGTCATGCTGACTTTCTATAAAACATGAGGAGTAAAAGTAGATCATTCCAGGCTGACTACTCAAAGTTTTTCAGTTGCACAATTTAGCTGAATACAACATGTATTTATCTGTAGCTCTGCTCATCTGAGACATTTAAAATGACTTAATTCACCCACAGAAAACCTTTAACATTGTAGCACATGGCTGAAATCTGTGTTCCTATAACAGAAAAACTCCTTGATGGTACCTTCATCCTTTACACAAATTATAATTAGAACACCAGTGATCTCTTTTAAAATGGCTGTATCACTTCTGTACCCTTTTATTTCAAATTCAAGATGCTGCTGAAAACTCCCTTTGGAAGTTCTGGGTTAAAAAAATCCCTTGCCATAAAGAATATGATAAAATCAGCTTTAAGCAGCTCTGTTGTGCTTGCAAGTAATTATTTGCAGTGCCACTTTGGGGTGTTAGTGCCCAGGAACCCAACCTGGCTGGCACTGGAGTGCCCATCCCTAGAGAAGCTGCAGAGAGTGGTTAATTGCCTGTGAGGGGTGACAACCACAGCACAGCGGTGATGATGGCCACGGTGGCCTGTAAAAAGAGAATATTGAGATACCATCACTTGCTTGCTACCCTCTCAAGTTTGACAGGTCTTTGGTAAAGTCCTGATCAAATGCCATGTTTTTTAGTGTGAACAAATTGTGCACGGAGAAAGAACAGTCTAAGTATATACATGTATATATGCATACACACACACGCCCCAAATAATATTATTATTGGGAAATCATGCAGATACTCAGATTCTCTTCAGAGGAATGTCCTTGATGAGCTTTCCTAAATTTTTTTGCAAGTGTGACCTACTGGGAGCACACCTCTCCTGAGGAGAACCTCATCATCACTGTTGGGCAGTAGCTTGCTGTCTTTACTGCTGTAGAGGAAATAGGAAACAACTGTAACTAACAGATATGAATTTATATACCCCCTGAAGAGTCTTCAAGAAGCTGGGATTTACTACTGGTTATGAATAAATGGTTATGTCCTGGTTAGTTGGTACAAGATTTCAATTTAGTTTATTATTTCTAAGTCTTGCTTGGACAGTAATCATTCTGCACATAATACTTGTAAAAGCATTTTTTTTCTCCTGTTAATATTCAAGTAAGTTTATTTTTAAAGTTCTACCTCCACCCCCATTTTGTGAAAATGTAAATAAAGTAGGATGGACATAGGTTTCCATTCCCAAAAGCCACATAGACCATTTATTTCACACATCACAGCAATTTGAGGCAAAATCTTGTTTTTGTAATGAGAATACAGCTATTACACCAAACAAGGTTGAATGGTGCTGCTGCCCTGATGGGCTTCAGGGTAAGTGGGTTCTTAATGTTCACTCTAATTAATTCCCATGAATAGTTAAGCAGAGCTCAAGGTAGCATTAAAGTAGTTTGGTGTCATATTTACCATGAAACCTTCTAAATGAGAACCTGTGTCCTTCAGGACAGTGAGAGGAAGACATCAGCCTGCCACTCTGACACCTTATTTGTAACATGATTCTTTTAATTAATTTCTAATTTTATTTTCTGCTTTTGTTAAGAGCTAGCCACTGTAACTTAATATGTATAGTTTTATAACTAGTGCTAAACTTCCCCTGCCCAATAAAAGCTGGACAGGTGGCTAGTCACCATTTTATGAGCAGTTAAACCATTTAGCACATCGCCACTAGTTTTGCATTAGCACCAACCCTGGGATTCATTACATGGTTCAGCAGTACAGAAACCTAATGCATTATGGCCCAGCAGGGTTCACCTCAGGCTGAGTTCTGCTTGATTTTTCACTCTTGGTGTGGATGCTAAAAGACCATCCTGCAAGAAACATGGTTGTAGTAGGCAGCTTATCTTTGGACCATTTCCGTACATGTGCAATGAATCCATTTGGTGAAAAGTGCTGAATGGCATCAAATCAGAATCACACCATCATCCACTCCATGAAGGTGCAGATGCAGCCTGGGTGTGTGATGTGCAGCCCTTGCTGGGAGGGTGGTTCCCATTCTGGACTAGTTTAGGGTAGGAGGTAAAAAAAAAACCCCACTCAAAAATACAGAATGGAAAAAATGAAGACAAGAAAGTGTTCATGTTCTCTTAATCATTTGCTCCCCTCACACACAATGATGAAGCTTCCAGCAGTTACTGCTAACCTCTGAGATGGTCTTTGTCATGTGGATATGCAGCCATTAGAAATCTGAGAACCATCTGGTTCCTTTCTCCTTGGAGAGCAAACAGCTATCTGCCAAGGTGGGCCGAAGTCAGATGGATTATTTCAAGATAAAAGGCTTGTTTTCTTTCTGTAGTTTCTCTCAGCCACACAAAATAACTGCATCTATTTATTTTTTCCCTGCTGTTACTAAATATATCTATATGATATACTCTATCTGTTTACTCTTTTCACCCCCTCCCTTCTCTTTCACCATTTCTATTTAATTTTAACTCAGTCCAATATTTCCCTCTGAGAACTGCAGCAAAATAGTCACGTGGTCAAATCTACAGTAAAGGTTAAACTTAATCTTTGAACTGAATTTTAAAGAGTATTTCATACATTTCTGTAAGAGCGGTTGGGATTTTCAAAGAAAGCTGCCTCTCAAATGAGGTTAAAAAAAGGTGGGGGGGCATAATTATGGAATGGATGCTGCTTTCTGATAAACTTCTACCCTGAAAAAAGAGGAGTTTTCTCAGACACAAGACAACTTTTCAAGGCAGTGCTGCTCTTCAAGATGACTATATAGATACTCATATACACACATGTGGTCTAAAAAATAATTTTGTCTTAACTTTTTTGAAACTTGCAGAATTTCCTTTGGGATTTTGGGGTTGCATCTGCTTCCTTTGAGACTTCTTTGGTGCCGCTGTGTTCCTTCATCCCGTGGCAGCACTGTTTTGGGAGAAGCTCAGCCACGGGCACAAGACTGTGGGACAGCAGCAACGTCCCTCTGGCAACCCTGTTTTCTGAAGAAACAAACAACACAATATCAAACTTCCAAGAAATTTTCAAAAAAGATCATTCTCTCTGGCAAGCAGAAAACAACAGCTTGCAAGTTAGAAATATATGTATTGACATTTGATTTCTTGCTGCTCAAACATACTTTGGGGTTTCATTTAGCTTGAGCTCAACAGCTGGTTGTTTATACAGGCTACTGGCTGTTTACATTAGGTCAATACACAGGACAGGCTGTTTATACCGGACCAGCATCAAATTCCACAGCACGGTCTGTGTCTAGAACTGCTGTTTTTTGTGTGTGCAGAGCTGGAAAGAAATAAAAAATTTGGCTCTGCAAATTGGCAAGCAACAAACCCTCCTATGTGTGGAGTATTCCTTGCCTCAGATGTGACCAGTACCATCACTATTTAGTGCTCTTTTCAAAAATATCCAGTGCTGACAATAGGATCAGCATAACAAGAATGGCAAATGATGGGGAAGAGCCAAGAAGAAAGTGAACAGTCCCAGTTGATGTTTGTCTCCATCTACAGGGTCACAAAACACACATTTGTGAGCACTTGGTGCAGTTGCACATACAGGTTTGCAGTGCACTTAGCTCACAGTGTAGCTGGTTTCAGCTCCACAAATGCAAAGCCTCCTGTGTTTAATTGGAATGTTTCTCTTCTGAATGACTTCATGGGCTGCTCTGACACAGCTATGTACAGAGCTTGGTTCTCCTGTCCTGGGTGAGCAATGCTGTTTGTACCCTTCATGTAATTGATAAACATTTGCAATGCTACTGAAAAGCTTCTTGGCTACAGATCAGTGGGGTCCTGTCAGGCTGTAGGACAAGGTGGGTTTCTGTCCTGCTGCTTTCATCAGTGCTCCACTGATTTGAGCTTTCAGGGTCCATACCTATGGGATTCACACAAGATTAAGGATGTTGAACTTGAAGATCTTAAAGGTCTTTTCCAACCTAAATTATTCAGTGTTTTTCTTGAGCCCCAACTACCCACAGACCACCATGCATTCCTCCTCTGTTTCTGCACTTTCCCAGGAAGGATGCTGCTGGAGGGAAGAAAAGGAGGAAAGCCCATCATTAATTTGCGTATCTTGCTGGTCCCAGTAAACCTGTTAAGAGAGGTGCTGACTGTCCAGATGCTGCTGGGGACCTTGATTCTGTGCTGAGTGTGTGTGGATCCTGGAAGGTCAGAAATACCTCTTTATTTCTGGGAAACGCAAGCTTGATTTTTTGCACACTTCAGCAGTTTTGTTCTCATTTGACATCTAACTCCAAATGCAATTTGACTTCCTCTTGATTTGGGGCCTGTGGCTGCTTGTGTGCATTCCCAGCTGTGGCTCTCAGGAAAAACACAATGAGAAAGGGCATAAGGTTGAGTGATACCCACCCAAAGGGGAATGGTTTCACCTCCTGCCAGTCAGCTCTGGGCCCTTAACAGCTGGTGAAGAGAATTTCCCATGGGTGATTCTTCCAATTAGATCCAGAAATGAACAAAAAGCACGTAAGAAGGGTTTCAACCCACCTCATCTGTGGGCTATTGATTACAGAGGAAGCCTAGATGTGTAGACAGATTAGGTATCTGGCTTCTCAGTGCCTAAGAAGGAAGAGGATTTTCATCCCACCTCTCCCAATCCTTTCCAGTGCACATACACCTATGTGCACCAGCCTTACCATGGCTACCAAGGAGGGTAGCAGCCACTGAGTTTCCTGAGGATACATGCACAATTTTGATGAGTTATAATGCTAATGCCAAATTTCATTAATAAATAAATGAATAGCTCCAGGAGGGTGCAACTGGTTTAGCATCACCTACTATTTCCATCAGGAATTGGAAGACTTTTGGGGCTCCCCATGCCTCCCCTGGAGCTGAGAGATGATTTAATGGACTGCCTCCTCTCAGGGTTGGCTTACACTTAATTCCGAACAAGAAATTATTGGCATGCTGGTTTTTCTGATTTTCCTGTAGTAATATCATCAAGATGAATTAAATACAATATCAAGGTTGTGATGAGGTTTTATGTTTCAAGTGTGGCTTTCTTCAATGCCCTATCACTGTAGTGCTGGGTTGAAAGCCACCTTATTTGGAAGATCTCTCCAAGTAAAATTGTTCTTCTTTACCTACTCTTCTTGTGGCCATTGCTAATAGTCTGAAAACTCACTATCTTGTGTCTTTGAAATCTTTCAGTTAAATGATAAAAGGAGGTTGCTCATGAAATAGGCAATGTTGGACATATTCCTGACAGTTGCACAAGAAGCTTGCAAAGAAACAGAAGCCTTAAATTTTGGCAGCATTCAGTAAACTGCCTCCCATTAATAAATAACTGACATAATTTCCAACTTTTTACTTCTTTACAGATGATTTTCGCTTGGCAGCTGGCCTCAGCCCAACCAAGTCAGGAGTAAAAATTCATGATGATTTCAGCTGGCCAAAGGGTCAGGAGGCTGAGGATGGATATCTGGATGCTGCAGCACTCTGGGGAGAGCAGAGAGCAGCAGCCTCTCCAGAAAGCCTCTGTGAATAAAAAGTTTCGGTCTGATCTTCTTTAAAAGTTTTTCTCAGCTTTTTAATCTTGGGCATAGATGCATTCCCTGAGAATCTGCTTCCAGCGCTGCTTCACAGATCCTTTTTGTTAATATTTCATACAAAAGAAAATGAGCTCCATGGTGTGTGGCAGCTGTGTGGGTCAGGTTTGGAGGGCTGAAGAGTGTGTATCCAGGCTAATCAATACTTGCCAGAGGGGATAAAGCAACTGTACTGTTCTTTACCATGCCCCCAACTGAACCACATCAGCCCAGGAATAGGTAGGGAGGTGATGCTGTTGTTCAGCTGGGCTGCATCCCTCAGCCTCTGCTGCCATCAGTTGGGAAGAGGTGTGCCCCTTGTAGCTTATAGACCCCATAGCTGTGTGGAGTACAGAATAAAAATCCCACTCCAGTATTTAAGCTTTGAATTGTAGCCCTGGCAATGTTTGTTCCAGTGGTGGAAGGCAGGGAGGAGCAGCACACAGGCTTGTGGAGGGTCCCTGCCTTTCCCTGAAATTTAGGGCTCATCTCAGCAGCATGGCACTTACTGCTAATGACCCCAGGGGATCTTCTCTGCTGTGCAGGAATGGGCCTGAGCCTCCTTGCTGCCCCGTTGTTTGGGAAAGTCTGGGGTAGCTCAGGGTTTGAAGCACTGTAGGCTGAAGCAGAACTTTGCCTTTAGCAAAGGCACTGCTGTGTGATGGGGCTCTGCGCCTGCCTGTGTAATCCAACTGCTGCACTGCTTTTCCAGCAACAACTTTAAATGCCATTCATCAATAAATCCATTGGGCTGCTCGGCTTGTATTACATGCCACTGATTAACTACCATTAAATTAGCAGTTAGTGTAATCAGATATAAACATTCCTTTGTGGCTAAGCTGTTAAACTTTTTTTTCCTTTTTACAATTGCGTGTAACACATGTCGGCACGAGACAGGCTCAGTAATTTCACATTACTGCAGCTAAATTATGTTTGTGGGCTCCAGAAACGCTTCTGGTGCTACCAGGCTCGTAAACACCTACCTGGCAGGGCAAGGCTACAACTCCTGCCCCAGAGCATTTGGGCTTTAACAGGATTCAACATAGTACAGTGAGTGGATTTATTACATAAGTATGTGCCTGGGCTATGGGCAAGCGATTGATAGGAGTTCAGAACTTGATTTCCTGACACTGACTGCTGACTTTCACCCTGGGTCACATTATTAATTGGTGTAAGTCAGCATCTAACTCGTTTCAGGGAGACATAAAAGATAGGTGGGTGGCAGCAGTTTGAAAGGAGAGGGGTGTGACTCCATGTGGCTTTCAGCTCTGGGAATGCCAGGCTGTCATAGTCAGAAGTGGATTTTCATTTTTCAAAAGAAGACTTTTCGCAGGTATTGATTTGTATTTTATGTGTAGTTCTGTTCTGTCTCCATTACTAGGTTTTTTTTAAACTCTTAAAAACAGAAATTAAATACACAGCTGTGGTTACTCTTATGCATCTGTGCAGTATAGAACATAATGAAATTATTACTGGAACCTGCTATTTCAGTGCCAGTGTTGCATCATTAAAAAAATACCCACCAGCATCCATGTCCCTATCACAGCCTTTTGTGCCCTCACAACGCAAGAAAATTGCTAGAACTTGCAGCCCACACAGAGCACAGATAATCTTCAGACAAAAACGTCTGTGGAACATAATTTTTTCAAATGTTTGGGTAGTAGTGTTTGTTGTTGTTTTGGGGTTTTTTTCCCCTATATTAATCTGATGGTGTTTTTTATTGCTTAGATATCACTATATCAGCTTTTAGAAAAAGGTTTATATACATTAAATTGTGTACATGATCATAGGTGAAAATTTACACCAACAGTCTAAATAACTTGGGAGCTGGAAATCGAACTACTAGAGTAACTGTTTTAAAAATTCAGTCTTGTCTCCTTAAAAAACATGACATTCAAAGCATTTAATTCAAGTTTTTGAGAATGATTTTCTTTTTTTAATTTAGTTGTACTGTTTGGAAGTACTGTATGGATTGTTAAACTTGTATAATATGTTGTGGTTTGCCCTTGTGGAAACCTGTAGTTGCTCCAGCTATGTTCAGACAGCTTTCCTGAGTCTTGGAAGGGGAAAGCAAGAGAATTCAGCTTAACTGCCTGTGTTGTCTTACATTATGTTTGACTATTTGACAAAACTTATGATACAAATGCCTTGGGTTTCTAAAACCTAATAGTGGGTTACCCTCCAAATATATTCTCCCTCGCTCTATAAGAAATGGAAATTTATATGGCTGCTCTTAATATTTTCTTCAGGGGTGCAAACCTGTAGAAACTGAATTAGTGTGTTGACTCCCTCAATTAACTTTAATCTTATATCCTGCCTATTTAAATTAGTGTAAACATTGATGTATAGAGCTAAGGAAAAGAGCTGAACTGAAAAAGATTTATTTAAGGATTAGTGTAGTAGCTAAATTGGAATTAAATCCAGGAAGTAAACATCCCAGCAATGCAAGTTGTGGGAAACAAGAGACCACAGCAAAGATCAGTGGTTTGAAACAATAATGTGGCACCATGGGAAGAGAAAGGAAGAAGAGGAGAAACAAGTAAATCAAGCATTACTGTACAAATAAGACTCTAAGCCTATTACTGCCACACAGGTTGTGGGGAAACTCCCAATTAAATGCAATGGAAAGAAACTTTTATCCTTTTCAGCTTTCTCCTTGATTTGCTCGGTTGAATTACACTGTGGGGCAGAAATATCCACAGCAATTAGAGTAAAAGGATAAATTTGTAGAAGAATCCCTGAAGGTACAGAAATTATCACATTTGCTGTCATCAGATTTGCTACAACATCTACTGAGGGTTTGTTAGACCCTTTGGATAAGAAAATGAGCAAAAAAAATCAGTTCACTCTCTGTTAGGCTGCACTGGGAACCAGATTTGCCTGGGACATAAAAGCATGAATGCTTTCCCAGACCTAGCAGAGATTTTATCTCTGTTCTGTCCAGCACTGCCATGGCAATACTCTCACAGCCACCAGCATGCAGCCAGCCAGGACTGGCTCAGCAATATCACACTTGGCTGTAGTGAGGTGGGGTCAGATTCCTCTTCCAGGTAACAAGCGATAGAACAAGAGGAAATGGCCTCAAGTTGTGCCAGGGAGGTTTAAGCTGGATATTAGGGAAATTTTCTTCACCAAACAGGTTTTCAGTGATTGGAACAGGCTGCCCAGGGAAGTGGTGGAGTCACCATCTCTGGAGGGATGTAAAAGGCTTGTAGATGTTGCTCTTAGGGACATGGTTTAGTGGTGGACTTAGCAGTACTGGATTAATGGTTGGACTCAGTCTCAGAGGTCTCTTCCAACCTTAACAATTCCATGGTTCCATGAAGCATCTTGGACTCCAGGAGTCCTATGTGTGCCAAAGGCTAAAAGGAGAAGACTGTTCTCAGACTATTGGAAGTTGCCTTCCAGATTTCAAACAAAAGCACTAAGCCTGCTCTTGATATTTATTTAGTTGTATTTACTTGGATAGAAACGTGCTGTCTACTGAACTATCACTTTTGGACGTGAATTATTTTTGCAGTTTGACGTGCATGTCAAACTTGCATGTGTCCATTTGATCAAATGCTACTGAATTGGTGACAAAAATCTGACAAAAATTCAGCCTGGGGTAATATGGCTGGAGGATGCTCTGGCTGACTGATTTATAAATTAGGTAAGGGCTTTTTTTTTTGCTAAATACAGTTTAAACTGGTTTTCTTCCTGTATACCCAACAGCCTTAGCAAATGTGAGATATTCCCTTTTACCATTGGCCCATTTTGGCAGAAAAATCAGCCCACTGCTACAGTGCTGCCAAGGAGCACAGGAGCCCCGTGTTAAATGGTGCTCTGCCCATCAGCAACCAAGGCCACAGCACTCCAGCACACGGAGGAGGAAGGCTTGGATCTGCAGGCACCCAGTACGTGTGGGGCAGCCTCTTCCAGCAGAACATACAGATTGCTTCCCAGCCACGTATAGAACTCATTTTTAAAAATTGTTTTGGCAGTTTCTTTGCTCATTATACCCCCAAAAGACTGAAATGATCCAGCCAGCTTATTCCAAAGGAAAATGTCTGAATTTCAGCTCCTATGAGCAATTGTCTTGTAAAGGCAGGCAGCTTAGTATTTCATCTTTTTGACTAAAGCAGCTTTTAACAAGCTTGCTCTTGGCAGAAAGTTTTGGACTTAACCATGACTGAAATACATCATGTGCCTTAAGAGCATGCTTTGTGTGAACTGCCACCCTGCTTGGCAGGGGATGTAAAGAAACACTGGTTCTGGGGTGACCTGAACTCTTGTAGTGTGTCTTCTGAGAGGTCAGCAGGGAGGAGTAAAAGAGTGCTGCATCACTCTTCATGGAGCATCTGCTTGCTGGGCAGGGGAGATAGTTTACACGGCTGATACTTCACAGGACACAAAAATGTCACTCCACAAATTAATAATCCTTGGTTTAATCCTCTTCTCTGCCTGAGAAGAGGAACACCCTGAACACTCTGCCAAGCAAACCTTCCACAGTCCCTTCTGGGTGGATATGGATGGCAAACACGATTGCAACAACTCTGCGATCCTCACTCACATTAAAAGGCACAGCCACATCAGCAGTATTAAACATGAAGCAACAAGATCTCTGGGTAAATGCTGAGTCTGAAGTGTGCTAATAACCCTCCCCAGCCATATAATCCAAGCTTTCTTCTGCCTGACACCTGTTTCACTGAGCTGCTTGGGTTTAAGCCTCCATGGTGTCTTTAATAATGTTGCTGGAGTGGCCCTTAGTTATTGGGTGCCACTGTGGTCCTGGGGTGTCTCAGCACAAATTGTGTGATGGAAGTGGCGTGTTGGGGCCAGAGGGGTCAGTACTCAGCCTCAGGACTGGGAAGGCCTCTTGCCCCCCCGCCCTGCAAAGGCTGTGCTGGCCCAGGCTGATGCTGCAAGGCACCGACTGCTCTCGCGTCCCGCCAGGCGCGTGCGAGAGAAAGCAGCACGGACAGAGAGGGGGGAGGATGGGGCATAGGCTGACCCTAATCACCATCCACTTTAGGGGTTTGTTGCTCTTTTTCCCAGTGAATGGTACCTCACTTTGGCAGCAGTGCCCCTGGGTCAACAATTGATGTCTTCTTCAAGCTAAGCAGGTTCATACTTTTCTGACAGTGTAGGAGGTCTTGGGTCTTTTATGAGAATTATTTTATCAGATACTGGCGAAGAGAGGTCATAACATAAGCATGAAGTGGACCCAGTCTGTGCAGAAAGGGCAAAAATTGTCCACAGATCAACTTCCAATAAGTAACAGAACTAATTTAAATCTGCTTAATTGTGTTACCTTGGAGTTCTTAAAAGTTGGAAGAAGTGCCTTAGTTTCAAAAAAAAGGGGTATAAAGAGAGAGTACAGAGTGCTATTTCAAGGCTGAATCCTCTATGCCTGTCTCTGAAAAATCAGGTCTGAAGAGGTCTCAGATGTAGTATTAACCCTGAGATGTTCACTGAGCACACTGGGCCAGTCTGGACCTATTTGCTGGTGTCCTGACAGGCCCCCAAGAACATTCACATTTGGAGTTTATCTTATCCAGACTAACAAGAGTTTGCTGCCTCTACTAGTGCCTGCCATCTCACCAACTTTTCAGTAGCCTGGCAAGAGGGAGCTCTTGACTTGCAGAAACTTTAGGCTGAGCTGGCGTGGCCAGCCCTGGTTGGGATTTGCTGGTGGTTGTCCTCCAGTGCTCGTGGTGGTGGGGAGAGCAGCAGTGAGGTGGGGTGGCTGTGGCAGAGGAAGGAATCGCTGCCTCAGTGACGGGGTTCACCTGTGCTCATTCACACGGATTACAAACATGCTGCCTTGATGCAACTTGGTGGAGTTTTTTCCATTGACAGAAGATTTTTGGAGCAGGTCTTTGTCCAGGATCAGCAGGGAAAATGCCAATTTACTTGTGATGTCTTACTGCCCATTGCATGAATCCTGCATATAAAAAAGAGATCACATCCTAGTAGTGGTCTCCTCCTCCTTTTTAAATTAATTCAATTGCTCAGCTTCCATTCCCCCATCAGAGCTCCACATCAGCCAGCCCTGTTTGTGCAAAATCCAGCAAGCATGTTTCAACCAGTGTGGGGTTTTAATGCAAGAAGCCAGCACTGGGTTGGTTCTCCTTGTTCCTCTTGCTATAGAGTTTCACAGCCTGGGATATTAGTAAATATTTATGTTTAATTACTTTCAGTTAAGAAAAACAACCACAGCCAAGAAAACTACAGAGCAATTTAATGGGTTTTAACTTGCCACACTAAACTGCCTCCTTAAACATAGTGAATTATATGAAGTCATCCGGTTTCAGACTCTCTATAAGAGGTAATTTAATTCAAATAAGGTCGTGTATTACTAGCTTCAGAGTCTGAAAACATTTACAGTGCCAGTAACTGTTCCATTGCCCTCAGTTATTCTGCAGACTGAGAGACAATAAGAAGCTAAGCTTAGAAGTGTGTGCTGTGGTTTGGTGTAACTGATAGATGGAATTGCCATGTTCACTGCCTCAGGCAAGAAGTGACGAGTTGAGTGTGTTGGAGTCTCCTTTTACATAAGACAGTCTGTGTTAAAACAAAAACAGGGAAGTAAATATGACATTAGCTGCTCAACAGCATTTTTTTAAATATTTTCCATGAGAAAACCCCTTACAAAAGGGCTTCTTCCTTCTGGTTCCTAGACACCAGGCTGCCTTTCTCACATGTGGTGATTAGATTCAGGTATATGTCCTTTGGTCCACTGTTGCCATATAACACAAAGATGTTTCTGTTTCCTGGCAGCACTGCAAAGCTCTTATTCAGAGAGAAAAGAAGTGGAATGCTGGGTTACCTACACAACTCATTTTTTTCCCTGACAGTATCTAATAGAAGGAAGCAAAAAATACCTGTAGTATTCCACACATAGAGCCCCAGCTGCTGAACTATGTGTAGGATTAGAAACACCCACCAGGGCATTTTTCCCTCAGAAGGGAAATGGTTACCATTGGATTGAGTTTGGCAGTTAAGAGTCAGAAGGTCTTGCCACAAAAGCTATAAAACTTTGTGAGGCTTTCAGTGTCCTTTAAATGGTCTTCCTTTAAAGTAATTGCATACTCTAAAGCTCCTTATGGAGCTTAAGAGCTTTACTTGCCAGGACAATTGCACACCTTGTTAAAAAAACTGTAATCAGAATCCCAAGCTTGGTTCTGCCAACTTTCCAGATGTTGATAGTTAAACTTGCAAAAGCTGTTGGATGTTGATTACTAACCTGTATGTATGCCTGTCAACATGGTGGACAGAAGATACTCAGGGAGAGCCTCTGTATTACGAATATATCTCCAAAGTTGGGTACACAACACATTCTGCAACTTTGCTCCTCTGTTAAAAGCACATGTACTGACTGCCACACTGAGAAAAGATTACTGCACTAAAAAGGGCTGCAAGTGCAACAGTCCCCACACAGACACATTGCCTGCCATCATCCTTTAGCTGCTCTCCACGACCAGTTGTGGAGATAATACTTTGCCAGATTTTGAATAGGACTCGTAAGAGCACACAGCATTCAGTGGAACCAGGCTTGGCTTCAGAGCTTATGAGGTCCCAGAGAAATCACAGTCAAGGTTATTTAACACTATGTTTTCCAGACGTCTCCTAGTTCAGAGACAATTTCCCATCTATTACCTGAGAACACACTAAGTCCTTTTCATTCATATTCCAGCCTTTGAGCAATTCAATGCCTTTCAAGCCAACTGATTGAAGAGCGAACCACTGATCTGTTGTCCTCAGTTTTTTAGCTCATGAATGTTTGGACTTTGCAGTCCTGTTTTCTCACGCAGCTCAACATAAACAATGTATATTTTTAGAGATGTTTTTCATATTTCTCCTCTGAGAGGAGAATTGATTGATGGTGGTGTTCACCATCCAGGTTGAAGAGGTGGTGATCCAAATGACCAATCTCTTGCCTTTGTACAAACTGTATATAAGATGGAGTCAGATGAGGAAGAGTAGAGAATATAGAAGAAGATAGAATAAAGTATCATTAGCTTTCCCTTCACCTGCTGCCTGCCTCGTTCCTTCTGCAGGTCTGATCCTCCTACACTGATCAATCTTTGTACAGGTAACAACATCAGCTTTTGGATTGCTTAAAATCCTTGAAGATCACTTCACAGAATGGCGAAGGGTTTCCTTCCAGTACTTGTGAGATAGGGACTGTATCCTTCCTGGAGTCATGTAGCATCTGGCTGAATGGAACTGTAAGTGTGCAGGCAGTGTAAACTACATGACTGATAATTTGTTCTGATTGCAAGCCCTTCGTGTCCATTCAAATTCAGCTAGCTCTGATGGCTGATTAATTATGTGCTTAAAGTTTTACTCTCATAATACAAAAGTCACCCCTGGGAGAACATTGCTGAACATGCCTGATGAATGTACAATCTCTTCTTTAAAAGAAGCCATGTATGAAGTTGCTCAGGTGTTCTTACAGAAGACTTCTGATAGGATTATAAGTGAACATACAGCAATGGAAAAAAAAATTCATTAGAAGGGATTACATTTGAACCTTTCAAAGATGACTGATGTATTTTCCCTTTTAACTCAAACTTGAGTGAGCTGTTGAATGGAACTCAGAGATTATTCCTTGTCAGAACCTATCATAAAACCCTGAGATCACTACGGCATTTGAGCATGTTGAGCATGAAATTTTCATTGCCCTCTATGGTGCATTTTAACTATGTCTAAAAACCAGTATTCACTGCTAAGGGTACTTAGTCATCTTTTAGGAGAACTAATTTCATTTAAGCTCATGGTCAGTAACCAGTCTGGAAATGAAACCATTAATTTTAATGCAGTAAGTGCATGTATACATTAAATTTTATTGCTTTGTCTGAATTTAAAAGGGCAAAAGTAGGGCAATTTCAGGTCAGTGTAAAATTGCAGGTGCTTGTAATTTACTGCTCACTTCTTAAGAAAGGAGAGCTCAGTGTTTCAAACTTTTAGTCCTGCATATCAGTGAAATAAACTTCCATGCTGTATATTTCAGGAAGATTTGGATCAAGCTTCTGGACTATACCATTTATGTGTGGGAACCCTCTCATCTAAAGACACAATGTGTGTAAAGTACACAACAGACTCAACCGTGTGCTGCCATTACAACCAGGAACAACACAGATTCCATGAGTCCTGAAACTTGCTACCCAAGCTTGATATACGTAAAGATCTATTGAGCCAACTATAAATACGTTAAAGAAAGCATAATAATAAGAGTGCAACCAAAGCCAAGAATATTTCCGTTTTTTCAAAGGCTTCCAAACATTTTATATGCCGCAAGATCATGTGCAGACTCAAGGCATCACATTTCAAGTTAAAGTCAGGCATTCATCTGTAACTTTGAATATATGGGCTGGAATCAAACACAATATTTTCACGTTACTTGAGTTTAGGCTTTCTTTGTGTTTTTATGTTCCTGTTCAAAAAAAAGGAAATCCCTGATACCAAGACAAGTAATCTATGTTCTGAGCCAATAAATCCTCAGGGAATTTGAAACAGGTAGATTGTAAGAGGCCCTTTTTGGAGTCTGAAAAGCAATGGGTGACATTAGACCGACCTTAATGAGAGTTGCAGGTGCTCAGCTTTTAGGGAGAGGTCATTTCCTGTGTGTTGGCACAATGACAAAGGTGGAACATTGAATGGTTCTTCTGATTCACAACTCAGTAATACAGACTTCTGAACTGGAAACAGCTGAAAAGGTATCCTTGGAATACTCTTGGTGCCCTTACACATCCTAAACACTTAAGGCACATCTCAACATCATTAAAATAATAGATGCAAATCAGAACCTGCTAGCTGGTAATCAACAACAGCTCCTCTCCCAGTCCTTACTGTTTGGTTTCATGTTCAATACAGATATCCTGTGGCTTTGTTGTCATCCTGACTGCAGGGAAAAAAAGAAACAAACGCAAAAATCCCAGCCACCAATGCCAATGCACGTCTTTGTATTCAATTTTAACAAGAACAATTGATCAGGTGGAGACTGGAGAGCCTGAGATATTTCTCTTAGCCTACTGGGAAAGTGGAATTTTGACATGTCCAGCCATGGGCTGGGCCTAAAGCACCATCTAAAATCACCTAAACTTTCTTGTTTGTCTCTTGACCTCTGTTTTCAGTCCCAACCATGTGATTCAATACAAATTCCCTTGAATAAATGCAAGTAAGACCAGGTATTTACATTTGAAGTGGATTGTCATTAAGGTTTCAAGCTGTCAATAGGACCAGTACAGGAAAATGTTGTTATTAAACTCGAAAGTCTTCAAGGGAATGTGTGAGAAGAAAGGCTAATATCAGGGGAACAGTAATCTGTTCCTAGCTGGCTTTTAATTCCATTTAGCAAACATGAATGATTTTGAGTGTTGAATGAAGAAGCAAGCTACAGAATCTGCACCAGGCATTTAAACTACAGCTGGCTGGAACACGATTTGCCTGAAGGCAACATTTTTAAGTTCAAAGGTAAACATTTGGCTTTTTATCGAGAAAATTTGTTGTACAACATATTTGATTTAGTATACTGCTACCCAGTCCAACTTTTAATTGAAATGTGTTTAAAAAAAATAACCCTTCTTTCACTGACAGTGTGCAGTTTCCTAGAGAGCTGCATACTTGCTAGTGAACGTCGGTCCTCTGGGCCAGGTGTGGAAGACAGAGGTCAGAACTTCTATAACTTAATATTTTCCAAGGCACCCTAAAGGCTTCCTATTACCTTCCCATGTAAATTGTTTACAGCCAGCTCCAAAGAGGAGCTCTCCTGCAGGACTTTGGCCATGCTTGTAAACTGATAAAAAAACTTCCCCCTGGAAACTTCTCCTCATGAACCTCATCATAATATTCATTGTCTTCGATCTTAAGCATATACACAGGGATCCTTTCTGGCAAAAACACAGGCAATAAATAGTGCTGAGCACGGAGAGGTCTATATATTGAAGCTTATCAAGCAGTGGTGGCATTAAGATGGTGGCATTTTCTAGCTCTTCTTGCTGTTGGACTAAATGGAGCTTTCTAAGCCTGCTCCAATGTCAGCACACACTTTCCTGCAAAGCTGTCACATAGTATTTGCGTGCAATTTTGGACATTTTGGTATGACCTGCTTAGGTTTTATTTCTCATAATTGTGGGGCTTTTTTTTTGTTTAAGTAAACTTTTTTAAAGTGAGGAAAGCCTATGCTGTACAATGAGGTATTGAGAACCATGTGTTCCATGGTACAGAAAGATATGTTATGATTCTTATCTTTGTGAGACTGTGAAAAAATAGTTCTTTGTCCTCAAACTCATTAAAAAGTTATTTAATAAAGAACTTGAAACCATTATCAATATTTACAAAAGAAATGCTTGAGAGCTGAGTTATGTGTTTTGAAATTCACAGAAGGCTCAGTGCATTGAAGCAACAAAATATGTGATAGGAAGTATAGCTGACATTCCCAAATATAAAAACCAGATGATGGAAGGTTTAATTTCTGTGAATTGGAGCAGTAGCTGAGAGCCTAATAATCTCTCAGGAATATTTTCAACCCATAGGGGTGCTCAACAAATATAAAATTCTCAGCATTTCTGTCAAAGCAGTTGAGATGGGTGTGATTTTGCTAGATTCAGAGCTGGCTCCAGAATTCACCTGGATCTGAGGATTAAAACAAGTTAAAAAAAATATGGGGGAGGGGTGTTGTTTTATTTTTCTCCTGAATAACAGCCTATAACCTGAAGAATCCTCAGAAGTCCCTTTAACCCTTGACCTAGGGGTGCCCAATCCCTGCTGGCAGGTCAGTCTCCACCAGCCAAGACTGCAGGGTGCTCCTGTTCCCGTGGCCATGTGCTGAGCCATGCAGATGTGAGCATCCTGACTCTGCAGCCAATTCAGGGCTTGGCTGGCGTGGCAGAAACCCACTGGGCATCTTCCCCCATCTGTGAGTCAGTGCATTAAATGTCCTAAAGTCAACACCATCAAAATGGGCTTTAAATCCATATTCTGTATTGTTAAACCTGCCCCAGCTTCTGGAAATGTGTGTGCTGAGTGTCTGTTTCTTTAATTCATACTTGAATCAGGGACTGACTCAATGCTTTTATGCAGCAGCTGATAAAGAGCACTGCAGTACAGAATAATTTCTGTAGTAGTTTGTAATACTCAGCCCATTATGAGTATTCGTGGTGGAGCGAAACTCATCACTTAGGCTTCTGCCAGATGAGGGACAAGGGATGACTCTGGTCCCTCTGAGCTTCAGATATGTAGGTCTCCTGGACTGCAGGACAATCCTAACCACCAGGAATGGAATCAGGACCAAAAATACTAAGCAGCAAGTCAGGCAGTAATAACTACAGCCTTGGACATCAGGTCTGCACAGGTGATCCCTTTTACCCATATACTCACTATTACTGAAGGCATACTTATGTCTGAGAAATTCCCATCCAGGGTCCAACCACACACATAGATATTCAGTTAGTAAAAGCGGTTATGTGGGATATTCATCCACATGATGTATGAAAATCCCAAACTGTTTGTGAGGTTGTTTAACATGATGCAATAAGTTTTTATCAATGATGCAGTATTTATGTGAGTATACTTCACTGCTCATGCTAACAGGGCTGTAAGTTCCCTAAACTATGCCAACAGTTCATTTAAAAATATTCAGGCAACAGACAAAAAACCTCCCCTCCATATAACTTATTTCTCATTTTTAAATACACACCAGGCACTTTACACTTTAGCAGGCTTGAAAATGGTCTAATTGGAATGGAGAGATGGCAAAAGGGTCACAAAGTAGATGCAGTGGCCAATATCATATCTAAAGGCAGGAGTCTCGCTGCTGAGTGAGGTGAGTTTCCCCAGAAGTTTCCAGCTTGGTCCGTGTGTACTCTCAGGCTGAGCTTTAAGCAGAAGTTGGATGAAATCTAAACCATACATCTGGAAACAGCCTGTGTATCACAGCGAATACGTGCAGAGGGGGCTGCTCTTGTGTTTGTGTCCCATGTGTTTGCTTTTATTTGATTTTGTATTTGGGTGGGAAAGGGAAAGAGGAAATTCTCTGACATTTTCACATGCCTTTTTTTTAAAGTGACTCTGAGAAACAATTCAAACATCTTGTCTATTCAAAGGAAAGGCTGTAAAGGGACCTGACATCTTTCCTTTTCTCTCATAGAAAGTACCGCATTCCCATCTCTAGAAACCACTACTGCCATTATCCTGCCTGCCAGCATCCTTGGAGGTAGATATCAAAGACAAAGAAATAACTTACAGATCTAGGTCCTCCTCTTTGCTATGTCTTTGTGAACTGGTAAGTAGCAAGAAATCATCTCCTGAGTACAAAATGCTCTGCTTCTGCTCCTTTACATTATTCTGCCCTGCTGGAGCAACTAAGATTCAGACAGCCTCCTTCTGTATCTCTCCAGTCTGACCCTTCTATTTCTGTGCTGATTTTAATCCAAAATTGTTTAAGCCCGCTGAAAAAATACTACTGCTGCAAAGGATTTTATGGCCTGGCAAAATATCTGCATCTGTGTCTTCTACAGTCATGAATAAAAGCTCATAGCTCCTAAACCTCTTCAACACTATGTAAACAGATGAATTAAAATAAAAACATTGGTGGTGATTAATTATGCCTGGATTAACAAAATGCCAGCCTTTGCTTATTGTTCTGGGAGTTAAGGAGGAGAGGAACTAGCACTGCCCCTCTAGAAGTGGCTCAGTCACTGCATGCAGTCATTGCAGTCTGCAAAAGGGCACAGGAGGAGGAGGCTGAGAAATTGCCATTTTCTCTGTTAACAGGAGGAAGAATCAGAAGGGATGGCTGGAGGGGCTTCATGAAGGAAAAAGGGAGTGTGCTTGGGAGAAGCAGGCTGGGAGGTGAAAATGGAAAAGACAAGAAGACCTCAGGCAGAGCCTGGAGAGAGGAGTGGTAAAGACACAGTGGAGGCAGCTGTACTTCCCAACACATCAGGGCAGCGAGGCAGGCAGAGGGCAGCCACTTCCAAGGAATGCTAGAGCTCTTCCTCAGTGGTCTGAAGTCACATACTTGAGTTTTAGTCTTTCTTGCTTTAATTCTGCAGGTGCCCAGGGCCACAGGTTGCCCTAGACTCTGGCCTATCCTGATTCCCAGAACAAGCTCCCAGATCTGATTTTTGCATGGAGAAAACTGATGGTGCTAATTGTGAAATGTACCAATTTTAAGCCATAAATTCCAAGATATTTAGTGACCTTCATGTTTGCATGACTGCACACTATGCTTGTGTAGTATCATAAATGCTGCAAATATAACCACGATGTTGCCTGACCATTTTGCCTCCCATAACAAATGTGTGAGCCATGGCCACAGAGAATTGTGGTTTAGGAGCCAGAGGCTTAGGAGCACATACAGCACCCATCCCTGGCCTGTAAAAATGCTCCTTTCCAGTGTGATCCTCAGCAGAACCCCTGGTTCCACATGCTGAGTGATTAGACCAGTGCTTCTGAAGGTGTTTCTTCACTTCTGAGCAGGTCCTCATTTGATGTCAATTCATAAAGCTCCACAAATGAAGCCCATTCACACTGGGAGCCCACCCCCTGCATTAAAGTATTAGGTTATTGTTTATTAGGCTGACCAGATGCTATGTCCATGTGTGTGTGGTTTTCCATTTCAGACTATGAAATAAAAGAAGTAAAGGTAAGAATCCCAAGAGTGCCAACAAGCCATGGAGAGCTAGGATTGAACTACAAATGTGGGGATGAGGCAAGGCAGTGTGATGGACTGAGAGGGGAGAGCCTTGGGCTGTCTCCTGGGTGCTGCAGCATCAGAGGTAAGTCACTGCCCACGTGCATGTGGACTTCCCACTTCCCACTGGGATGTGGTGCCTTCCAGCTCCACTCGGGTATAGAGCCCCACCTACTCCTCTGAGGTTCCAATGCTGGGGACACAGGGCATTTCAAATGTAATATAAATCATCAAATGATAGAGGGGATTTAAAAACAACTTCTTTTGTTGGTGGAACTTCAAAATACTTCGTAAGCCATATCAAGAGGATTAAAAAAAATCTTTCTTTATGAGTTGCTTTCTTTTCCAGAATAGTATCCTTGGAAATGACCCACTGGATAAAAACAAAACAATACTAAATCCCTGTGAAAACCATGAATGTCATTACCTTCAAAAGCCTGCGCTGTGTTTGGGTGGCACTGTGGAGACAGAGCAGTTGGGACTGAGGACTGGCAGCACTGGGATTACAGAAGGGGCCATAGAGGTGCAGCGTGCTGGTGAGCACATGTGTCTGTGTATTAGGCTCACAGAGCTTGCAGTGTGAGCCCAGGCCTGTGTCAGCTCAGGGTGCTACAGTTTACATCAACACAGCTCAGTAAAGACACAGACAGACCACAAAAGTGAAATCTGTGGGATGAAGAAGAAGCCACAGAGTAAACAACTACTCCAAGCAACTCACCCAGTTGTCCAGGTAGCTGCTTGTGCCTTTACCTCTTATTTTATGCACTAGATAATGTGACCACTGTGTTCACATAGATATTTGCACCCTAGCTGTGCTGGCAGGTTTTGTTTTTCTGGGTGCCAGGCACCACTCAGGAGTTTGTATCCTCAGACCGAGTGGACTTGAGGTTTGTTACCATGTCATGTTCATCAGACCGAACACATAATTTTTAAAATCTGTGAGACGTGACCTCTGGAGTTGTTGGCATGTCCTTAGGGAATGATCAGCCATGGAAACTCACAATGTTTTTTTTTTAACATTACTGGAGGAGCTAATGGAGGTACTACTCAGAGACTGGTACAGGGGCCATGTGGGAGCTCACTGTTTCCTCCTGGCATAACTACCTAGGGGAGCTGAACAGCAACTGAGAAGAGTCAAAAAGTACTTGAGATGCTTGGAAATGTCTGCCTGTCCTCTGACTACCCACCCCCAGCTTTTCTGAGACATGCCCATGTGCCAGAAGGAGCAAGAGAGCTGCTACAGGTTTTGGAGGCACTTCCCAAGCTGCCCTCATACTTCTACATGTGGTCCTGCCATTTTATTAAATTCTTCTGGAGTTGCTCCTGACCTAAGCTAAGTATTTTTCTATTGACATCAATTTTTGCCACTTCAGTATTCACCCTCAGGTTATTAATAAAGCATTAAACAATAATGGTCTGAGTCTCACTCTCTAGGGCACCTCATTATTAATCTCTTTCCCTACTAGAATTGGCCATTTATTCCACACACATTTATAACCAGATTTTAATCCATGACAGAACTTTACCTCTCACTTTGTGGTTACCAAGTTTCCTTAACAGTTTCTTGTATGGGTGTTTATCAAAAGGCTTTTGAATGTCCAAATAAATTATTTTCTCTGGTTGTTCTTTACTCACTATTTTATTAACTCTTAAAAGTGTAAAAGGTCTGACTGGCAAGATTTATTCTTATAGCAGCTATATTTCTTTTTTCCTTTTGCTTGAGACTTGATATTTCCCTGTAGATTATAAAATATTTAAAAGAGTGACCCTCTGAATCTAGTGGCTTGAAGAAACACCAGATGTGTTGTCAATGTTTAATTAAAAAAAAAAAAGTGAAGGTAATGTACTGCTGACTTTCTCAACTACCTTGTAATGAAGTTAAGCTAATAATGTAAAATTTCCATGAGCTCGTCTGTCTGTGTAAATATTTACAGGGTCTTTATCGCTGCAGTACCAGATTTCCACATACATTAACGGAGTTATCCTTATAACACCTCTCTGATACAGGGAAGCTTTAATCCCAGCTGCCCGAAGAATCAGGACAAACTGACATCTGGCACATAAAACCCAAACTGCTGTGCTTTGAGAATAACAGGTTAGGAGACAAAACACTTTCTCCCACTTACAGATGCCGTATTTATGAAAAATGCAAGAATCATCACAATTCACAAATGTAATGAAAAAGGCTCAGTGCCCCAGTGTCTCTTCTCAAGCTCTTTAAACTCCAAAGTTCATTTTTCCCTTCAGAAAAATGCAGAGCACTGCAGGTAAAATCCAAGTTTTCTTTTTTTGCAGGCTGTCTGAGTTTGTAGGTTTTTGCTGGCTCTGCTAGTGACCATTTATTTTGGACTCTTACCACACATGCAGTGTTTCATTATGCATTTTGGCTCCAGCCAGAACTAATACAATTGCCTGCATCTCAGCTTGCTTCAAATATACAAGGGAGTGGGTTTCCTCAGAGAAAAGAAAGACCATCAGAAAAAGAGATCCTGTTCAAAGGAAAAACCACTATAGATATTGTAAGAAAACTTAAAAGGCTACAAAATGTACATATGCAAGGGTTCACTGCTGGTCCCACATCCCTGAGGAAAGAGAGGCTTTCCACCCTGCCCTGAAAGCTGACAAGCCCTCGGCAAAGCAGGGAATGACAGAGGTTGGCCATGGAAGACCCCTCAGTGAAAAGGCATGCAGTCCATACATTGTTTTCAAGAGACTTCTGGCCTCACGTCTGAGGATGGACTTTCCAAGAAAGCCTTTCTTCCACATAAGCAGCCAGAACAGGTGGCCAGGAATTCAAAAGGTTATGATGTAATCTAAAATTTAAAATAAAATTAATTCCTTACGTGCCAAAGTGGAATCATGTGAGCAGAGGACAGTTCTGGAAGAACAAACTTCCTCAGCAGAAACTCTGAATTATTCCAGCTGCAAGCTTCCATTTGTGTTTTTTTTAAGTGAGATCCTGAAGCTACCTATGATTGAAAATGTGGGACTTCTTTTTTGGGGCCTGGAGTCAAAATCCCTTGAGACCAAAAGTGAGACTCACTTGAAGATGCCTGCTGGTGAGAGTAAAACAGGGATAAAATGGAGCTCAGCATAGCAAATTTCATCAACTCCATGAAGAAATGATGCCCAAGCAGTTGGGCCGGGAGCAGAAGGGCATGGGCATTTGAGGTGGTTCCTGGTTGGGTTTGGAGGCCAACTCCCAACTGTCTTTCCCATCACCCATTCCTGAAACACAAGCTTTGCCTCCAGGATGGCCATGGCTTCTGCAGCAACAAAATTATTTCCCCAAGGAACAGCCAATGTATGCCACGATCTTAATCTCATTTAGTGTGGTAGCATGGTTTTAATTTTTCCGTGTTTGATCTCTCAGCTTTAGGAATATTGATAGAAATAGGGGCAGTGAGGATTAAATAAAGAGCAGCTTGTTGCACATGAAAAAATACCCCTCAGTCCTCACTTTCTCCGCGGTGATTCAGCTTTTCCAACAGCGCTGCCGAGATAAAAGGCTCGCATGTGAGCCGAAGTGTTAGCAAGGGCTGTAATGCTTTCAGCGCAGCCTCTCGCAAAAGAGCCTTGGCTGAGGGAGCAGATCCCGCCTGCTCCCAAACCTTCTCCCGCGGCGGCGGGGAGACGCTGGGGATGCAGCAAAGGCTGCTGCCCCCGTCTCACGCCAGCATGGGCTGATGGCCGCGGCTCGCTGCTGGCTTTAGTGGGCTCTGCTGATGCACCCATGTCGTTGTCCCCGGCCGGCGGATGGAGGAGGCGGATCGACCCTTCCCGCGCAGCCGGGCCAAACCAGGCCAGGCCGGGCCGGGCCGGGCCGTACCGTACCCCCGCGGGCCGCCCGCCTCGGCATCGCCCCGGCACCGCCGCCCTAATCAGTGGCAGGCCCCGGGCGGGGGTAATTAGAAACATCGAAGAGGCTTTCTATCTTTTGAAATATCTCTCTCAACATCAAAGTGCTCCGAGCAAGTCGTCCTCCAGAGGCCGGCTCCCATATCTAAATGAGTGATGTGTTTCATGGTATCTGTCGGGATGGATATAATGAAGAAAACCGGCTTTGAGACGGAGCATGATGTGAAAAACAGGTGGCCTGCTGTTGCGGAGCATCTGTTTTGCAGTCCGGTTGTGTTCCTGTAAACTGCGCAAACACGGTGGGCGCGCAACCTCCGGGGCACCCGGGGATGCTCGCGGGAGAACCCCGGTATCCCTGCGGACCCTCTGCCTTCCGGCCTGCAGAAGAGCGGGCACTGCCCCGCCTCGGGGAGATGTGCACCTCCTCCAAACACCCAGGGCTGCGGGTATCATCCAAGGTACATGGCAAAGCAAGATCTCTCTTCTCTCCGCGCTGGCCCTGCCGGGGCGGCTCAGGCCCACCCCCCCGGGGTTGCAGCATTCCCAGGGCCACACTCCGCCCTCGTGGCGGGCACGGACCCTCGGAGAAGCCGGCTCCCCGCCCCATGAACCCGCTGGCCTCGGGTCACCATCGGTCTGGCCTGTAAACAGTGTTGCGCTGGGCTCACACCGCTCGCTGGTAACGACTCTGTGGGTTTGCACAACCGCTCCGACCGAGCGCCGTTGTATTCTGACTCTTATCTGTGCAATAATAAAACGTGTTGGCTCCTATCAACCAAGCTGTAAATCCAGCCGTGTGTGCACGCTTCAAAGGCACGGACAAATCGCGATGATATCCCCGGAGGACGCGCAGGACGGCGGGCAGCGGGAAGAGCGCACGCTGTCCCCTCCGCGATGGCTCGGCCTGCAGCGCTGCCTATGGGATGAGCGGCTGGGCAATAATGCACCGTGCCTCGCCAGGAGCCCTCTGCCCTGCCAGGGGCCGGCCGAGGAAGGGCTCGGCAGGGGGGTGGGCCGGTGCGTTCAGATCTCCCGCACCTACCTCGGGAAGGCAACCCGAGCCTCCCGTCGCCTGGAGGGGCTGGGGCATCCAGCTTAAAACAGGGAGGGCTGCAGGTGTCACAACTTCTTTGGAAATGCATTTCCTACCGTTATGAACGCCTTTGCTTTAAAAAAACAACCAACCAACCAAAAAACCACAAACAAACAAACAAACAAACAAAGCCAAAAAAACCCATCAAAACGGCCTGCTACCCGTCTTCTACACCCGCGAAAATCCCACTTATCGCAGCGGGAATGGGCTGCCTCTGGAGGGTAAAACTCTGCTCCGGATAGATAAGAGCAGAAACGATGAAGGAAAGGAAAAAAAAAACCCAGCCCCCAAAAAGAAACAAAAGAAGACACGAACCCCCAACCACCCAAAACCCCCACCATAAGAGCTTCCCCCCGAGCCGTGGTTCCCTCACCCGCGGAGCGGGCAGGTGGCACGGCCCCGGCGGGCGGAGCGAGTACCGCGGGCGGCGCGCAGAGGGATGCGGGAGCGGCGCGCCCGCGGAGGCTGGGCTGGGCGCCCGGGAGCCTGCTGTCCCTTCGGGGGCAGACAGCCCCCCCTTCCTACAGTTGTTATTTTTATTTTAATTGGTGATTACGCTCCCTCCCGTCACTTTTCTGCCGTGGTTGGTGCCAGGCTCGGGAGTCCCGCGGGGATGGGGCGCCTGGTCCGGCAGCAGTCCGAGCCTCTGCCCGCCCCGTGTGCGGGGCCGCGGGTGGGCCGTGCTCCCGGTGCCTGCGGAGGGCTCTCGGGAAGCGGCGACAGAAAGGCTCCGAGGCTGCTGGGAGAGACGGGCGGTCTCCACATCCCCTGCCG
>VXBB01012105.1:111521-163252 GCA_013399915.1 Illadopsis cleaveri
TTTTCCCCATCCTTTAAAAAAGTCTTTATTGTTGTACAATATATGATAGAGCGGAAAAGAGCTCTTTGCAGAAAGTACCAGTGCCTTCAGACAACATGCTGATATATCCACCGTGCCCTCCACCCGGGGAAGGAGCCAGATGTGTCAGCTCTGGCAGATGTGGTGAATCAAGTTTAGCAAAAGAAACATGGCAAACCAGCAAGAGGGAGAGTGGTTTCACATTAGGCAACGCTGAGGCGAAGGCAGCTTGCCTTCCTGTTTGTATTTCCATGCTCCGCCCGTCACTTGCGCGAAGGGCCAGCGCTGGCCCGTCACCCCCCCTTGCCCCCGCTGTCTGGGGCCGCCCGAGGCTCCCCGGGGCGACAGCCGCTGCGAAGGGCAGGTGCAGGCTGCAGTGGAAATATATTTGCTTTGGAGTGGCGAAGAGAGGGGTAGTTCATTAAAGTTGATTTTATAATGAAGGGCACCGGGGAAGAAGGGGGAACTGGGTCACTGATTTATTGTAACAGAGGATTTAGCGGCCCGCTAATTGCTTTGCAGTCGCTCTGTGTCAAATGCTGTGCCCGATCTCTTCCTTTCACTCCGTGCTGCCATTTCTTTTCTTGCCGAGTTCAAATGCTGCTGTCTGAATCCTTTCTGTGCACTTTAAGATGATTTAGTGTGCTTTAATTCCTCCCTGCCCATATTTGAGGAAGAAAGGAAAATCAAACCATTTGCAGTTAATTTCAAACAATAGGCACAATTGTAGTGACACAAAGGCAATGTTTGATTTACTGTAATAATGTAATTATAGCCCTGGAGTATCAGAATTAAGGTTGATGCTATTCTTTCTTCGTTTGCATTGCTGAAGAGAAGGGAAATTGCAGACGTTTGTAAAAGTGTAAGCTTATTTCTTTGACAGCTATTTATCAGCACTTTCAGTGTGAGTTCACAATGATTCATTTAAGAAGGAGTTACCACTCTCTTTTTAAAAACACACACAAAAGCTCAGGGAAAAGGTTTGGCTTTGTCTGATGCTGATGGAAGACACTAGCTGCTAACAGCATCAGTGGCTTGCTGGCTGCCCAGACGAGGCCGGTTCATTTGGCTTATTTAGCTTGAGTGTGAAGCTAAAATGTGTAGATGGAATACTGAGATGGCATCCGAACTAGAAAAGTCACCATCCAAATACCAAAGCAGTTTCTGTATTAATTGAGTCAGTTAGGTCTACTGTATTTGTAACTGATTTTTTTAAGATGGTCATGATTACAGGGTGAATAATTGTCTCTTGCAAAATTAATTGATTAAAATAGACTGCAAATAATACATCACTTACTGCTGACAAGTAGACTTAAGATGTGCTAGCTGATCACAATGTTTTTAAATACCCGTTTTTAAACAGGATTTTCTTTTCTTTACATCTGATAATTAGGAGATTTTTTTTTACCCTGATGGTTTCCCTATACATATGCATAGTCAACAGGATACGGCAGTTTTAATTTTAATGTAAGAATTATAATAATAAAGCTTCGTATACGGTTTGCTTATTCCAAGTGGAAGTAGACAATCTTTCCAAGTCTGAAAAGAAGTCAATATACAATTAATTTCCAGTGCAAACTTATTTGCATAGGGATTGTATGAACTCTTGAAGGTCTGGTCCTTCACCATCCTTTTTACAGGAATCCACTGTTTTTTTCACAGAAGGCAGGGGGGAAGGGGAGATTGTGCTGTAGTGGAAACAGCTACTCAGGGACCCCTTCCCTGTTGCCAGCAGGTGGGCACTGAATGCCTTTTGTGGTGGCAGTGGTGCAGGATTCCCAGCAACAAGTCTTATCCGTGTCTGGCTGCAGTTTGGCCATCAGAACCCAGGGAACTACTGACCTGAGAAAAGTGCTGCAATTGCTGATAGCAGCTGGTGGGAGTCTGTATGGAGAATTTTTCATTCTTAATTTTTGGATAGGGCAGCAGAAGTTCCAAGCTCTTGGAGGTCAAACCTTTCAAAACCAAGTGCCTAAGGAGAATTAACCTTTGAGGCTGGGGCTGGATGGGCTCGCTCTATGCACCCCACATACAGGATTGCTGCCTTTAGGAAGGTCATGTTAGACTGGGAGTGTTTTCTAATGTTTTTCTAAATTACCTCAGTCGAGCTGCTCTTGGGATAGGTTTGTTAAAGATGAGTGAGGCCACCACGTGATGCAAGACCAGGCTGATAGTGGCTGTTTGACTGGCATTGGGATCAGGGAAATCTCAGATCCCAGACAGATGAGCCTGCCATATCTTGTCAGTGGCAGGGGAGGTTGGCACCTCTTGCTGGCCACCTCCTTCCTCTGGAAATTTCTGCCACCACCACTGCCTGGTGAGCCGTGAAGGAGCAGCAGCTTTGTCCCAGTCAATCCATTGCTTGACATTGCCAGGTGCAGAGGTGCACCTTGAAGGAGGTGAGGCGTTTATGTCTCTTGAAGATGGTCAGTGGTGGTCGACACAAGGTGTTGGGGATGGACATTGATGTGAGAGAAAAAAGCAGGCAGTGCCACCTACTGATGGCTCGGCAGAGACAGCCCGCTGCTGCTAACAGATGTCCCCACAGCCCCAAGGAGCTCGGGCTGGAGTGGGGAAGGGCAGGGAGAGCAGACAGATGCGGTTTGGCGAGGAAAGAAGAATTACACGAAGTGCTTCTTTATTGTGAGACTGCTTCCCAAAAGGCCCAGATGTTATCCTGCACTTTTAAGAGTGAAGAAAGGATCTGTTAACAAGAACTCTGGAGCTGCTGGAAGTATAGAGCTGATACAATTGCAAACCCACTCTTTCTTAACTGTTCCTGTCCCTGAAAGGCAAGCTGCCCATCTTGATGCTGAAGTTACCAAACACTGTTTTTTTCCCTTTGAATTCCATGGGATGGCAGAGGATGTTCAACTTGCAAAGCTGCTGGCAGGAATGACTTTCCATAAGGCACATGTCATCACATTACTTAGAAGGGCTACATTGTCCCTCTTTTTAAAAGCAGCATTCATAAAACTAATCCCAATCACTGGTTGAATGATTTCTATGGTTGTTTCTCAGTTTTATGTACCACGTAAATCATTCCAGAAGACTGGTTTGAATTTCTGCCTCTTCTATTGGAGTTGATGACTTGCAACCTCATCCAGCTTCTTTGAGGAGAGCCCAGCACTGCTGCTTCTTCTCAGTGGCTTGGAGAGATCAGTGGTCACCACAGGATGCTGTGGGTATGATCAAGTTCTCCCTTGCTGCTTGCCTTTTTTCATGGGAGCAACAATGAATGAGCAAGGTCATTCCGGGCCGTCAATATCCTGGCCTGGAATTAGTTATGACCAGGACAGAATTGCAGGAGGAAGCACATGGTTTTTATAACTTATCTTTTCATTCCCCCTGCCCCCCACTGTGGGATAGCTAGGTAAATCTCTTCTCCCTGGTATCCAGTGATAAGGCATGTGGGAATTGTTCAAAGCTGCACTGGGGAAGGTTGAGACCTGACATTAAGAAGAGTGGTCAAACACTGGAACAGGCTTCCTTGAGAGATGGTCAATGCCCCAAACCCATCAGTGTTAAGGAAGCATTTGAACAATGCCCTCAGTAACATCTTTGACTTCTGGTCAGCCCTGAAATAGTCTGGAAGTTGGACTATGTGATCATTTCCTGTCCCTTCCAACTGACCAACTGAAATATCCTATCCAATCCTACCCCTGAAATGGATGACTGTGGCCCTTTTGCACATGCTCTGTCTTTTAGTTCAGCTGTGTCCAGGAAGGGCAGGCACAGATGTGGTGGTTTGCCAGGGAGGAGGAGAGGACCCCTGGAAGGAGACACCAGGGCTGGCATAGTTCTGATCCCCTGTGTTTCTGCCCTCTGCATGGACACAGCTTTGTTGGATTCAGGCATCAGCTTAGGCTGTGCTTGGAAGTGTTGCAGGCCTAGTTTGTCAAGTGTCTGTTTCAAATATGCCAGCTGGGCTTTTTAAAAGGTGTTTTTCATGGATTTTTTTGTCAACACCGTCATCTGATGGTTCAGGTAGACGCCCCATGACATCTAACTTCTCTTGCCATTTTTCATTTGAGTGATGGCTGTGAAAAACTTGACAAGAACTAGTTCTCACAGGCATTGTGCTAATACTAATATTGACTCTAGACTAATTTTAAAGAACTTGTTATTTTTCATCACACTCAGCTGAACTGCTCAGTTTAGGTAACAGACACCAAACATGGGTATTTTATATTGTTTCAGGCCAAATTTGGAAAAACTTTAGTTTGGATAGGCTTGCCTTTTTCTTGGATTATGTAGCTGCAGATAGACTCCAAGCTTATTTTAAAGCTTGCCATGATAAAGTTCAAAATGATATGACTTATACCTAAGAAAGAAGAATTATACAGATGGATTTATTATAATGAATCCAAGACAAGCATTTCCCAACATATGATGCACAGAGGTTATTTGACAGTTTTGTAATGCAAAATCATGTCATGACAAAGGGTTAAACTTGTGGTGCAGTGGAACTGAATGCCATGGCTGTGGGCTGAGGCCAGGGGAGCTTCTGATCTGGCTATTTACAAGATAATGAACTATGCCTCCAGTGATATCAGCCTGTTTCCATTGAAATCATGGTTGTATGAGTGATCCATTTGTCTTCACTGGAAGGCTTTACAAGAGTAGGCTGCTTGAGTGACTAAATATTTGCAGGGTTGGGCCTTGAGCTTGTGCAGTGCAATGCATATTCAAAGTGCTGTAAATGTTTTTAGTAGAAGAATTTTCCACTTCAGAGTATAAGGAAAGCAGGGAGAGTAAAAGGGAGATAACGTTACTAAATCATAAGATTATAGCCAACATAATATGTGTCAGACCAGCAGGTATGTATGGATATGTATACACACATATACCTCTAAAATATATGGAGATATCTGTGGACCTTTATGGATATAGCAAAAGATATGGTAAATACACATCGTGTCTGTTTCTGAGTACTACGGTCCAATTTTTCTATTAATGAAAATGTTTAGTAATGGTGCCAGGAATGAGATTCTTGTACCTTTTAGTTCTCCTGGAGTTTAGTGCTAATCGTAATAATGCATTTATAAATAAAGCCTAGGCAGAACTGTGAATTTAGAGTTTAATATTTGAATTACTGGTTCTCAGTTCTAAAATCCAGCAGCACGCAAAATCCCACCTCACAGTTGTCAGCAGACAGTTTGGGTCCCACTCTCAAAAGGCCCTGTATGGTGTTGCGGATGGTCTATGTGAGTCTTTTTCCAGCAAAACTCAGCACTCTGCAGGGCTTAATTGCTAGATTTCAATGTGAGAAAATCAATTTTCTTCTTGTGTGCCATCTTGATATATTCTATAGCAGGAAAGTTGGCATTGGATCAATCTTTAGTAAATTTAGGCATTGAGTTCCCTGCATTTTCCAGGTTCCCTGCATTTTCCAGGTTTGCATGTGCTTTTGGGCTGATTGGCAATATATAAAAATGTTTTAATGTGTATTTTAAAAATATATAAAACATTTAAAAATACACATGCAAATATTGTGTGTGTACGTTAGATATCAGAACAGATATATACACATATGCCATATATGCAAAAAATATATGTGAATATATGTGCTTGTGTGTATATGTATAAATATATGTATATACCATCAGCAATGAAGGGAAATTTTAAATCTTAAAGTGACAAAAATGTCTCAAATCATGTACTGGTAAAGCATAGCTGTATCAGGCTGTGCTGGGGATTTCTACTCTTGCAGGGATGGACTGTGTGAGTGCTTCAAGGATGAAATGTGAATCCAAGGACTGAACCCTAAAAATATTACATTAACTTAGCAATAAAGTAGCAAGAGCTTCTAAAACACGCTGTTCTTGAAACATAGCAGTTCAAGCAAATGGCTCATTCAAAGGCCAGTAGGAGCTTTTTATTTCCCCTGGGCACCAAAACACTACAAAACACAATCTCAACACAACCAGATTTGATTAAGCAACTCTGTGTCCATGTACTTCTGAAAAGAAAGGCTGTGTCAAGTGTTAAGTACTGTTACTCTTCATACATGTGAGATTATATTTCATTGCACTTTTCTATTGTGGGCAGAAGTTGGATTCTACTGTAGTCAAAAATTAAAAGAGAATAGCAGTCCAAATTGAAAGAGAAGAGAGTCAGGTTTCTGAAATTTACTTCTAGTATAATGCAGTTGAGCCTGTCACTTATATTGCAGCTGGTAACAGTGTGCTTGAAGTTCACGTTCTAGGACTCCCAGAAATCTCATGTTCATTAAAGAAAAGAGGGGAAAATTGCCAGTTTTTGTGGTTGTAGAGAAAGAAGAATATTCACAATGTGTTGTAATTTTTAGGGAAATGGTATGATCTGTGCAGGGGCATTTTGCCTTGTCAGCAGAGTCGAGCTCAGCCAGCAGAGCCCCAGCTGGGGAAAGTGGCTGGAGACCTGTTTGGAAAAGGTGGGTCCTGCTGTTTGTGACTGAGCAACCCCCATAAAGGAAATGTAAGACTTTGGCAATGGTTCTGGTTTGACATTTATTTTTCTGAAAGTCCAGCTGGGGTCTCTACACCAATGCAGGAGGGCTCATCGTTTGCACAGACTTACCCTGCTGATGACAGCTTAATAAGCTTCTTTATTTTGTGTTTCTGTTCAGTAAGCTTGTTGGCTTTTGTGTAGAGGCTGACCTCTGCTTTTGCCCTCCCCTGCTGCCCCAGCTCCTCTGAAAGGGGCACCTCTGTCCCCATAATTTGTAGTAAAAAGGGAATTATAAAGGGAGGTGAACTGGCTGGCTGTAGGGACACAGGCTCCTACAATGCAATATAACTTTCACAGGGGCCAACCCTGTATGCCCAGCATGCCTAAAAACTGTTGGGAGTCAGTGGGAATTTTGGGTGCAGAAAGACCAATGCAGGACTGAGCCTTTACCACTGCGAAAATCCAAGCAGCGAGGGAATAATTTGGTAAACGGGGCTACTCGAAAGAAATGAATTACTACACATGATGTGAGAACAGGTCAACATTTCATATCTGGCATACATTTTTCTAAACAGACAGAAAGGCATCCCAGTATCGTGACTGTTTGCTATTAGATTCTACACAGAAATATATTGGGGTGGCATTTAAATGCAGTGACTCGAGATAGCAAAAAGATGTGGGATTGTATTTCTTTCCATTCATTTAATTGGAACCATACAGAAAAAGCGTATGAAAACCATCACTCTTCAATATGTCTGAAGTGTAGCTTTGTGACGCTGAGAATGATGTCCAACCTAATAGAATTTCAGACAGAGGAGATATTTTGGCTCATCTTTTGCTTCCAGCTATATTCAGTTTCCCTGTGTGGTTATTTTTCTTGTTATTGTATGCACCAGCTATCTGTTTCTTACTTCACTGTCTGGGAATACAAACCATTCTGTCTCATTTCTGACCTTAAAATGGATTGGACAAAAACAAAAGGAAGTTAAAAAAAAATGTTTCAGGGTAATACCCTTGTACTTGTTTCTTGTGTTATGTAAGTCAGCCTTTTAAACGAAAGGCCTCAGTATTGCTGCCTGGAAATATTTTGCATCTATATATATTTTGTATTTTGTAACATCTGTGTGCTGGGTAGTGGTTTATCAGGAGGGGATGAATGTAACCATTTCAGATGCTTAACTGGCTGTTGGGACTTGCCCAGTTTGTAATCATGGTAATTGCACATACAAATATGGCCATGTAATTATGTGTGCATTTTTTGCGTTTAGTTTCAGGAGTTTATTTAGAAAAGTATAAATACGGCCCAATAAATCCTTTATATCTCAGACTTCTGTGCTTTTATAACTCTATATAATCATGTACTAACACTGTATCTGGAGAGGTTTCATTTAAGTAAAATTAATAAAAAGCTCAGGTTAGTTTATAGATATAGTCAGATACTTGGGCAGTGAAGAGGTTTACCAAGGTACAAACTGGACACTAAAATGAAAGAACTATGGGCAAAATTCCAGCTGAGAGCAAACCTAACTTGTTACTTTTGGCATTCATGGATCGAGATACAATAGACAAATAGGTAGTCTAATTAATTTCTAGTCCTGTGATCATATGCACATAAATAGATAGTGAGAGTCATTTTTCAATATTTTTTGTGTAAATGTATATATACGTACTTTGTTTGTATAATCAAAAGGAATGGATAATTGTTGTTTGTCTTCTGTGTTTCTATTCCCAGAGTTGTTTTCATAAACGTTGACAGTGTCTGATGGAGACTGATACCTTTTTTGTATTCAGTGTTACTGTGAACCAACAGCTACTGCAATACTGTCATTTCCCAGTCTGGATTGCTTGCTAATTTCCCTCATGGCTTTTTTCCCAGTGGATAGTATTACTGTGCTAAAGACAAGAGCTGAATTCTGCAGATGATACAGAAACAGATGCTAGATTTTGACACTCAGAAGTGAGGGTTTCAAACCTGCCAAACTTCTTTCCGCCTCCTTAGTGTGCCCACACACACAGGGGGTGGGAAGTAGCTGGAAAGGACTGCAGGATCCAACCTTCCCTGAGAAAATAATCTATATTGTAGTAAATATTTTCATTTAATTCAACTTTTGGTTAGCACAGATAGCTTAAACAGTTGTGCTGATGTGATCTTCTAAGATTTAACTTCTGGCATTAAACTGCACAAAAGAGGTGTCACAGATGATGAGGAGCAAACCCAAGTCTGGTCTGAATGGCTCTGGATGGAGAAATTATTGCTGTTAGTATCTTTGTCATGGTTGTGGCAGTAAAGAAAAATGTCCATTTTCCTACTTCAAATGTTCACATCAGCATCTACCACAAATCCTCTTTTTGGCATGTTTTAAAATAAAATCTTCTAGCTCTTTTTTTATTCGTGTGGTTTTGTTNGGTTAATGTCCATGTTTAAGCAGCTGTTTTGAAATACAGTGCCATTTTTACACCAAAAAGAAAAATTGTTTACTTCTTTTACATTTTTTGGCACCCTTTTTTCCTTTAAATGTAGACAGCTACAGTCAAAACTAGCAGCATGGCTCATAACAAATCCCGTATTTGCTGACTTTAGCCTGGTCTTTGCTTTTCTGCCTGGGGAGGTCACAAGCTGTAGGAATGTGCTGGATGCTGGAATCTGCTCTCAGGGGCAGCGTGCAGCCTCAGCTGCTCCCTCCAGCCATGGCACTCTGCTTTCCTCATGATTTGGGATTGCTCCCTGTTCTGACTGCCTGAGCCTGGCTTCCTCTGCAGGGCCATACCCGAGTGCCCTCAGCACCCAGGAACCTCCCGTCATCTTCCCTGAGCTTTTTAAAACTAAAAGAGGTTTGAAAAAAATCAAATTGCTCTGGGCAAGGCAGTAGAGGAGTAGCAACAGGGCATTCTTTTTAATGCTGCATTTTCACACCAATACTTTCACTGTATGTTTTATTTGACTGGGGGCAGAGATTACATTTCATTTTATTTCATGTGCATGCTGTTCTGGCTGGAAAGTTGTGATCAGATCCTTATCTGGCGCATTTAATATCCTCTCTGCCAGGGCTTGGCAGGGAGTTCATAAAAGCCTGTCCCCCAGCCTGACAGACATTGTCCCCCTCCATATAAAGCAAGACAGCCTCTCCACAGTCTTTAAATATTATTCTAGGGCAATTATTTGTGCAAGTGGAAATCATTCAAATATCCTTTGAAAGCAAATAAAAGAAGAAGCTGGAGTATGGCTGAAATTGCCATTTCAATGCTTTTAAATTGTAGAAGCTACTGGCAAATAGTGTTTTGGAGTATTTGCCCTGCTTTAATGATACTGTACACAGAAATTCATCAGATATAGTGAGAGGCAATTTCTGGCTGGGAAAAGATAAATGTTGCCTTTTCGATTGCTTTTAAAGGTGCTGTGTCATTGAAATACACATTGCCACTCAAGGCACAAACAGTAATCCTTTGGAAAATGTAATTAAAACTGTTTTACAATATATTTTCAGCATAAAATCAGTATTATTTAGTCAGGTATTGCATAGGTTAAATTACCTTTCCTCAGATAGTTTTCTGTTTCTGTATTCATAGATGGTTAGATTATTATTATTGTTATTTTTTATCTTGTACATTTGTAATGGGTTGACCCTATCTAGGTGGAAGGTACCCACGAAGGCCGCTCTCTCACTCCCCTCCTCAGCTGCAGACAGGAAATAAAATGTTAAAAAAAGCTTGTGGATTGAGTTAAGGAGAGGGAGAAATCACTTAGAAATTAATGTCATGGGCAAAATATTCAACTTGGGGAAAAATTAATTTAGTTTATCAAATCATGGTAGGGTAATGAAAGATAAAACCAAATCTTAAAAACACCTTCCACCCATTCCTCCCTTCTTCCTGGGCTCTACTCCCCTCCCAATTTCCCTGCGTCTTTTCCTGAGCAGTGCAGGGGAGTGGGAATGAGGGTTGTGGTCAGTTAATCATATGTTGTTTCTGTGGCTCTTTGCGTTTCAGGAGAGGACTCCTGAGAGAATTCCCCTGCTCCAGCGTGGGGTCCCTCTCATGGGAGATAATCCTCTAGTGTTGGGTCCTTCCCATGGGTTACAGTTCTTCATAAACTGGTCCAGAGTGGGTTGCTCCCACTGGTTGTAGTACTTCAGCATGAGTTCCCTGCAGGGTGACAAATACTGCCAGAAACACTGCTCACAGGCTCTTTGGGAATCTACATGCCAAGGTGCACTGCACTAATGTTGCCTGGTTGTGTTGTTTTCAGCTCTACGGCTATTGCTACCAAGACAGCAATGACATCCCAGACACACTGACGACCATCACTGAACTGGGCTCGCCTTTGGAGATGATTCAGCTGTTACAGACTTCCTGGGAAGACAGATTTCGGGTGAGTAACAACTGCTTTATAAGGACTTTGAGGAGAGCAAGAAATAGTATAATAAATAATATTATGAAGCAGGGGTTGTGTACTATTCAGTGCAATTCACCTTTATTAAATGTTTGTTTTGCATATGGTTACATCTTGGTTTAGAAGCAGTGTTCAGCACTTCGCTTCTGTAGTGTTTAAGATACTGTGTTATTTTGTCTGTCTATGTTATGTAATTGTAACTAATTATATGGGGTTTTTTACATGATATCTTGAAACATTTCTTATTTGTTAAAGCTTGAGGCCTCAGAGTTTTGGCATTGTGCTCTGCAACTGGGATTTAGACAATAGAAGGATGTTACATTTCTCTCCTAATCCTTATCATAGGTTCAGTTTATAATTGTTTTCTACTGCTTCCTGCTCTGTTCATTTTTTCCTGGGGAAAGAGTGGAATAAACGTACACATATTTCAAACCCAGTTTGTCCACCGCACTGGCAATTTACCAGGAGCACCAAGGTCACACTTAATTTGTCCAAAATGAAGCCAGAGTGCAGCAATGCTTTGATCAAGACAGCGCTGTCTGGCTTGGTGTATATGGGGAAGTGTCCTTGTCTGAGGTTAACTCCCTAGGACGTTGAAAGGCAGCAGCAGTCTTCATCTGAAACACTTCAGATTGCTCGGCTAGGTCTGTGCCAGAAAATTAAAAGTGTGCCTGAGCGAGCTCTGAGTGGAAAGAGCAAGGTGCAGCCCACGGCTGTGCTGTTGCATTCCTGTGCTCTCTGAAGGCTCCGAGCAGGATCGGAACCTGTTGGAAATGGCCCCACACTACCTTCTGGATCCTGCCTGGGGACAGTGCAGGAGAACAGCCTCCATGCTGGTCAGACCTGGCCAGAGACCATGATGGCCAGTGTGCATGTGGGATTAAGTTTCTGTGCACAGGAATGTTCCCTGGCAGAGATTATTTTACTCATACAGCTGGAGCAAGTGTATTCTCTGCACTATGCTTCAGCTCCCTTTTCCTGAAACAAGCGTGGTCTTGATAAGCAGCAGAGGTACTCAGCAGGGTTCCCAAAACACAGGACCACCTGTTCTTATCCAGGGAGTGCAAATAATGGACTGTGACAGCAATTATGTACAAAATAAATGACCAAGAGGTATGTGAGATTATGGGTAATAAACAGAGAACTTTCTTTCCAGTGTGGATATTTCTGAGTGAGCAGTTGCAAAGGGAGATAAAGGAGAATTAGATGAAGATGAGGACCTTCACAGAGGTAGATTACAGGTGAAACATTCCTGCCACCACTGTAATGAAGTCCTAAATAATATCATGCTCATTCATTTTTCTAGGATGCAACTAACACAGAAAGGAAGGAAATAAAATCGACTTCTTGATATGTGAGAGTTGTTTGTGGTCCAGTCCTGAAAATGACTGCATGAATCCATGAGGTTATTCCTACTATTAATAATTTCCTTGTGTGGATGGACTCAGCAGTAAGCTGAGTAAGCCAGAGATGTCTGACACAGAACAAAGCCTTCACCTGTGTGCTTAAAGCTTGTTGTAAGGGGGCATTTGCAGTCCCAGCCTGCAGCAGGTCTGCACGGCAGAGCCTGTTGGAGTTGGACACAGAGGTTGCTGGTGCAGGAACAGAGGACTTTTTGGCATTTGAGAAAAGGAAATAATTCTGGATGACAACCTGTGGGTTTGTTCAAGCTAAATTCTGGGTTTCTTGGCATTTGAAGATACCTGTATTGTAGGTTGGCTTGGGCTGGATGGGCTTTTTTTCTACAGTGTATTGCAGGGTAACACTGACATGAATGCTGTGTCCTTCCAAGGGGAGGTAAGGGTGGTCAAGTTTAGCATCCCATAACCAGGCTCGTATACACCTACAAACATCTCCATATGATCTATGGTATCCCATAAGTAGGAGAAAAATGTTCTTGTCTGGTCAACCAGAAGGGTTATGTAGAAGCATGAGATGGTTCAATGCCCTACAAGTGAAGGGTCTGTGAGGGATAACTTAACCTATGCTCAGCTTTCTTATCAAGGATGCAGTGAGGTACACCCTTGAGTGTATGTTTTAAGCCTCTAGACTGAATTTGGATTTGACTACTTCAATGCACATGCCCTTAGCATTGTATTTTAATAGAAAACAAAGATTATATAGAAACAGTAAAAAGCCTGCTGAATAAGACCTGTTATTTATTTAATACATAAAATAAAAATTCCAGTATTTAACTGTGTTCGTATTACTGCTACTTTTGGATTAATAGGTTACATGGTGACTCTAAAGGAATGTATGAATTGAAAACAGGACTTTGGTAAGGGGGCTATTCAATGTTCATCAGGCCTGCTGTCTAGCAAGAGTTACTCCAGTTTCCAAGCTGCAGTGGAAAAATGAAACATCAGCACAGAGCTCCCACCTCAGGCTCAAAGTGGTGCATGAGTGTCTGCCAAGACAGACCCGTCAAGACAGACAGACAAACGTATGCACTTACCCTGAGGCATGGTGAAGAGTTACACTGAACCTGTGGAGCTCCTCTTCCTGGGAGGAAGAAGGAAAAGAAAAAATCAGAGGAAACAGTGGAAAAAAATTATAAAAACAGTCAAGAGGCAGGATCAGTACAGAGTCAATACAGACATGTCTGCAGTTGAAGCTCCAGGCGTGCATGCAGGGCGGTCCAGCCAAAATTTTCAGACCTGGAGTTTGTAAAAGAGCAGGATCAGAATGTGTGGTCAACGCCTGTGCATAATGTGTTATTAAAAGTTAATGCTTTTATTTCTGTTAAAAGTAAGAACAGCAACAATGAGCCCTGCTTCAAGAATAGTGTGGGAAAGCACTTGTAAAGAAGCTTATTTTTGTTTCAAGTCTCTCAGGGTTTTACTATCAGCTATGTTAATCCTGTGAAAAATACTTTGGTTGCAACATTTAGCTTTGAGGGTAAGTTATAATGCTTATATTAAGTCATAAAATTATTAACATATCTTCAGCTAAAGTGGCTTTGTTGTATACTTTGCACTGAGAAAACAATGTGAGGTACCCATGTTTTTGTGTTTCAGATATGTCTCAGCTTAGTTCGGCTTCTGCATTACTTGGCTCACTCTCCTCTTGGCTCAGTGACATTACTGGATTTTCGCCCTCGGCAGTTTGTGATTGTGGATGGGGAGCTGAAGGTGACAGATCTGGATGATGCCAGCGTTGAGGAGAGCTCTTGCACCAGTAACAGTGACTGCTTTATGGAATTCCCTGCAAGAAACTTCACCCTGCCCTGCTCGGTTGAGGGACGGTGTCAGAGCATGAACGAAAAGAGGAATCTCTATAATGCCTACAGGTCTGTGATCAGATAAAGTCATGTAGAGTTAAGAGTGGGCCTAGAGCTCCAGCATCCTTTATAGTTATTCACATCAATGAGCATATACTGTCTCAGGACCAATGCCCAGGAGTAGGTGAAGCCATGAATAATTGTTTCGTTTTTGAAAATACATGGCATATATAACGCTTTAAATATTTTGCATACTCTGAGTGTGATTCACCACTCAGTCTAATTCTGTGTTGGTTGAAGTCCACTGAATTCTTCACTCAAGTAGAGATTTTCATAGGAGTGAAGCATAAGCACTTTTGGAGCTGGGGACCCACAAGCTCTGTGGTGAGACAATTCCAGCAGCTCTTTGGTGTGAGTTAAGAGGGGTCTTCACATGTTTTGCACCACCAGCTGAGCAAAGGGCTGGCTTCAGAGGGAGACATAGTGTTCACTTTACATCCTGCCCTCTGGCTCAATGCTCCCTGCCTTGCTGGAGCCTGCTGTGGTAGGATGATAACAGCCCCAGTATGTCCCTGGAGCTGCTGGAACCACCCTCAGTTGCTGACAATCTGGGGTCTAAGCCCAAACCTTTTAAAGCAAGGGTGATCTTTGCACCCTTCCCTCCCAGCCCCTGTGTGAGCAGGTGCTGGGGACTGACTCCCAGTGCCGTGCCCACAGTGGGGGACTTGTGGGTGATGGACCATGCTGGACCAGTTGGCCACTCTGAAGGAAGCATTCAGCTATTGCGGCCATCTTCCAAATTTGATTCTAAAGGTGTGTCCAGATTTACAGCTGGGTCCTTTTGGAGGATGGCTTTGTGTTTGTGGTCTTGGGTCTCCCACATCAGCCATCACACCCTTGGAGGGGTGTATGGGATGCTGGGGAAGCCATGTCACTGCTTTCCAGGGAGCCAGTAGTGGATGCTCAGTGCCATGCTGATCCTGCCATTGCTGCTCCATCTGATGTGTGCTGCTGGGACAGTTGGCCACCTTGACTGATCCAGATAGCAAGATGGACATCTCAGAGCAGTGTGCTCATTTCTTAGACTTCCCTTTCAAGGGCCATGCCATTCACTCCATTCCAGACCACAGCAAGGAGAGGCTGCTCCAAAGAGAGTTTTCTGCTTTGGTTGCAGGGCACTCACCAGCATGTGTGTCACATTAGCTGACCACACTGAAGTGGGCTGCACCACATGACAGCCATCTGCAGTTGTGCAGCGGAGTATTTAGTGTGTCCTGCAAGATTTTCCGTTTCCATTTGCTTGGCTTAAAGATCTTGCTTAGCTTGCTAGCTTTTGGTTAAGACTGTTTTACTGCTTCTGGGTACGAAGCCTTTAATAGGCGCCCATCCAACTCAGTCCTAAGTGGGGACATGTCTGTGGTGTGGTGGGCTTGTGGTAGGTTGCTGGTCATGATGAAGGAAGTGGTCTTTTTCTAATACAGTTTTTAGTGTTGCCTTTGAACTGCTCTCTAGTGTGGAATTTATGCACAGTGCCCCAGTGTTCTCAGCCCCTGCTTTGCCTTAATTCCATAGAGACAGTGGAGTTTTGTTGAACGGTGGATTCATGGTGTGGGAGGCTGTGACCACCCATGCTAAGGCGTTACAGCAAACCCTATGCACTTGTCTCGGAAGGTGAAATGCTCACTTCTTTAGGGATAGGCTGCTAAATTTGTAATTTTCATAGCTGCACTCTGCTGCTTAGAGGTTGCCCTCTGATGATGTTAGATAGAAATCAAAAGCAGCAATATGTCAAACAATGCGTAAACCCCTTGTAATTTTAAAATACAGCACACCCTAACCTTGAAAGCATACTTAGGTCTATCTTGCTGGTTCCTTTATGAGGTAAATAATTAAAGGAGAGAAAACATTTGGGAGAAACATCGACAAAAACTGGCCCATCTTGGCTTTCAGATGGTTACCTCCTGTCACAAATGTGTTTCACTGTGTTTTCCTCCAAATGCTTGGGGGAACAGTTTTCAAAGCACTGGACAGTTTTGAAAGGAAACATAGTTAATATTTTGAACTATTAACCAATGGCTGATATGAATTCTCCATCATTAAGAATTCTTAAATTAGGAGCAGATAGTTCTCAAAAAGAAACAATTTGTAGGAACGAATGTAAAAGGATCTGACAGTGTGTGTTATGCAGATCACAGAGGATACCACTGGCCCTGGAATTGATGAATAACAAATGCTCCTGCAATTAAGTTGTGCAGACTTCAGTGTCAGGATTTCACATGTGGGTGTTTGCAGTAGAATGGTCGCATGTTTCTGTAGTCCTGTAGCTACGGAAAAACAATAACCTCTGTGACTTGCTTCCAGCCAGCATTGAGAAAACTTAGTGATAGCTACTGAATTTTTGCAAAGAACTATTCACCATCAGCTGAACTCAGCTTTAGAGATAATCTCTAAGCAAAAACAATGAGCTAAAATTTACCAGAAAAATTATTTGTTACAAATGTTGTGCTACTCTTCAGATTTCTGTATATATTTACATTGGCTGTTTCATACTCATTGTCAGGAAAACCTACCAGTGGATTATCCCACTTGGGAAAACCATAAACATTATTTTTGTTTGGGATGAAAAAGGGAGTTAAATTATCAAAGAAATATTCATTGTGCAAGTAGAGTGTCAGCTCAATAATACCAGCCTCTATGACCAATTTTTGGTATCAGTAACTGAATTTTCTAATTTGCGCTTATGGAAAGCACCTGCTGGTCTCCCTCCTGAGCATGAGTCACTTGGGGTTTTCCATTTGACAATGTGGCCTCTGTATATGAAAAATTGTTTGCTTTGCTTTACAAGCTAGATGTGAAGCAGGGCAATTTCCCAGTTGTGTTCCTGTTCTTTTCATTAACTAATATTTATGTCCAGTAGTTCTGTTTGTCTTGTCAGATCCTGACCTGTCCATCTCCATCTTAGGTTTCTCTGACACTGGGTTAGTTGCAATAGGTAGTAGTATTGGCAGAGTAGTAGAACTCTAAAGGAGGAATATGAAAATTAAATGTTGTTCAAGGGATGGTAGTAGCACATTGGTTTTTCTTTTGTAATAAAAAACATTAAAACAGAGTTGTGGAATCTCCTTCTCTGTAGATATTTAAAAGCCACGAGGACACAATCCTAAGTAACTTGTTCTAGGGAGCCCTGCTTGAGCAGGGAGGCTGGACTTAGCTGACCTCCAGTGGTGCTTTTCCAACCTCCCCCATTCTGTGATTTTGTGATTCTGTGATTCTACCTCCATCAGTGAATACCTACATGAATGCATCTTGATTACAGAGAGGACATTCTGTATTCCAGCAGCATTAAAACAATGGAAGGCAGCTTTCTTCTGGCAATTGATTTGGAAGTCTAAGAAAACTGAAGTAAAAAACATAGTAATTTCATTTGTTAGAAATGAACAGAAATCTAATTTATGCACTTTCACGGTTTGAATAAAAATCAAACCCAAGATTTACAGGGTTGATGGCATCCTTTTAGTTTATTAAAGTACAGGCAGCTTTGCAAATAGTCACAATCCAATCACAGCAAATTGCTGTATTAATGGAACATTTACACATAGGTACAAGGCAGCCTTGTATGTAGGAGTGTGGTCTGGGTATGCCAGACAGCTGTATGTGAATAGTCTCAGCGACATATTTATTTGAGTATAGAATACCATTATATTTCCTGAATAGGTCACTGGCATATAAGCAATAGGAATTTATTCCTTATGATGTTCAGGAGTTATCAGATGTTTGTAAACTCTTGTTAAAAAAAAAGTCAATATCGGTTACTTTTCTATTGCAGGTTTTTTTTTACCTATCTTCTTCCACACAGTGCTCCATCCTCACTGAGACCATTACTGGATAAGATAGTCAATGCAACAGGTAATCACAATAAACATGGTAATGCCAAATAGTTGCTTTTTTAGTGCAACTGTTATGGTTGGGAGGGGAGGGTGCTGTTTTTGTGCTCACTGCAATAGAACTAGGTTGTTTTTCTATCCAGGATAAAATTGCTCCCATACCTAGAAGGTAAGAATGGGCCCATACACCAGAGAAATCCAATTTTTAGGTTTTATCTAGGCTTCACAGAGATATTTGTTTCATCCTGACACCTCAGCACTGGGGTGAACTGCATCAGAATGCAACTCCTTGTGGGGTCTGGAAGAGCTTCTGTCCCTGGAAAGGGAAATTTAAATGATAAAACCCCGGACACTTTCTCATTGTCAATGATACCAGTGGTGTTTTATACCTCAGAAGCCAGATGCAAAAATTACATTTCCATAGATCTTCACTGATTACCAAGGTAGTGGCTTTGAGACAAGAGTAGTTACCTGTAATGCTGATTTGAAGGTTTTTCAGTGCCTCAAAGTGGCATCTGAAGAGAAAGTAAATGATGCTGGGCTAATGAGCAAGCAAATGAAGCTTTGCCAATGAGCAAGCAAAGCTTTGGAGTTTGCTGTATTGGCTGATGTTGATCTCTTGTGAGTTCTCCTCAGTGTTTTGTGTCCGCAGGCCTGGGGATACCAGCTGGATGAGCCAGCCTCTGGAATGCCTGGGTCATGTCAGGTGTGAAACCTGACTTGTAGGAACTCAGGGATTTCTTGCCCATGTCACAACCCTGCCATGGAGCAGGGCACCACGGGGCTCCCATGCTTAGGGCTTCATTCAAATGAAAGCTTGTTTTGTCCTGTGCAGGATGCTCCTCAACTAAGTCATTCTTTTCCTCTGCTTTTAAAGGAGAACTTCACTGGGGAATAGATGAGACAGCTGCTCAGTTGGAGAGAGTTTTGAATCTATATAAGAGTGGGGAGTACCTGCAGAACACAACCCGGGTGCCGAAAGCTGGTAAAGTCATCTTTCTCCATACTTCAAATCTGAGACTGTCATTATTATGAGGTTTGCAAGGGCTAATGTGTGGAAAACAAAGCTCAGTCATCCTTGAAATCATACATGTGATAGTGTTTTATGTGGTTTTTTTACTTCCTGGGAGCCTCCTGTAACTCTTCTCACTATGTGATGTAGCTGGACATTGTAAGTGTGAGCAGGCTATAATGGGAATAAGGAAATCCAAAGGGAGTGCTCCACAACAGATTTATGGAAAATGTGTTTCATCACATCCACACACTGCTGTTGTAGTATCAGAACCTGCCTGAACATATACTGGGGAGAATCCAGTCATGAGGCTGTAACTCCCCATGGGTTTCCTGGGACTTAAAAGGAATTTCTTATAACATTAGTGTTTGTAGATTGGAAGAATAAATTTTTTACTTCATTTACAAGGGAAAAATGGTGTGTTCCTCAGCTTCTGCTAGCAATAAAATAAAAAAAAAAAATAGGAAAAAAGAACAGGATGAAAACAAGGCTGAATGACAGTATCTTTTTCATAATATGTCTCTATGCTATTCAAGCTGTGGTACGAAGTGGTGCATGTTCTTCCTAGAAGGATGGCTGTGGAACTGTACATGTCAAAGAATATTATGTGTGGTGCAAATGACTGTTAAGCCCAACAATTGTAAAAGCTGTTTTGCAAATTATTTTTGTGTACGTACAATATTCATGTCAAACTGTCAACATAATTGACTGCAAGTTGATAGGAAAATTATGGCTTTGCTGTAAAAGCTCAGCAAAGAGGGAAAGATGGGTTCTAAATGAAGATGAATGTTGGCACAGGGGGTTTGAAAAGTTCAGTGAAGCATTTGCTCAGTGAAAGAGACACAGGAGCCAAATTCATTCTGGTTGTAGCTCTGTTAACCTCAAAGGACCATCATATCAGGCATGAATTTGACCCACTTATCAGAATAATTTAATATTTATTTTGTTGTAAAATTGGCAGGAAAATCGTTGCAGGTGTTCATTTAACTTTCTAATTTTCAGCTTTTCATCACAATCTGTGCTGAGTGATACCTGTCAACACAGCAAAATTATTTTCAGCAGTACAATCAATAGTACAAACATGTCCATTGTTGAAGAAGTGCCAGGAGAGCTGAAGTTGGTCTGTGATGCTGGTTGATTCCAGATTTCATTGCTGTATCAGGATGAGGTGAAGTTTTTGAATTTTAGAGGTGTGTCATGTTTATAAATGTTCCCAAGGAGAGAAGCTTTGGACAGCAGTAGTCAATGTATCAGTGCAGGTTTCCACTGATACAAAACAGAGCTCCATGTGTATATTTAGCTACTGTAATAATTACACATTTTTGTGTTCATTTAATTCTGTAGAGTCCTGGATAACATAACACAGAATTACTACACCCATGTTCATGGTTGGTAATGCCCTGCTCTGCAAGAAGCCGGCTTTATTTGCAAGACACTGCTAATGGACTGAGGCACTTTGCAGTGTGACCAAAGATGTTGAAAATCTGTAGATGCTTTGTGTAATGTATTGGATAATGTACATTAAATACCATGAGTGTAATACTGAATTCCTTGATAGGAAAATGTTCTCAACCTCAGGGACAAGCCTGAGGAATTGGGTATCTTACTAGAAATTACACTGAGATTGGATGTGTTCTTAGACTTAGCTGCTGTGCCTTTAAGATGTGCAGGCCTGTTTCTAGTTTGTTCTAAGGCCACTTTAACCAAACAGAAAAAGTGTTTTAATTTATTTCTATTTTAAGACTCCCTTTCTTTGCCAGACAATTATGAAGAAGTCATATCATGAGGGTTAAAATGTACTTACATACCCACTTTTATAATTTTAATTACAACCATAATCTTTCCTCAACTGTTATTTGGCTGATATTCAATACTAATACCATGTTGCAATTAATTTTTAAAATTTTCAATCCAGAGATTATGAAATTAGAAATTATTAATTAGAATTTATTTGGAAATAATGGAATGAGGAATTCTCCTGTGGTACGGTGGAGTTGCAGGAGAGGCTGACAGGAGTCCTGGAAGGGAGTGGTGTCCATGGAACAGCCTCTTCTACTGGTAGGATGTTCCCAGCTGAGATTTCATCCTCACCACTGAAACCAAGGCTGAACAGCTGGGCAGATGGAATATTTTGTATAGATCTTGGTAGAGGGATGGACAGGGATAAAAAGGAACAACTGGGATATTTTCCCAAGCTTTAGATTGAGGTCTTGCTTTGGCCCTGCTTTGACAAAAAATATTTTTAAGATTGAAGATTTTATAAAATGTTTTCTGTGTTGCTCTGCAGCATAGAGAAAGTTCAAGGAGGGTGTTTTTCAGCCCAGTGCTAAGTTAAGATAAAATTAAAGATGATAATTTGTTTCTCAGGCCAGATCGGAGTTAACCAGCTTTGCATTCATACCCCAATGGGTGCCAAGATGGGGGAGGTACAAGTTTGCATCCATTTTCCTCCAGATGATTGAAATCTCACAAGGTGACTCACTCCCAAGACTTATCCTCTCACAAATAGTAGAAATGACAAGAATTTGTGATGCCAGTGTCCTAGCATGTAAAAGTTTGTGGTGAAATAAGGCCTTTCAGGTGCACAGTCTATTTTGAAATCCTAAAAGAAGGGGAGGAGAATTCAGATCCAAGAACTGTAAGGTTTTGTTTTGGTTTGATTTTGAAAAGAAATTACAGAAGGTTCAGGTAATGGTGCTTCAGAATTTGTCTTAGGTCTTAAATGCTTGGAATTATGCATTTATCTTAGAGAGGACGTTGTAAATTCATACTAGGAAAGACAAGATCATGATCTTGGGCAAGTCATGTAAGGCCGTAACTAAAACGTTAACATTGAGGAAACAGTGTGTTATCTATGTGAACTTATGTTTTTGAAAGGAAGACCTCCTCCTATGAGCACCACAAAGTGAGAAAGGTGATATTGATAAGCAGTAAGGAAGTGACACGAAGAAAGTTCTTGTCAGCTCTAGTGTTCCCATAAATAAAGTTTAACAAGATGACATAGTCATATTACAGAAGGTCTTGGATATTAAGCTTTCACTGTGCTTCAGTTGTAAAGATTTTATAGTGCTGTAAGTTATATTATGCTCTGGACTTTGGTTTAGTATCTTGGAGTGAGGCGTGGGAGACATTCGATAGCTGTGTATGTGTTCTGCAATCATAAATCGCATTGCTGTTCATGTTGATATGGGAACATTGCAGCGTTTAAAACAACACCAGGAACAAATGCTTTTATATTCTATTGGCTCTTGGCCTCTCTTGCTGGAATCCAGAAGAATGTGAATTAAAACAGGAACCATGTATTTCTTCTGACATATGTTATCTAAAAATGATTAAATAATTCCATTAATTATCCAGATTAAGGAGACTATAAAAAAACTACTGATGTTCATCAGTAAAGTCATGCCCCAGTATCAATGTTTTTGTTGCTTCAATCAAATGACTGTGGTTTGTACCGAGTATCTGGCCCGAGTATCTGGCCCGAGTATCTGGCCCGTAAGCTAAGCCCCAGCCCTCCAGTTAACTCAGAATTTACTCAGAAATGTGTGAAATCAGCTAACACTCGTAAATCTGATAGCTTTGTTATTCATTAAAGCTAATAAATGACCCATTGTTAGGTCTGGGGGTGTGCAAGCCCACAGAAAGCTGTAATTAGCTGCTGTTGTTAGCTGAAAGCACATTCTCAAAGCTAGAAAAGCTGGAAGGCTGGACATAAAGCAAAGACACGTTGTGTTTTCCTTTGTCTCAAGACAATTTGGCAGGATTATGCTGTATGTAAATATTTACAGTACAACAGTGTTTTGAAAAAAATATTCTGCAGGGTCACTATAGCAACCTGCCTAGGAAATTGTAAATCCACCCAAGAATTATTGAAATCAGGAACAAACTGCAGCCCAGATTCCTGCTCTATAGTAATATATTATAATAAATCTTATCAGCATAAATTATTTTTATACATTTGCCTTTGGTGTCCCTTTCCCAGAGCCCTCAGGGCTGAGGGCGAAAGGTGCATAGGGCAGGAAGTCTCCCTTTACAGCCTGCCTTGCTTGGAGCTCTCTCACATCAGGAGCCAGGCAATGCCAGCACACAGGAATAAAGGAGCAGGTTCCTTTGCACCCATGTGGGTCTGTGCATCTGTGCAGTGACCACAACCAGTTGCTTGCTGCTCACTTGTATCTCCACCACCGTGCCAACCATTTACTCTGTTCCCTGAGCAATGTGTTCTGCTGTTGCTAAACTTCTCCCTGTCCAACTTGGCACTGCACAGGAAAATACTTTCTGCTGAGGTCCTCAGCTGCCTTCCAGAACACTAAAGAAGTCATCGAGTGCCTTTTATAAATCCTGTGGGCATCTGTCTTCAAGCTTAAGTACCCCAACACGTGACCTTAGGCAACTTGTGGCTTGTCCATCATCAGCATTGTTGTTTTTATGATGGAGTGGACCACATGCAATGTGTAAGCATCTGTAGGACATTTTGGGCTCATTGCCTTTGGTGAATTGGTGTGTGCCACAGAGGTGGCTGTGGGTATGGAGCAGCTCCCTGGGATGTGCGGCACGAGGCAAGAAAAATGCTCCAGCTGTGTCATGTTAACAGGAATAAAATGTAAGGGAACATGTTGTTCCCCTGGTTATTTATTTGTGTTTCGGTGACAGCCTGCAGACCGATTTAAATACGGCTCTGCTGCGAGCACAATGGCAGTGCCCACAAAGCGCCAAGGCCCGCCTCGCTCCCGGCCTGTGCGCAGGAAACCGCCAGGGGACGGGAACACTCTCAGAGGAGTCGGGCTATCTCCTGCTCTAACAAAGGCAAAGCTGTGTCCTGCCAGGCCAGCCTGTCTTTCCAAACAGTTGGGATGCGTCAGGACTGATTGAAAGCAGAGGCAGGGGTAGGCCTGCCCCCTCGCTTCCTCAGACAAACCGAAAAGTCGCTCTCTGTAGCGAACTGTGCAGGGTGCTTGGCGAGGCCTGCTGTCAGAAGCATGTTTAAATGTGAGGTATTGGAACGTGAGGAAAAGTTCAGCGTAAAATGAAGCCTGCTAAAAACATCAGTGTATTATTTTCTCTTTTGAATCCAATACTGTTCTCCAAAAGCTCCCTGGGAATCAGAGGGGACTGTTTGTAGAGCAAAACGCTGCTCAATACTACTTTTTGCTGATATTGGCAAGATCAGGCTCTTTCTGCTTACTTGTGAGCAAAGCAATTAAAAGCAATTCCAGGCTCAACTGCCAGTGTTCCTCTTGAGACTTGAGGAAAAAAGGAGGGAGAAAAAGGAGCAATGTGATTTTTCTGTCAAGGATGAACGTGGTTGTGTCTCTGTCATTGACCCACAGTGTATTGGCAGGTGATAAGACAACTGGGCAAATCTCCAACAAGTAGCTGTAGTTGGTAGTAAAAATGCAGTCTGGCTGCTGTGGCTGAAATAAACGGTCATTAGGACTGATTAAAGTCAGATTTAGGGTGATTCAGACAGGCTAAAAGGGGGAAACCACAGGCGGTTTCACATAGTTTATTATATACTTGTGGAGCTCTTTATGTGATTCAGTCTAGTAACAGTGAAAATGCGTATGTTTATAGATAGTAGTCGGCTTTGCGACAGTGCAGGTGGTTTTTGATGGGAAAAAAGTACAATAAGAATTTAAAGCATTTGCTTTTTTTAATAGCTGTTGCACTGGTCAGTGATGCTGCAGATTGCTTTTAAAGATGCCTTTCTTACTTGTCAAAACAAGTGAGTGATCTTGGTTTGAGGATCACTGTGGCCATCATGCGGATGTGGCTAACATGCTAAGAAACTTCTAAGATTTTAGCCTGATCAAAGCAGCATGTTTTGATTGATGAGAACAACCTTGTAAAAATATTTAAAACTATAAAAGCTATCACAAAACAAAACTTTTGAGGATTGCCTGCATTCAGCATAACAAGGTATCTTGAACTTCCAAAATGTTTACAAGAAAAAAATGCTTTGGAGTAGAATCTATCTGTGTAATTGTGAGCTCTTGTATTACCTCCCCTGTGTTAAACTGGAGTAAATGCATTCTAAGTGACATCAAGATCAGACTTACTGCATTGTATTTATTTGCTTCAATCCTCACAAAATTAGTAGATTGAGGAAAGGGTTCTTTTTCTGCTGATACCAGTAGGAATGCCTTGCATTTCTCTGACCTATTCCTTGCCATTACGTTGATAGACTTTATGTACTCTCTGTCAAGCTATGTGTATGTACGCAAAAGTGTAAATTTATGGCTGCATTTATAGTATTAGGCAAGCATTTATTGGTTTTAAACACCATTAGTCTGGAAATTGACCAGAACTTTGACCTTTTTATGATGTGATTTACTGCTGTGAGCCTTCAAATTCCAAGGACTCCATTTATGCAAGTTTCAGGTCTTGGCAGGACAAAACCTTGAGCTGGAGCTGTCTTTAAACCATTGGAGTACTGCTTAATTGAGTAGCTGCACTGTGATGACCCATTTAAAGGTGTAGGGGAAGCCCAGCTCTCCTGAGGGCTGGACCTAATATTCCTGGGACACGTCAGTGGAGGAGCATCCTTCAGCAGGGTCCTTCTAGTCTATGTGACAGAAGCACCTTTCTGGACAACTCATACAAATGACAGCTAAATGGTAAGCTCCCTAAATCGACACTATGCAAGTAAGAGATTCCAGGGATACTTGCGTTTACCATGCAAATGGGCAAGGCAGCTGCCTTGCCCTGCTGGAGATGGAGTGAGTTTTGAAGAGAAGCTCAATTTGCTTAGATCACCACTTTGTTGGTGTGGCAATGGGTTTCTGATCAGTTCTGACTGTAATAGTTTAAGAGGTGGTCCTGTGTTGGCTTTCCAGGGCAAGCAGGGTTGCCTGGCTGGTGTGGGTGCAGGGCCATCACCTGTCCTGCTCTCTACTCCTTGTGGCTGCCTTCCCATCGGGATGCTCCTAAGGGAAGGCATTCCCAGGCAGCCATCACTGCTGTTTGCCATGCAGCGGGGGAGAGGGGTTGCCTTCCTGCCTTTCCCCCTCGCTGCATCCTCCCCTCCCTGTGGGCAGCATAAGCTCAGTCCCCAGACTGCAGGTATCCAGTGGCCCATGCCAGCTGGAGGCCCTGCCAGAGGCTGCCCTTGTGGAGCCCGTGTGACTGGGTGCTTTCCCTTCGATTCCAGTGGCTGTGTTTCCACCTGTGCGGTGTTTGGTGATCCCATAGCCAAAGGAAAATGCTCTTTGCATCTGTGTCACACTGCCATGTTCCTGTCCCCAGGAGTCACTGGAGATGTTTGTGGCTTTCCCTCATGCAGGAAGTGGCAGAGAGCAGTGAGGGGAGAAGGGGCAGCCACAGGGCTCTGCCACGTGGTGAGACCACCCTGGCATGGCTGTTTCCATCCTGCTTGCACACTCAAACCAGGACCTTGCCATCACAGTTACTGCTGGCCCAACTCCATTGATTAATGTGTCTGAGCTGCCCAAATGATTTACCAGGCATGGGCACCTTGAAAAAGGCAATGAAAAGGGAGAACTTTATCTCCTACCTCTGACAGAGCCTCAGGTCATGTAAATCACTGCTGCTCTTTTGAAGTCTGTGTATGTCAGCCGAGAGCCTAACCCCTGAGAGCTGTACTGGGAGCAGTGCTGAGGAGAAGGCAAGTGCTATAGGCCTATTAAGAAACTTAATCTATGCTCAGAGTATAAATATTTTAAATATTAAATAAGGGTCCTCAGGATGGGCTTCTCCCTTGTGTGAAGAAAAAGACATGATGTGATGATGTAGGGCTGCTCTCTTGGTGCTGTGATGGTGTGCTGAGGGATGCTGCAGCTTCCTCCCAGCCCCAGCATGGAGACTGTCAGACTCCCAAAGTGCCCTGGAGAAGGGCTGGGACACACTCCCTGCTGTTACAGAGAATCAGGCAGATGCTTCATCTCCTGCTGCCATAGCAAGGACCACCCTTCTGTGAATGCCCTCTGTGGCCTGGGCCTTGGCACAGTGCAGTGTGAGGTGGCCATTCTGTGGTGTGCAAAGAGGAGCTTGGATAATTTATACATTTTATATCCTGTCAACATACCATGTATGCTGATACAAATGGTTACATACGGTGCTAACTACAGGGAATTGATTTTTTTTTTTTCTATTAATTTATGCACATCATTTTACTATCCTAGGCTGTGAGATACAAATCAATTCTCAGCAGTTGCCATGTGGAGATAAGAGAACATTCTGTTACATTCAATTATTGGTACACTACAGTTGATACAGAAACTGGGAAAAAATGGACTTTTACCTAGTTTGATTTATGCTCTGACTTCTCCTCAGAAGAAATGCATAAATATTTTTGATGGAGAAATGACCAGTCATCGTGTGGAACTAAATTTTGATTTTTTTTTTTGTCTTCTTGAGCATGAATCTGTATGTCCTCAATTAAGAAAACTTTTTTGCTTTTGACTTAACTGGGACATGATCAGCTTTGATTTTGCTTCTTATTTGGGAATGTTTCTTATGATACTTTTAATGAACTAAGGCTTAAAATAGAATGAAGTTACTACATTTGTTTCCCACTATTTCAGACTGTGTGGTGAGAATGAGCACTTGTGAATGTGCACGTCTTTTCCCAGTGGAAATACTGACAGTTTGGAGTAGCAGACACACTTGCCTTTGACTCAGTGGTGTTCGTACAATGTGCTGTATGAAATATTAGCAGGCTGAATCAGCAGAGCCAGGCAGAAAATGCCTGAACCAAAGTGACTTAAGAATAGGCTGTGAGTCAGGGCAGGCAGCTCTGGTTTCCATAATAGATACAATTAGAAGAAATATAGAATGTTTTTTGTTTTTTGACTAGGACATGGGGAGGAGAGACAGGAGGGAACCATTAATTTGTGTGTCTGGAGGCTAAATAGAAATGTTTATAAATGATCAGCTGAATTTGCTGATGCATTCATTAGAGAAAGCCCCGTTAGTGGCTGGGAAAGTGAGAGGAGCTGTGAACAGAGAACAAGAGGCAGCTCATAAAGGCAAGTGAGACTGAACGGCAGCCAAGAGAGAGGAGCAATCGGTGGGGCAGCGCAGAGGCGCTGGGCGAGGACCACGCTGACATGCTCCCACTACTTTTTCCACCCCCGCTTCTCTCCAGAGGCCCATCAAGTGACTCCTCTTTTGTCCTAATCTGAGCGAGCAAGAAAAGTTTGCTTAATTAAAAGCCTGTCTTTTCTCCCTTCTCTAAAGGAGCCAGAGAAAAATAGCATGCTCTTCTGAGGGAGAGGGAGGGCTGGGAACGCCTGGTCAGGTCTCACCCCGACAATCCTGCTCACTGTTGAGAAGTAGGACAGTGAGTCAGTTCATTCAAGTGGATGCTGTTTATTCAATGGGACATTCTTCCTGTAAAACTCCTAATAAAACCAAAGCCTTGCCTCTGCAGTGGGGAAGGGGAAGGGGTTTTGTGCACAGACTGTTTATTTACAGACGCTTTCTGGAGAAAGAGGTGAGAAGAAGAAAGGAGGAAAGGAAAAGGAAAGTAAGGTGCAGAGCTATAAACACGTTTGGGAGTAAACCAGGGCTGGTACAGTCTAAACCGTCAGCTTTTCCGTCATATATCCTGCTCCTAAGCTGTTCTAATAAACCTTGCCTGTTAAAAACAACCAGTTTACTGGAGCTTTCAAACGACTGCTTTGCTCTGATTTGCAGAGTACAGACGGGTGCCTGAAGCCCATATTCCTGATGAGAACTACAGCTGCTGGCCATCCTACCATCACAAGGGCTGCCTCCTCTCTGTGTTTGATGTCAACGAAGCCATTGAGATCTGTGACAGCTACTCCCAGTGCAAAGCTTTTGTCCTAACTAACCAGACGACTTGGACAGGTAGGTCCTGGATGCTGTGGAGGAGAAGCAGCTGAGTTACCTATTCTGGCTGTTCTAAATGTTTTAATACAGCTTGGGAGTGTGTTGTGCTGGGCTGTGGGAGCCACCAGCAACATCTAGAAGGGGGGTAGTTTCTGAAGGTTCAGCTGAGGCAGCTTCTTTTTTGCTGAGGCTTCTCTTTGCCAGCTGTCAGGGGAGCAGAAACTACAGACAGGCTCACAGCAGCTGGCACTAGAGGGCCAAGCACGTGGACCCCAGGTTACCAAACCACAAGATCTGGTATGTTATTTTTCTGCATTTTTGTGCTTCTGGGAGGTGTTAACAAGCACTTCCATGGAACCAAGAGAAAACTAATTTCTGTTAACCTTACCTATGGCTAACCAGTGACTACTCGGTCATCATGTCAGACTATCTGTAGCTGGAATATTGAGAATAATTAATACACTAAAAAATTATTTATTCTGGCTCAGGGGGATTCATAGGAAGTTTATAGCAGCTCCTATCTCAGGTTACAATATTAAAAGCTAATGGGACTTAGTAGCAATATTTGTAGTCTTATTTGTCATTCCCTTTGCCATCTCATTCCTAATGCATGAGCACTTGAGTCCCTGAAACCTGCAGCTCGGAAATTTGCTCAGCGGTTAAAGTATCCAATGTGCCATGTGGTACTTTTAAAGAAAATAGTGTTATGGGAGCCCCCTAAAGAGGTAGGCTGGGAGCAAATAGCATTTGATTTTCTCAAGTTTAGAGAGGGAAGGGAGAAGTACAGCAGATATGGAGTATATCAGTGTATCACAGTATCTCTGTGGTCTTTGCTGCGAGGAAAGGCAGTGATTTTGCAGGTCTGTGGGGCAGCAGCAGCTCGTTGGGAGGCAGGAATGCGAATAAAGTGCCAGGTCAGTGAGTGTGGGGAGATAGAAGAGCTGTGCTGTGGCTCCCACAGATACCAAACAAACAAACAAACCTTGCCAAATTCAGCCCCCACTGGCCTTGGATATACGTCTAGCAGGTGCCTTATGCTACCCAGGATGTTGTCACTTGCTGCTGCTTTTAGTCTGAGGACTAGAAACCTCATTCCAGCTTGTTTAAAGCCCAGAGCTACAAAGTGATCAGCAAGAGCTGTTTCAGAGAAAGTCATGTTTAATGCACATTGCACTGTTTTGTAAAGATCAAGCGTGCAAATATGATTCTGCTTCTGTACAACCAAAAGGATGTCCTTCATTTAAGCCCTGAACTAAAGCCTGTTTATATCAGTGGGAGTCTCAAAATATTTTTTTAAAGACCACATGGGATTAGTATTAAAAACTTCAGACCTTTCCTTCATTTACTGTGTTAGCTGTGCACAGCTGTATCTTGACCATGATTTGATAAGAGTAAACACACTGAAACTGGGGGAACTTTGGTGCCATTTTAGACAAAGACCATCCAGGTTTATACCAGCTGAAGTTAAGAGAGAGTTCAGTCTTGCATGGCCTGAGGAATGCATAGATTGAAGTAGAATTTGAAATGTCAGTATTTTAAGGTAGGCAACCTTTTGCTCATCACTTCTAAATATTTTTCCCCTTCTCCCCTTTCCTATTCAATGCAGGTCGGCAGCTTGTCTTCTTCAAGATGGCCTCAAACCATATTGTGCCTGATCCTGACAAGATAACATATGTGAAGGTGACAGACTGACACCTAAAATGGCTCAGTCTGACACGTGAGTGATAAGAGCTGTTTGTGTATAAATATAGACAGCTGTTAGGTAGAAGGTGGCTGTGGCTGGAGAAATAATTGCACTATTACTCATTCTAATCTATAGAGTGCTAAAGGAAACTTTAAAGAAATAACCTGCATGACCAGGATAAATGTGCAATAAAACAAGATTTTGAAAATGTGATTTAAAAACAAACCAAAACAACCCAAAGCAAAGTACAAGAGATGATACACTGTTAGAGTATAATTTTGGTTATAAATCAGCTGGCAGCTCTGGCTTTTCTTACTAAGGTTAGCATAACATTTCTGACCTATACATGTGTGTCCAGGGATGAAAGCTGATCATTTCTCTGGGAAGCCTGTATCCTCCAAGCTGATATTTATTTGGGCACGTACAATCACAACAGAGGAACTGAAGCATATCAGTTTGTCTGCTGAGTGGCAAACGATACTGAGGACAATCAGCATTTGTGTTAGAGCTCTGGAATATGCAATGCCGGCATATTTGTCAAACGGAAGAGATTGCTTATGTTTAGAATTGCAAGAATGCAACTAATTTTCATTTTTTGCTTCCACTGTTATCATAAAGTTTCATTTTTAATTTGAAAGAGCCATTTTGTAGATCTAGCAAATCACATAAGCATATGAATAGTCCCACTGAAAGGGCAGGGTCTTACCAGAGTGCCGGGTGCTTTGCTGGATAGGCCTAAGCATATGCTTACAATTAAGCCTGTGCTTAAGACTTTTGTTGAATCAGTTTGAATTGTTCAGGAAGCCACATCTTTGACAGACTGGCAAAGCAGTCCAGCTGGTTGAACAGTACTAATTTAACGACTATCCTGCAGTTATTCGTACCATTTATCATCAGGTCCTTGGTTTTCTAAGGCATTGCTTGCTGATTCTTAGAGTGAATGAAGTAAATGACCTTAATGATGTCAAATGAATGCTAGCCTTAATTCTATATAAAATGCATCTTAAAGGCGGGGTGTCTAAAGAATTTGCTTTCAGTGAAAGCAATGAAGTAAATGCTAAAGTGACCAATGTCATACTGTTTTGTAGTTTGTACAGTCAGGAAAAAATGTGCTTTTGTTTCCCAAATTGTTTATTTTTGTAAAAAAAAATAAAAATAAAAGATAAATAAAATTTCTTTTATTCTTGGTTTTTGTGTGTTTGTGTTTCAAATAAATGCCTAAATCCAGTGTATTGTATGTAAACTTAAACTTGGGATATTTTTTCCAGAAAGGACTGAGGTTGTTCCAGTGTTTCCCAGGGAAGGGGTGTCTGTTGGTGCCTGGAGTACCTGGTGGCTTTGTCTGTATGGTTGCCTGTCACAAAGTGAGTCATGTTCAGCAGACTGTGGTTGAGCAACCCTTGCTGCTCTGTGCTTTACCTTATGCTGGTATCAGCCTTTTAGCACTTGGAAGGGGCAATGCTGAGGGCAGGACTTGATGAAATTGCTTGTTGGGCCAAAAGGGAAGCCAGGCAGCAGCCCCTGCCAGGGAGGGGCAGGGAAGGAGAGCAGGAGAGTCAGGGAGGTTGGGCAGCACTGTGGCTGTGCAGGAGGGAAGGTCTGACAGTGACACCATGGCAGTGGTCTCTCCTAACCTTAGTTTCCCTGAGGTCACCCGTGCCCTAATGGCTCTGGCAATTGACTGAAGGGACGCCCTGTAATGGCTGTAACTCACAAATTATCAAACTCCCAGCCGTAATAGCTCAGCTGATTGTGTCACTGTGCACTTAGGAACCCATCAATCATACTGTGGTAATAAACAAACACTATGGATTCTTTTAAAATTGCTGCATAAATCATGCCAACACATACTGCACAGTTCATTGAAGTGATATGGGTTGTTGGCACTGAGGTGCTGGTATGTATTTTGAAAGTCTTTAACCTCCTGTGATTTCTTCCTTCCCATTAAGCACTGCACAGTTCCAAAAATACTCAGCATTTAAAAACATTCTTTAAATTTAAATTCTTTAGTTGCATTCCTATGTAAAAAATGCCAACATTTAAAAGAAAAAAAAAAGGCATCCAGAGTAATACTTGAAAGTTGTAGTAGGTAACTTCAATAATTTCATTCCATCACTTTCTGCACACTGGAAAAAATGCCTCTTAAGTCAGGAATTGTTTATGCCTAGAATTAAACAAGGTTGCCAAACCAATTTATATCAGCTTTTGCAAACAGAGATCATGTAAGCAAGAAAGAAACATAGCTGTGAGCCAAGAAGCTGGATTTTAAATTTCAGTGGTAATCAACTTTATACAGGCAGGTTTTATAACTCTGAGAGTAAGGCTTTCCAGTGGAAATGCTGATTAAAATCTTAGTGAGAGAGGTGTGATACTACAATAAGAGAATTTAACAGCCATAATAAGCACTCGTAAAATTCTGAATTTATGTGGAGAAAGTGATTTTTGCAGCAGTGGGTCTGATTCAGCAGTGGCTGACTGGCACATGTGGCATGGACACCCTTGAGAAGCCACAGAGGAGGAGGAAGAGGAGGAAGTAAGACACAAAGCGAGTCGGCAGGTCTGGGCCACTCGGCCTGGGACCTGCTTCATGTTTTCTGTGGAAAAGGCATTTCTATCTGTTTTTTCCCCAAACATTTTGACTGCTTTTTACATTTCCTGGCTTCCTCAAGCCACAAGGTAGAAATATGAAAGAAGACACCCACAGGGCTTTAAACGACTGCTGTCTGTGTGTGCACATGCACGTGTGTGTATGTGTATATGTATTTATGTACGTGTCATGCTGAACAGAGAGAGCTTATTTCCTCAGTGAAAAACCAATTGCCTGTGCACAAAATGAAGTGCTAAACAGGATGTTGAGTTCATCTGGAGAAGTGAGACCTGCGTGAGGCAATGGGTGCTGCGGCTCTGCAAGGGGCTGTGCTGAGTGTCTGGCCCAGTCCAGCACCACATTGCCCTGGCTGATCTGAGGCTCAGAGCACCTCCAAAAGCTGCCCGCTGTCTTCTGGTGGTTTGGTGAGGAGATGATTCTATCCCCACCACTGGGAACAAGTTCCAGGCAATGAAACAAGCACTGACCAGCATCACCTTCGGCCTGATGTCCTGAGAGTTGCAGGGGAGACATGCTGAAAGCTTTCATCTTTGCACAGACCAAAATAAAAATGTGTTCTTCTATTTCTCTCTGTCTTGTCTGAGCCTACTGCTTTATCTCAGCTCAATTTTCAGAGCTTTCTCTCCAACTTCAGTGTATCTTTTTAAGTAGAAAGCTGAGGTCTCCTGTAATCAGCTTCAAACAGTTGGTCACAACTCACATCGCATCTGGGAGAAATATATGGTGGAATTAGTAATACTGCCATGAGCATTCATTGCCGTGATACAAAGCCTGAGAACAAGTGGGCCCTGTTTCCAGCTGAGAAGTTCAGGTAAGTTTGTATAAGGAGTGAAGGATGTTGGATGGGCAGTGAGATGCTGGCAAAGAATGTCACAGAGGTACTCTTTCAACATGAGATAATGGAGTTCAGTGCAATACAACTATTTGTGATTTGCCCTGCCTCTCACTGCTTCACTGAGGCATTTTGCTTAGTCTTTCTGCCAGCCACGATCAAGGTTTCCCATAAGATCTGTGAGATTTGTGGGATGCAGGGAGGACAGCAACTTGACATGAAGGCAGCTCTTCATTCTGCAGGACATTCACCTGGAGCAGGACCTGACCGTGGTAGGTGCATAGCAAAGACCTTGTCTCTGCCTCTGGAATTCACCTTATCAACTTGTACCGAGAGGATTTGTAATTCAAAGCATATGGAAGGTGGTAGTGAATATCCAGAAATCATATTATGTTGCCTGTCAGGAAGTAATAATATGAACAGTGATGATGTGAACAGTGGTGTTCAGATTTAGTAGGAAAAGCCTTATATTGTATTCTTTAGCACTGAATTCTGTGAAGGCTTAACTACAACCTACTATGGAGGGGGAAAAGAAAAAAATGGAGTGGCAAGACTGTTCACAAGTTTTTTCGAGGAAAACATATCCCTAACCTTTTGGTCAAAATGTGAAATGGTGTTGAAAGAAGTCAAACAGATTTGGGTCGGAAAGACTCATCTGAAGTTTTCATCAATTGACTGCAGAAAAAAAAATAGGACTCAAAAAAGAAGAGGAATATTGGTGGAAAGCAGGCAGGATATAACAACTTTACAGTCATACTCTGCTTAATGTTTTTCGAGATGTGATCATTGAATCCTTTTTTTTTTGTGATCATGAAAATATATTTTTTCCTCTCTCTGTGTTTTAAGCAGGAGCAAAACATGTTGGTCTGCCCTCCTCTAGAGTTCCCAGGGCATGCAGAGTCCCTGCCCTTCCTTCAACACAGACATGGGCCTGGGCATTTGAACTCTTAACAAGTAAGTTTGTTGCAAGTACAAGTGATTTTTTCCTAATTGGAATGGATGCTTCTAAGAGGTGCATTAAAAAAATGTGAAGGAAACAAGACGTGGTGTCACTTCCCTCATCAGTTGTGCACAGTCAACACGATTGCCTTTGTGTAATAGATGCCCCACTTCTCTGCAAACTGATGGGAAATATAATTCAGTAGGAGCCACCCTCATTATGAAACTGTCTTTGATGTCAAGCCAGAGGGCAAACAACACATTTATTGGAAATTGTGGCTTTTAAACAAAAAATCCCCGCTAACCACAGTTTTTCAGCAAATGACTGGGAGGCTGAGAAGGAAGACTAAACTATCCAGTGGCTACTTGAAATGATAAAGTCAGAATCTGATCTTACTTAGCTTGATTTTACCAGGGTAGGTCAGTTAATCCTTGACTTATGTTCACGTAAAACAGTATCAAACTGTTAGATTTTCAAGTATCTATGGAGAAGGAACTCAGTAAAACCTAGCCCTTGGACCTAAATGTTTGAGCCATATAAGTGAGGAAAAATACATTGATTTTCTCATATGTACATGACTATGTGAACATGTGTAGGTTCCTGTGAAATTTAAACAATGACAATGTGAAGACTTATCCTTCTTTTAGATGGAAGCTTTAACGAGACAGAGAAAATTAAAGACATATTATTTAATAAATAATGCCAGGAAGGGAATATGAATTCTACACATTTACACTCAGTGTTTAATAGGTATGCCATTCCTATTTATTATCCTTCTGCCAACTTCAGCTATGCCCTAAGAACAAGTTCCAGTTTTCGATACTACAAGTACCTGGCATGTATGAAGATAATGGTACAAATTGGTATTTATGAATTACAGCTTTCCATAAATAGAGTAGAAGGCGTGCAGAGCAGCCAGTCAGACAAATAGATGACCAGGGCCACAGTGGCACTTTTAGAAGTGGGTGTATTTAATGTTTTATAGAAGACCTTGGGTTTGTGCAAGTTTGTGACCTATGAAAAACCTTGTATGACTTACTGGCAGGTATTGCCTCATTCTTGGGCACAAGCTGTTGATCAACATGCATGCTACAATTTCTACATGTTTTACATGTCTTTTAACCCCCACGAGATACAAACTTAAAGCCTGTTTAAAGAATGGAAATGCTTCAATTAAATGTCAGCTTTTGATTTGTACATGGCTCTGATTTGTGATTCATTATAGAACTTTGATCAATGACAGCTCTTAAGCAGAAAGAATATTACTGAGGCATAAAATAATGCACATTCATGCAGTGAATTTGTGAACAGATACTGTTTACCTGGAGAATTGAAAAGTTTAATGACTTGGATTATGGGTCAAAGTGGCAGATGTGAAAAGAAATCACCATTTTTCTGCCTTACATTGCAACATATGTTCCATGGCCTGTAATTATTCTGATATACAGTCCATTTCTTAGAGAATGAGCTTCTGGAATTTTGTATTCATAGGTGAACAAACTCCTCTTTGCCTCTTTTTACCAACTACTGAAGAGTAGGAGTAAAAGAAAGCTCTATGAGTATAATACTCTTGCAATTTAGAAACCAGGGTAGCTGTGGTGCAGTTGATTCTGCATGGCTTCTGTGCAGTAACAACCAATGGACAAGAATCAGTGGCTAAAGTTAGTTAATTCCAAAGTGGATTTTGAAGCTAACCACAAATATCACTGCATGGCAAATGTCTTTCATTTTAAAAGTAATAGGAAAGGGCCATGAGAACTATATAGTAAAAAAGGCGTAAGAAAAACAGAAATACCATTGCCCATGTAACACCAGTTCACAGTTTCTTCAGTACCCTTTGCAATTTATTTCTCTCCAGATATCAGTCCTCAGCTTCTTGCTCAGAGGTGGTGGACTCCTTTGTGTGTGACAGAAGGAAACTGCAGCAATGTTGTGACTGCTCAGCCAGCCTTGCTTCTTGCCTCGTGTTGCAATTCCCTCACCACAGAACATGCCTTCAGCTTGCCTGGGAAAAATTCAGTGTGTAAACTTAGTGTTCCTAATAAAAATTACTATAGACTGTTTTATTATTATGAGATAAAACACCCTCCAATGCCATCTAGTGATGCTGATAGAATCTTATTTAAAACCCCAAACCTTGTGCCTTCCAAGTAAATGTTATATGTGTGTATACTATGCATTCAGAGCAAACCTAGAACAGGGTTTTCTTCAATTAATTTCAGCAGTTTTTACTAATTTACTTAGGAAATTTCCTATAGACTTGTGTATGTTTTGGGGTTTTTTCCTTCAAAATTGCTGGGTGATGTAAGGGGCACCTGAATCTGCTCCAGCTGTCACCTGGGGCCTTGGTGCCATATGCCATGTCGATTGCCCATTATTCGAACTCTACCACAGGGCAATGTGAAGCTGCTTGTTCAGTACCTTCCAAGGGGCACAAATCTCATTTAAAGCAGAGCTCCAAATGCAGAATCCTACAGAAAAGTGCTAAAAATTTAAAAAATGCACACTGTTTATTGCAGCAAACCATATATGAATGGCATCAAATTTCTGTTGCCATGTCCTCTCTGAGCTGTTGAGGCTGATAAGATTTCATACAGCCACAGAAAATCTGGGGAAGGGAACACAGAGGGGATGGAGAAGGGAATGGCAAATTTGCTGTGTTTAATGTATTGGACACCATCTGTATTTTATTCAAATAGGGTTATATATTTTGTGAAAATAAAAACCAGCCTCATGAGTCAGTGTGTGCAGGGCAGTCACTTGAATATATATAATGGGAAACATGTTTTAGGCTGGAAGTTGCAAAGGGAAATCAAATGTTTGAAGTGTCAAAGTTGGAAAAATATAAAATACGCCTGACACCGTAGCTATTGAAGCCAAAATGAATAAATCATCATCTCAGGAAAGAAAACCCCACCAAGTTCTTGGCTATAGCCTTCATTTTCCTACACTCAAATAAAATTACATACAACCTGATAATTTAACCAGACTTGTCAATAAGAACTGATGGCTTCAGCAGACACTATCACTTCATGCTTCAGTGTAGACTTCAGAAGCATCCAGTAATTTATCCAAGAAATAAATTTAATGTCAAACTTGTCTCTTCAAGTTGATAGATAGAAGAACCTTACGCAGTGGAGATGCCATATTGCAGAACACTAGAGTAAAATTAAATTAATGCCAGCTCAGTAGTTTATTCCCCATGTACAGCTTTTCCTGAGCAGTTATATAAGATGTATTTTAGTATCTTTCTAAGTAGTGCAAACATGACTTCCAAGAAGGAATTTGAGAGAAACTTTGAGGTTTCAATATTAGGAGCCTGAGTTTACACTCCGATTTCTGTTGCAGTCTCAGTATTGATTCTGGCCAAGTTTTAAGCCATGTTCTTTTCACAATAGGCTCAGTGTCAGAAGTGTGATTTGCAAACATAGTAAGACCTATCTGTGCCTGTCTGGGGACAATTACTGGGACATGGTGTTTTCTGGCTTTGTGTCCATCAAGGTTTTATTTATAACAAACCAAGCAGCCTGATGGAGAGATGAAAGATATTTTAGCTGCAATTTGGCATGCAAATATTTGGGCATACTGAGGCCATTAATTTACTGTTTTAGATGCATTTGTACCAGTTTATTTATTTGTCAGAAGGAATAGTTGCAAATCAAAGCAATAATGATTCATTTCTATTTGCTGAAAATAACCTAGCTGGCCTTTTACTTGTTAAAAATATGTAAGATGGCTTAAAGCTTCTGCTGTGTAAAGCTTGAACTGAATGCATCAGAGAGGGAGTGATCAGCACTGGATACAGCATCCCAAATCTCCCTTTCCCTCTGGCCCTACACAAAAGGCTTTTCTTACCTGTTTAGGCTCCATATAGGTCACAGAGGACCATGGGCCCCCAGGGAGCTGTCACAGTGCTCCATCTACTCTATTCCCTCTAATTTCTGTCCCTTTCCCAGCTGCGACCCGCAATGAGCCATGGCTCATGGCATCACCCTGTGAGAATAGCCCAGCGTTGCTCATGGATGACCTGTAGGTGTGTACTGGGCTTGTCCTGAATGGTGCCAGGTAGGAAACTGGGTAGATGACACAAACTCCTGCTCCTTACTCTGCACTAAGCAGCAGCGGGATTTTGAGAGGTCACGTGAAGTTTGAGATCCAGAGCTGTGGTGACACTGAGAGTCTGTCAGGCAGACAACTTTCATCTGCTCCAAAATGGCCTTGCTGGGGCTGACTAATCAGCCAGTAACCCTGGCTGCAGGGTCTGACAGTGTCCAGCAATTGACCTCGAGGGGAAGAGTAAGTACAGACCTGACCTTTCCTCTCGCAGTCTCCTCCTCTCTGTCAAGCAGCCGATCAGGATTTCCACGAGCTTAAATTATTAAACCATCTCCAGACATTGTCTGTAAGAGTGTTATATCACTTCTCTTGGCAGCTGTGGCAGGACCAGCATCTACTACTTTGAAAATAAGCTCTTCGGCTTAGTCTTGGTGCATACACAGCAGCAGAAAATTGTTGTTCTGCGACTAAGTGCTTTTCTATTTGTATGATATCTTAATTAAATCTACAAATGAAGCACGTCTTTGGTGTTTTCAACAATTTTTTTCCTCTGTGAATTACTTCCAAATTTGTTTGTTTGTCAGCCAGAAATGCTGTCCAAGAAAAGTTGGAAATCATGCTCAGCTTAGAATCGTGATAGTACAGCAGGTACAGTCCACAGAAGGCTATTTAAAACATTTGTTCAGCAAAACCTCATCCCCCCCCACAAAGAAAGTAGTGTTTTTCACCATTCTGGAAGATTAATTTTAATGTCTAGCAGTGGATATTTCTACATGCAGATTGGAATCGCTCATTGCTCTCCCCAACATTTAGTTCAGAAAATTTCTGAAAATACTTCTGCTAATGGAACTAAAAAAGGGTGCAATACTACAATCTGTTTGGCATATATTACTATTATAGGCTATATAATATAGATCTGGACTAAGCAGTGAGTTTCTATTTTTTATGGGCATAGTTTGTAAAAACAACCGAGGCAGAATCAGTGTGATCCAATACTATAGTGCAGGATGTCCAGTCTCAGTTTTTGAGTTCTTCTCCGCAATTACCTTGATGAATCCATGGCTTATAGGTTGCACTTATTCAGGAATTGTGGTGAGGTAACTGAACTTTGAATTTGTACTATTAACTTCAGATGACTGTGTGGAAATGAGATGTCTACTGCATATATGTTTTTACAGTAATGCTGTTAAATTCCCTGTTTGGAAGGCCGAGTTTTAAAGCATGTCCAAAAATTTCTCTGTTGAGGTCACCTGTTATTTAAATGTGCTTACTAGGAGACATTTATATGCATGAAACTGTTTTCCAATCTCTAGTTGCACTTAATGTGATAAATTTGAGAAGCTAAGCAATCAAAGGTATAGGTTTACCCTGCTTCATATACTGAATAGATTTGCTATAAATGAACATAAGAGATTTGATCCTCTTTTCAATCTGGGTGAAGATTTTCTAAACAATTCTTTATCTCTAAATGTCTAAGTTTCACAGATATAGTTATCCAGCTTTCTGGTAAATGTAGAAGACTACTAAGAACTAAGTACAAAGGAATTGGAAAAGATGAGATACCGTTACTCTTGAAAGCAACCCTTGAGAACAACTTGGATCCTATCTCCAAACCAGAAAAATACTTGTGAAAAACTGCAGGAGTGCAGAAAAGAGATGAGAAGGAGTGAGCAAAGCCTGGCTACTTTCCCTAACCTGTTTTGTTCACTTGTGGAACTCAACTCAAAAGTCTTACCTCTGTCATGTGAGGTGCATGAGAGGCAAAGGAGGCTTAAGACATTTACATTCCAACTTCTTTACCTAGCCTTTCTTCCTCCTTTTGGTTTCTTACTATCTATCAAATTAACACTATCATTTTTATACAGCACTTGTATGTGAATTGATGGCTTAAATTGGAGTTGCATGTGAATTGATGACTTAAATTGGTTTTGTCATAGAAAGGTCAAATTCCTCCTGCAGCCCATCCTTTCTGAACTGGACTGCAAAATGCGGGCTCCTTTGCTCTCAGGCGAGTCCCAGCCCAATACAAACAAAGCTTTTGACTTCAGCATGCCTGCTCTTGTGAATAAGGCCTGTAAGATACAGCCTGTACATTTCAAATTGCTTCTTTTTTTGTGCCATTCACACCAGGGATTAATATCTATGGGAGGCTTTTGTGAAGCCGTCACCCCCTTGCCCTTCCACAGCCCAGCAGTAGCTATGATTTCAAGGATGCAGATAGATTTTTTTTCTCTGTACTGCCCTTTGTAAAACAGCCCTTTAGTTGAGCTTGGAGAAACTGAAAATTTGCTTCCAGCCTGTAATTTAAAGTCCTGAATTGTCTTTATTGGAATTCTGATGGAAGCTCTGAGAACCACTGCTTTTCAGTTCCCACTGCCTGTTGATACTTCTCTGCCCTCTGTCAAAATTTCAAAATTAGTGAATGGCAGTGACTGCAGAATACAAGCTGTCCATTAGCTCACCTAAGAAATGATGCATTGAATATTCATTGTTCCCTCTTGCAAAATGTCATTTTTTCATGAGTACAGCTTAAAGCAGTTCAGAGAATACATTTGCATAAACCATTTGTCAGAAACAGAAGACTCTTTGTGAAGAACTATTAAGAAACCACATAATCTACTTTTCTGTTCTTATGCAAGTTCCAGGGAGAAGACAGAGCTCCTTTGTAAACAGAATCTAAATAAAAGTGCTGGGTATATTTTTTCTGCAATCAAAATTCCATAAATAATAAAATTGGAGTTCAAAACCAGAAGTACCTGAAATTGTTAAATGTAATGTTAATGATTTCCTGGCACTATATGAGATTCAGAATGTTTAACACTATTAACACCCATGCTGTTTTGACTGAGCTGAACTCCCCCTCTGCAGTTCTGCTAAATAAAGCTGTAATTAATCTGCAGTACAAATTTGGATATCTCCAGTTCCTGGGGTAAAGCATTTTTATAATACATCAGGGGAGGCTGATTCTGTAAATTCAGTTGTGGGTTTTAATAGCCTTCATAATTCATTGCTGTCTCAATGATTTTCTGCATTTATTGCCTGTCGGAGCCCTTTTGTCAAGATAGGTGGCCTTGAAGGTTGCTTTTGCAATGGTCCCACCTTTCCTCCTTAACGTTTCATTGCCCTTTCCAGTAGCTGATTTTGTGCACACTTAAAGAGGCCCTCCAGCACCTCCATGATCACACGGATTGGGGTAAGTAAGCCAGATAAGTAAAGGCAAACAAAGCCCAAGTGTGGCACACTGAGCAGCCAAAGAGATTACTGCTCATGCGATTAACATCTTTTCATGCCCCTTCTCCCACCGCAAGATGGTCTTGTTTCCTTTTCATTGGACAACACAGTTCAAGTATTTACTTGTTGCATTTCCCCACAGTGAATTGCTCAGGCGTTTCTACCATTCCCTGGGAGCCCCTCCCGTGCCTGGCTGTGCTGCAGAGGGAGGCACAGGGGCAGTGCTGCTCAGCGGGGAGGCACTGCCTAAAAAGTTCTGCATGTGCTCTGCTAGGCAGTCTTGGCAGAGAGCACATTTGTGTAATTGCCTCCTGTTTTTATTAATGGATAACTCCTTGCTTGAAATGAAATATGAAACCTTTGCAGATAACTTGTGCCCTCGGCACATGGTGACAGTCATTTGGACCAGCAGAATGCAGCCCGTTACCTGCAATTATTATCAACAGAAGTCATATGGACTAATTATATGTCACCTTTGCTCCCAGAGTATGGGTCTGCTGCCAGCATTCATTTACTCTGGCCAGTCCTGTGGGTGTTGAGTGCCTCCTGATACCAGGCAAAGTCATGGTGCCCTGGTGTTTCCTGGGGCACTGCTGGACCTGGCTGGAAGCCCCACAACAGTGTTTTCTTTGTGCCTGGTTTTCCAGCTGATTACATTCCAGAAGCCAAAGAGAAAATAAATAAATTGATAAAGTTAAAAAGAAGAAAAAAGAAAGAAAAATACTGGAAGTACCCCACACAGGAGGTCCAGTTTAAATCCCCCACATTTAAATGATTGTATGATATTTTATAATTGTATAACAGTCCTAGGTCCAGCACAGCACCCATACAGCAAAGGATCCACATGACTGCACTGCATTGCAGGCTAAGCCCAAGCTTAAGTAGATAGAAATATTCCTCACTATTCACCCCTTCCAGTATATCCCAGATTTGGGCTTCAAATCTTTGATCTATCAACTTCTTAGTTAATTGCACAAAATAATACACATTCAGCAAGAGGAACTGAGATCCCTTTTTCTTGGGAACTAATGATAATGGTTCCTATTGAATTCTGCAAATGTCCTCCCTGGATCTGAAATTTATTTTTTTGGCTCACAGCTGTTTGGTGTTTGCTTTCCATAACATTTGTATGATCAGACTTGACCATCTGAAATATCTGCAGAAAGTGGATTACTGGAAAACTTTTAGACATTTCGACTTGCACTTTAAGTGATATCTTCTGGATGTATTGGTTCAGATTCAGTGCTGAAGCAGAGCCAAATCAACCCCAGGCCTTTTCACCATTGTCCATGCAGCACAACCCAAACACACTTGTCAGTGACTCCAGTCAAAAATTAAAAGTGTATCTGAGAGAGTGGAATGAGTTGTGATTGAAATGCACGTGTTGAGAAAAGAGGCAAATTTTATCCAAGTCTTACGGGCTTGCTGCAATCCTGACTGGAGCTGCAGGTAATTTTTCCTGTGGGATTTTGCACTCCTAGGTGTGGTGTGCATCCCATGCCTCCTTCTGTCTCTGTCCCCCACTTCCTGTGCTCTCTCATGTTGCTACTGCCCCTGGTGGGATGTGCCAGCATGTGGTGAGAACAGACTTAAAACTGTCCACCAACCTCCTTTACCAAGCCAACCAAGGAACAAACCAATGCAAATCAGAATAGCATTTGGTGGCAATAGGAGTTCTTTAATTTAAACTTATATTGTTTGACATCTTTGTTGGGAACATGGAGAATGGGGTTGAGCGTACCCTCAGCAAGTTTCCCACCACCACCAAGCTGTGTGGTGTGGTCAGCATGTTGGAGGAAAGAGTTGCCATCAGGAAAGACCTGGACAGGAAAGGTCCTGCCCCTGAGTGAGCAACAATCCCAAGCACAGATAGAGGCTGGGCAGAGAATGGAATAAGAACAAGCCCTGAGGAGAAGGTTGTTGATTGTGTTGGTTGATAAGAAGCTGAACACGACCCAACAATGTGCACTTGCAGCCCAGAAAGTCAACTGTGTTCAGGGCTGCACCAAATGCAGCATGGGCAGCAGCATGAGGGAGGGAGGGAGGGGATTCACCTCATGCTCTGAGGGTTTTCAACAGCAGATGAGTCTTAAACACACATTTTCTCTTATCAGCATACATCCCTTTTGAGCTCTGGTACACAACAGCTCATCCAGTACTAGTCAACAAAGTTGGTTTGATAACTGATGGTGCAGGTAGAAAACTGAACAATTAACTCTGTGGTTAATAATAAAGTGTATCCCACATACCTATTCTATCTATAAATCTGAGAGCTTGAAAACAGCTGTGGGTTTTAAGCAGATTATTTACTTTTGATTAGAAACAATGTTTAGATTAGCATCCATGGATTCAACAGATAGCATCCTTGCTGGAATGCAGAATTGTGCCAGATGGTAATCTTTTCTTGTACAGTGTTAATGCTCATGGCAGGGGTGGATCAGGTGGCTTCAAACTGGGTTGCTCTGTAGTAGTGTGAGAGCTTTATGTTTGAAAAGTTTATGAAATAAACTGGCTGGACATCAGAGTACTCACTTTCATCAACAGCAATGTTTTGTTCTGTTTTTAAATGTTCTTACTGTGGTTTCCCTGGCTGCCTCTGCAAAGTCCCAGCAAGAATACAATTTTTCTGCTAGATTCTTGAACTGATAGTTATCACATGGGATTTTCGGGCTGTAATTTTTTGAAAAGATTATTGCAGGCAGACAATAACTGTTGCCTATATTTAGGAAAAGTCGATCCCTAAACTCTTCTGGAAATCTCAGCCTTCCAATGAAGTTGAAATTTGGGTTTCTGAAGCATCCAGCTGAAACTATTTTACAGAGTAGCTGTGCATGACAATGTATAAAGGGCAAATCTGTGTACATTTTGTGCACTATTGCTCTTCTGGCTGCAGAAGCATGGCATTGGTGCAAATTTGGGCAGCCAGCTGGAAAATTTAATCCTGAATATTTTTCTGAAAAAAAAAATGTTTGTTCTTTAGAGACACAGAATGAAACAGTATGAAAATGATTCTTATGTTGACAGTATGTCCCTCTATGCCCCTTTCAGGGATTTTCTTCTGATTTTTACATTCTTTATATTCCATATTCATATTGATTTAAAATTGTACTTGCATATTCCTCCTCTCATAAATATGTTAATTGGACAAAAATTTGTATTGAGTTGCCAAAGATCAAACACTCCAAATGAATGGTCTGTTTTGTGTCCTGCTTCAGAGAGGGGTGATTAATATGGCCCCCAAATGCAAGAAGTTCTGACAAACAGGATTACAAAATCCCAACTGGGTGCATTGAAGTTTTTGCAGAATAAAAGCCTGCCCAGAACCACAGGCAGGTGGTGCAAGCTCTTGCACCCATTCTCTCCTTCTAGTCTGACTTGTGTCCAAAATAAGGTGCCAGCAGTCAGCAAGTTCTGCGTATCTTGCAGAAGCACTAACTTGTTGGCTGAGTGATGACTCCAGACTCAGCATTCCCTCAGCTCTCACTTGTGACAGGGATTGCCAAAGCTAGTGGGGAGCCAGATAAGGGCGGAGGAACAAGCACCAAGTACTCCTTTGGATTCCTTTCGAATTTTTGAACAATGACACATCATATGGCCTTGTGTTCCTTAGACAGCCTAAGGCTGTGCCTCTGCTGAGGGAGAATGCAGAGTCATTATTTCTCACTCTGCTTTCAAGCATGAAATAAAAAACTCCCATGTTGCGCCAGCATTTAAGAGTGTGTTACTGCAGCAGGAATCACAATTACCAAGATCATCTTTTTTCAGGACCTGGTGGAATACTAGGTGAGCTAGAGTGGCTATAGCCTGGGGATCTTCTGGGTTTTAAAGGAAAAGGCAGGATGAGAGTGGCATGATTGTGGTTCTGTTTTTTAGAGAAGGTTAAGACATTGCTCTGGCACAAAGGGAGGGAGCTTGATCTCCTGGAGACATCTCTGCCCAAGCACTTGGTGGGTAGTGCCTTAGGTGTTGCCTGAACCTTCCCATTTCTGCTGGCTCTGCTGTGTTTATGCTGGTGCCACAAGGAAGTGTGTAAAGCTGCATCCAAACCAGCCTGGTCAGCTGGGGTTGTGGATGAAGGCTTGGGAAAAAGCAACCCACTTTAAACAAATTCCTCTATGATAGATGCAGGGTGGGTGGAAGCATCCCAGGAAAGTGGTGGATATGTTTATTTGGTAAGAATTCATTCTAATAGTCCCAAGACACCCATGATACTTAAAATCCAAACAGAAGTGTAACTGTCACGTGTAATACCATCACCTTGATTTTAGGAAATCCATCCAACCTGCTAAATTTACTACTTTTCTGGTCACTGATCTATCTGAGAATCCTTTTCAAATTCATGTGAGTTTTATTAAATGTTGGGTAATATGTGACCCCATCAAGTGAATGCAGTGTCCACTTGGGAGACTTTTGTTCTATTCAAACCTTTGTTGACAATGCAGCGAGCTCTGCTCGGGGCTGCCAGGGGGGCGGGCAGCCGGGGCCGAGTGTGCTTTGATTGATTTGCACAATAGGAACAAAAATATTCCCGAAACTCTTGAGATCACTCAACTCTTCCTGCCAGACTTCCATGAAATATAACATGCAATCAATTTAGCTTACAGCCAAATTCTCCCCTTTCAGCCCCCTCTTTCCTTTGGTGTGTCAGAGAAGATAAATGAAAGAAGCAATAAGGGGTACAAACAGCAGTAGCCACGAAAGCAGCAATTGCTTGTGTAGAGGGGACTCATGGTGCCAGGCCAGAGCAGAACCCACAACAACTTGACCAAACACAGGAATGAATGAAAGGTCCTTTTGAAAGGGCAAAAGAAAGACCGCGTTGACCTCTTTGCAGAAAGAGGAAACTTCAAAGGCTTTACAAGAGTTAAAAGACCCAGTTACACACAGCAAAAATGACTTGCATTGGATACTAACACAGTGAAACTAAACAACCTCACAGTGAGAGATAGAGTAGAAGGTGGGGTGGAGGGGGCATTTTTCCCCTAGTCACTGGAAAAATGTGGAAAAGGCTAATTCTGTCAGTTTGGTGTTAGGTGTAAGGTTCATTTGAAAGCCATACATGGGAGGAAAACAAATTTAGACAGAACTCATAACAGGCTTTGGAAAAGTCAGGCACATGTTTTCTTTTGATTTTTCTCATCAAGAAGTGTTCTCATCACGTGCTTCTTTTGGAAACATTTGGCAGTTTCTTAGGTATGACAGAAAATGTGTCTGAGGAAGTTAGAACTAATGAAACTGGGTATTTAAAAGAGAAAGCTTCTCAATAATCCAAGCTTTGCATATGATTTATGAAAGCTGCATTGAAAGGGGCAAAAAAGTACTAATAGACTGAGATAGTTGCATTCTGCTGTTTTTCTTCACACAAGGTTTTTTACTTGCTCAACACAGCTTGGAAGGTATTTGGTCACGTGTAGTTTTAAAGGAGAGAGAGGGCTGCTGGCTGCAGGGATGTTGTTTGTGCTGGGGTTAAGCAAGTGCATAAAACCTTTTGCTAGACAGCAAGGTCTGTCTCTGAATTCCAAGGGCTTGAGAGCAAGTAAGTCACAGCACTTCAATGAACAAAGACTTGCCTCTTTAATCTGCTCCAGTTGGGAAAGATAAGACCTCAAATGGAATCTACTTCAAGACTAGATTACACATTAAGATAAGCATAATGTGATAAGGACCAACTGACACAGCTTCTGTAAGGGCAGATTGTGCTGCCCTATCTTTCAAGAATTCCGTGCAAGAAGTGCATGAAGTAAGAGATGAAATGTATCTTTCGAACATAATTCATGTGGAATTTCACGAGACTTCTGACAGGACCCTTTGTGAGAGGTTTTGAAATAAAATAAATTTTTATTTGGCAAGCCATGTTGCCAACCTGTAGCATGCTTGGAATTCATAGCAAATAGCCAATTTTAAATTAAAAGAGTAATAAGAAAACATATTGGATTTCTGTTTATTATTTGAAGTACTTTGAAAACAGGGTTTTAATGTAATTTGTTAACAAATTATTCTGGAGCAGTAACAACTGAAAAAGAACCATTGGACACCACTAAAAATATTTGTATTTGCCCAAAACATTCATTCTTCCATCCATCTATCAGCATTCTGGCAGCTGAAAAGTACTATGTGTTAGAAAATATAATAAAATTCTCATTATTGTAATGGACTTTGATCTAACATAGTTCCCTGAGGAACCAGATATGAATCACTGAGAGTATTACATCTTAATGAATATGCCTTTCCAAAATAAACTAACAAAGAGACAGATGAGAGAAATACTTTACAAAAGTAATACCTCACTGTAATAATGATTTAATAGAAAACTACAAATGATACATTCCCTGTTGCACCACAGTTCAGTTTTGGGTGCCTCAATTTAAGTGAAGATGCTATGCAGAGAAAGCCTCTGGAGAAAAATGACAAACACAGTCAAAGTCATGTGAAGATTTGCTTGAATGATTACTCCAGCTATGGCCATTTGACATATGAAGACGAGGTTAGTAAAATAGCAGGCAAAATACACTTCCATAAATTAAGCTTTGGAGAGCCTATATTCAGAATTGCGGGTTACCCAGATGCAGGGTTGGTCTTTTTCAGCACGAGAGATGTGAGCCCATTTTCTTAAGAGCCACCGATGTTGTCTTTTGCCGTTACTTTCCCCAGACTTATTAAAAAGTCATCCACATATCCCTTTATCCACAGCCCATGAGCTGAAAATGACGGCCTTAATGACACTAAAATGTGATTTCAAACACAAAATAATGAATTTCAATGAGAAGAATGGCCATCCATTTCTTTCTTCTTTGCCTCATTGTATAAACATTTCAAGGCATCTGATTAAACTCAGATTCAATAAATCCAGGACATCTCAGTTTAAATTTTATTTAGTTTCAATAGTAGCCAATTTGTAATTCATTGACACATGTCCTCTGTGGCTCTTGTGTAGAAGAAGGTTTTAATTCAGGTTTTCAGATCTATATAGGAAGTTTTCAGTTTTAGGACAATTTCTCAGTTTGGTAAGGATTCAACNCTTCTCTCTTTACTGATATATAAGAAGACATGTTTGGAATAAAATATCTGTTTACAAATCACCATTTTTCTAGAATGCCACCAAAGTCCAGAATTACTAAGACATTAATGCAATATTGTCTGTTGGGGTGGTTTCATTTTTCTCTGAATATATCAAACCAATAAAATGAGATGAATATCTAAGGTAAAGCTTTGTGAATGCCCTGTATTGAACTACTTTATGCTAAATGCTAAATACGGTGTGAAAATAAGAAGCTACTGCCTTGGTGAGCTGTTATTTTGATACTTCCAAGTGGATAGGAATAAATGGTACGTGCTTCAGCCTGTTGACTCAGTCACTGACTATTCTTACATGGATAACTGCAGTAGCACAAAGATTGATTGCCCTGGCACGTAGGCAGCAGCTGCCATTTACAAATGCCAGCCAGTGCTCCTCATGGGGATTTCTGATAGAATACAGAAATAAGCCAGAATTACTTCCATTAACTGAATACATGCCTTTTTCTCTTATTTTGCAGTCTCACTGTGTGTCCCCACAATAATCTTTTTTAAAACACTAGATGTTTTTAAGTAAATTTGACAGAGACATCTGATACTTAAAAGGCAATTAAGTTCTTACAAATAGTGACAAAATCAGTGATCAAGTAGAAGAGAGAAGAAGAGTTTTTTCAAGTGTCCTGTCTAAAGGAGAGGCTGTTGCGTATATTTATTATACATCAAGGGATGTATGCAACCAAGAAATCTAAATGCTGAAAAATGCCAGGAGTTAGTAATTGTCTGATGCAAGAAATGTTTTCTGTAGCCAGCCTGGCATATGTGTGTCAACTCCTGTCATGTATCATCTTGTGATCACAGAGCTGTGCTATTTCTGTGGCAGCTTGGCACTGAAGAGGCAAGCCATAAACAAATTTCTCTCTTTTCATACAGTTGCAGTTCACTTGATTTAAAATTAACAGCGAAATAATAACTTGGTGTTTTATTTAACAAGGTGAGGTCATGCTGGAACCATCACCCAAGTAGTTCTGTTTAGTTTGGAACCTGCTGCTGGGTTTTTAACAGTGTGGGTATCTGTGTGTCTATTGATATAAGTGTGTGTACATATCTGCATACATTTTATATGGTGTATATCCTTTAATCAAGACTCTCAGGTTGGGAACTTTCTTCAGCATGTTTTGTTTTAAATAGCACATATTTCTGCCAGCTTTACTCACAGTGAATATCTATTGGTGACTTACTCCATTGGTTTTATATCAGATTGCTCATGGATTAAAGAGCTAATCAGCAGGAGGCAAAAGTGCTGCCAAGTTTTTCAATTTTATCACAAAGTCTTGAGATATTTGGATTTTTTCTGTGCCCTAGCTGCTGGGATAGTGGAAGTTTGTGAGAATCTAAGTTTCCATTAAAACTAGGGATCTTAATGGCAACTTAGACTTGCTAGGCTTCTGGGCTGTGGATCTAAGTTGAAAATATGAAGCAAATAACCTCAGAGGGTCAAGATATGAGAACTCAAATATAAACATTTTTCTTTCTTGAGACATTCTCATAATGTCTCATAATTTTACAATGTCAGTGATGAATGAATAGAAATGTCAGAATTCCTTCCTCAACTTTAAAATACTATGGGGTGACTTCAAGCAAAGATGAAATATAGACATTTGGTTTTCTTCATGAAGAGATGGATCAGCATAAACAATATGTGGGGCTGAAACAACAACAAAAAGTACTTTTATGGGCTGAGTAGAAATATGGCCCTTCATCTATGACATTTGTCAGAACTATTAATCTCCTACCTGGAATCAAATTCTTGAGACTGCATCAGTCTCCTTAGCAAGTACAAGCACATGTCTCTGCTCATTCAAGACAAGCTTTGGTGTAGCGTTTTCCTGATGGTGGTTTTACAACACTTTGTGTTTCAGTGAAAGAGACAAAAAGATTGAAAGGTTAGAAGGATCTATAAAACAAGGACATACCTTATGTGTATCCTGGAGAAAAATAAAATGGCGAAGTTCTGATAGAAAAAGTTATTTATAACTTTGAAAGGAGTTCTTCCTTTTCCTTGGGTTTGGGGAAGGTCTAATCAAAATTTACAGCAAATAGAGTTACATCAGATAAGCTTTACTCCATCAAGTGTAGAGAAAACTGAGTAAAAATTAATAATGTCAAATTTGTTATTTAAATGCTTAACATACCCTCATAATCCTGTGTGAAGTGGTAGTGGCTTGCTAAACAATTCACTGTTTTCTTTTTCTGTTCTTGTTTGTATGTCCTCCCCTTCTTCATGAAATTAAGAGGACACACTAAACTTTAAGAAACAGTGTAATAAATTGCAGCAACCTAAGAACCTCCAGGACTGCGCCATTAGAAGTAACGGCCTAAGAGAAACAACATGTACTTTAAGAAACAAAATTAATCAAAATCACAGACAGAAAACCAAGNAAATAAAAAGGATTCTTCTCTAAATCTATATACATGCAAAAATCATGTCCTTAAATATTTTGCCAGGGATAGTAATTCCATAATATTATTTAGCAGAACTTTGTCCATTGGTCTGCAATATAAATTCTTTGAGGAATTTATATATATTTATATATTAA